>CM053770.1:102454939-102500581 GCA_028658325.1 Potorous gilbertii
CTCTCATCACATTTGACCAAGGAAGGAATAAAATGCACATTCATTTTGGTATGAAAACCTATCTTACAATACAGGAAAGTGGGGGAGATGGGGATAAGCAGGGTGGGGGGACCCGATGGAAGGGAGGGCAATGGGAGGAGGGAGCAATTTAAAGTCAACACTCGGGGAGGGACAGGATCAAAATAGAGAATAGAAGCAATGGGGGGCAGGATAGGATGGAGGGAAATATAGTCAGTCTTACACAACATGACTATTATGGAAGTCATTTGCAAAACTATACAGATATGGCCTAAATTGAATTGCCTGCCTTCCCAAGGAGATGGGAGGGGAGGGAAGAATGGGGAGAAGTTGGAACTCAAAGTTTAAGGAACAACCATTGAGTGTTGTTCTTGCTACTAGGAAATAAGAAATACAGGTAATGGGGAATAGAAAGTTATCCGGCCCTACAGGACAAAAGAGAAGATGGGGTAAGGGAAGGGAGGGATGATAGAAGAGAGGGTAGATTGGTGATAGGGGTAATTAGAATGCTCAGTGTTTTGGGGAGGGGGAAGGAGACAAATGGAGAGAAAATTTGGAACCCAAAATTTTGTGAAAGGGAATGTAAAAAGTTAAATAAATAAATTTATTTAATAAAAAAATAAAATAAAAAATAAAAAAAATAAAGGGAAAAAATAAATAAAATGGATATAAGATAGGACTCATTGGGTTGAAGACACAGGAAGACTGGAAAGGTAGGATGTAATTCATCTTTATAGCCACAAATTGATTGACCACACATTGCTTGGAGTCAAGCCATGGTCTCCTTAGTGTCTTGCCATAGTCCTCTTGGGAACCTCATTCTCTACTTAAGAGACCACCACCTCAAAGTTAAAAGTTAAAGTTCAAAGTAGGATTTGACTGAAAAAAATTATCAGTGATAGTAACAAGACTAAAGTTGTTGCAAGAAAGAGGGTATGTGTTTTGTTTTGTTTTTTTGTAGGAAGGAAGAGAAACTATGTGAGGTATTTGATAAGATCTCTTAAATTAAATTATTATATATTCTAGCACTCTAACTTCAGTGTAAATGTTCAATATAAAGGTAAGGGGAAAACAGCAAAAATAAATGCTGAAAAATTTGATTTCAAGAGAAAGGCTGAAGTCTTTCAAACTATACAGAATGTACACATTTCAACATCATGGATAATACAAGAAAAAGCTAGAACAGGCTGGGCATGGCAGGGACTAAATAAGAGCCTAAAACATGATTAGATTTCACTAGACAGGAAATTATTGGCTACTGAAGTGAGGACCATTACTGAATCAACTGTCTACAGTATGTACACTAAGAAAAATCATTGACTTCTTAAAGCAAAAATAAAAATCAATATTAAATTAGAAGGGAAAATAAGCCAAAATATTTGAGGCAGCACTTTTTTTGTGGTAGCAAAGAGTTGGAAACCAAATTAGGTATCCATTGATTGGGAAATGTCTAAATATATAGCAATATATTTTATTGGAATTTCACTGTACTATAAGAAGTGAAAAACATAAAGGATACATGGAATCATGAAGATACTTATTTGAAATGACAGAAATAAATTAAGCATTGTCAAAGACCACCACAATCTAAGGCAGCTAGATAGCACAGTGATGTTGGACATGGAATCAGTAAGAGCTAAGTCTACTTACAACGTTTACTCGTTGTATGATTCTGGGGAGTCATTAAAGCCTAAGCCTCATTTTCTTCACATGTAAAATAGAGATAACAATAGTGCCTACCTCAGAGTGTCACTGTGAGGACCAAATTAGATAATATATAGCACTTTGGAAATCTTAAAATGCTATATAAGTGCTAGCTACTGGTATTATGTAAATGGAAAGAACAATGATAATAGAGTAAAAAACAAATGAGTGCTCAGAAATTCTAAATAGCAAGCTTGGTTGCAAAGAAGAAATACAAGAAAACACCTCATATCCACAGCTTTGCAGGTGAGAAAGGTGTCTACCCCAGTAGAGAATACTGTATATAACACCACGTATTTTTGTTAATGTCTTAATCAGTTTTGCTGAATATTTTCTTCTCTTTCTTTCTTTCTTATTTTTTTTTTAATCTTGGCTACAAGGGATGGCATTTTGAAAGCAAAATACTGAGGGAAATGGGAAAATCTAAATCATGTAAAACCAAAAGATATGAATAAAAACTATGTTTAAAAAGGAGAAGAAATAACAATGAGATTGTGTGCCTTTAAGGCAACTCTAACCCAAACTTCTTAGGCAAGATGTTGATGAGTCTCCAGGTTTGCAAATCTGAAGATCTCCTTCATTCTCACAAAGCCCTTCCCCACTTACCATGTCTAGACAGTTTCCAAGTCTTTTAAATACACACACACACACACACACACACACACACATTTTATTCATTTTTTAAAATTTTGAGTTCCAAATTCTTTTTCTCTTAGCCTCTCCCCCACCAATCAAGAAGACAAGCAATGACATTAACTGTAGATGTGAAGTCATGCAAAATATAATTCAATATTAGTCATATTGCAAAAAATCAAAGAACAAGAAAAATAAAGTTAAATGGAAAAAATAGGACTCAATCTGCACTTAGAGTTCATCAATTCTCTCTATAGATATAGATAGCATTTTTCATTGCAAGTCTTTGCTATTGTCTTGGATCACTGTATTGATTAGAATTAAGTCTTTCACAGTTGATCATTGTTACAGCATTGATGTTAATGTGTATAATATTCTCCTGGTTCTACTCCCTTCAGTTTTCATCTCAAATTTTTCTGAGGCAATCTTACTCATCATTTCTTATAGCACAATAGTATTCCATCACAAACATATATCACAACTTGTTCAGCCATTCCTCAATTGCTGATTATCCCCTCAATTTCCAACATTATACTGACACAAAAATAGTTTCTATAAGTATTTTTATATGTAAAGATCCCTTTCCTTTTCCTCTGATCTCTTGGGTATACAGAATTAGTAGTTGTATTGCTGGGTCAAAAGGTATGCACAGTTTTATAGCCCTTTGGCATCATTCCAATATTTGGATCAGTTCATGAACCCACCAATAGTGCATTAGTGCATTTGTTTTACCACATCCCCTCTTAGCATTTATCTTTTTCCTTTTCTCTTATGTTATCTGATTTGATAGGTGTGAGGTGGCATCTCAGAGTTGTTTTAATGTTCATTTCTCTAATCAACAGTGATTTAAAGCATTTTTTCATATGACTATTGACACCTTTGATTTCTTCTTCTGAAAACTGTTTGTTCATATCCTTTTGATCATTTATTAATTGGAGAAAGGGTTAAGTACTCTATTTCCTCTTCTGTTAATCTGGGCAATTTGTATTTTTATAAATACTCACCCATTTCATTTAGATTGTTTTATTGGCATATAATTGGGGAATATACCACCTAATAATTGTTTTGATTTCATCTTCATTGGTGGTGCATTCACCCTTTTTCTTTTTGACCCTGGTAATTTGGTTTTCTTTCCTTTTTAAATCAAATTAATTAATCTTTTATTTTTTCATAAAATTAGCTCCTAGTTTTAGTTTCAATTTTTTAATCTCTCCTTTGATTTTCAGGATTTCTATTTTGATGTTTAATTGGGAATGTTAATTTGCTCTTTTTCTAGTTTTTTTAGTTGCATAACAAGTCATTGATCTCTCGTTTTTTGGAGTTTTTTGAGGTAAACATTTAAGCATATATGTTTTCCCTCTAAGTACTGCTTTGGCTGCATATCACAAATTTGGGGATATTGTCATTCTCTTTAATGAATTTATTGATTATTTCTATCATTTGTTCTTTGATCTCATTCTTTAGGGTTCAATTATTTAGTTTCCAATTGTAAGGCCCTTTATTGAATGTAATTTTTACTACATTATGGTTCAGAAAGGTGCATTTAAAATTTCTGCTTTTCTGCATTTGTTTGTAAAGTTAATATGCCCTAATATAAGGTCATTTTTTGTGTGAAGGTGCCACCTACAGCTGAGAAAAAGTTATATTCCTTTCTATTCCCACCATTACCTTTTTTTCCCATAGTTCTACTAACTTTTCTAAAAGTCTATTAATCTTCTTTCTTATAAATTTTGTAGTTAGAGTTATCTAGTTCTGATAATGGTAAGTTAAGTTCCTCCACTAGGATAGTTTTACTGTCTATTTTTTTCTTTGAATGTTTTAACTTTTTTCCTTTAAGAATTTGGATGCTATACCATTTGGAAAACTTTTGAATGATACGACTTCATTGTCTAGGGTACCTTTTACCAAGATGTAGTTTCCCTGATTATTCTTTTAATTAGGTCCATTTGTGCTTTGACTTGGTCTGAGATTGCTACCCCAAGTCTTATTGGTTTGACCTCTACAACATGCATTCCACTTCTTTGTAATAGCATAACCATTAATATCATTCAAGATCTCATTACCTTTCATTTTTACTTTTTTGGTAACCTCTAATTCAGAGATTCTTAGCCTTTTTCAGTGTTTTATGGATCTCTTTCACAGTCTAGTGAAACCTATGGACCTTTCTCAGAATAATGTCTTTAAATCAATAGAGGAAATGCTTAATTTCAATTAGAGGTTATTGAAAATAACGATATAATTTTCCCCCATCAAAGTACATTGATTCTCTAAAATCTATCCATATACCCTTTCTGGTCAGGGTTCATGTAACTAAAGTTAAGAACCCCTGCTCTTATCTGTCATCATTCTTTCAATGTCTCTCTGTTCTGTGCTTTGCTCTCACATGAAACTCCTAAAGTAGCCCTCATGCCACTAGGATAGAATAGAAATACCTTTGTTTGACATTTAGAGCTTTTTAGAATCTAGATTCAATCTGTCTTTCCAGTTTAATTTCATATAATTCACCCTTATGCACTCTATATACTAGTCATGGCTTTCTTGTTCATTGTATGTGACATTCCATCTCTAGCTTCTATGTTTTTGTGCACCCTCTTTTGGACTTAGAGTTCAGATCCATTCGTATGCTTGCCCTCTTTCACCATAAGTCAGGTCAGGATTCTTTCTGGGATAGGGCAGTTTTATTCTTTTTCTCTATGTATTACCCAATTCCTCCTTTAGTTATTATTTACCTGTTCCCCTCAAAAAAAACCTCAAACCCTTTACTCTTTCCCTATTTCCCTTTTCTAAGAGTGAAGCTATATCTCTGAAGGCCTCTCATGAAGTTTCTAGGAATCTGATCCTTCTCAAAGTCACTCTTGACAGACCCTGAATTTACTATAGACAGTGAATTTACATCTCCAAAACCTGCCAAACACAAGGTAATCCTCATGTGGACATCAGCATTCAATGGCAATCAAAACTGTATAGTTCTATGGTAAGGGATCCAAATTATTAGATATTTTGATGATCAAATAATGGCACTGAAAGCAATGTGTTCTGGGAACCAAATTAAAATGCAATTCTCAAGCCTGTTCTTAATTCTGTCATTAACTTATATGACCTGAAGCAACTGATTTTCTTTTCTGACTCCTACCTCATGTATTAAAAGGGGATCATAGCATTAATTTGTTTAGTTTCCAATTTATAGAATGTGCACATTACAGTAAACCCTGGGAGCATGTATATCATCATCTGACAAATTACAATTGTAGAAAATACCAGGACTATAATTCAATATTAGATTGTAGGCAAGCTTAAGGCAAAATTCCAACTAAACGAAGCTTCAGAAAAAAAGTTCAGTGTCTATTCGAAATACAAGAGAAAGAAAATTTCAGAAATGAGGTCTCACTCGGGATAATCCCCCTCTTTTGGGGTACTGTAATTCTTCCTTCTATATCTTACAGAAGTAAAATATGTATGCGTTTTATTACAAATTTATAAAGCTGGACCTAAAAGAGACCCTGAGAGATCACCTGATGTGGTCCTATGCCTTAGAATTCTAGGATTTTAAAACAGAAACAGATCTTAAAGATCACCTGATGTGGTCCTATGCCTTAGAATTCTAGGATTTTAAAATAGAAACAGATCTTAAAGATCATTTAGTCTAATGCTCTCATTTTATAAATGATGAAATTGAGTGAAGAGATATGAAACTACTCACCCCAGATCATACATCTAGTACAAAATTTAAGCAAATGTTCTCTGAGTCCAAATCTGTCATTCTTTACATTGTATGACATCACCTTCTGCTTTGGACAGAAGTTTGTCCTAATGGGAAGTACACAACTTGCTTTTAATTTTTTTTTAGCCTTAAGTATCTCTAGTAGGTGTAAATGATGATTAACAGTATCTTTGGGCACCGCTGGTAACCCTAAGAGAGGATCTTCACAGTCTAGAACTATGAGCTGAGTCTAATAAGAAGGAATCTGATAGAGATAAATATAAAATTTTAGAACTGAATTAAAAAATAAATATCACAATATAGGATATGGAAATGTGTCTAGATATCAATGTGTATTAAAAATCTGAGGGCTCTAGTAGACTGTAAACTCATTTTGAGTAAACATGGACTCTAGATAAATTGTTACTATCTAGGCTACATATGAAAAGCATAGTTTGCAGAATGGGAGTGATTGCACAATACATCAAGAGTACTATATTTTCTTCTGGGTATAGATAAAAGGGCATATTCCAGAAAAGCATAAACAGAATGATGAGAGGACTGGAGACCATCTCATAAAGGGACTGATTGAAGGGACTAGTGATGCAGAAGACAGAGTGCTAGATCTGGAGTTGGTAAGAGCTGAATTCACATTTGACCTCAGACATTTACTAATTACAGTCAGGGGCAAATCGCTCAACTTCAGTCTCTCATCTGTAAAATGGGGATGATAGTGACACCTATCCCCAAGGGTTGTTGTGAGGATCAAATGAGACAAACATAGTGAAGAGCTTAGCACAGTGCCTGGTGTATAGTAGGCACCATATAAATGTAGCTATTTTTATTATTAATTATTGTCATTTAGAGGGGACATTTTAGCAGACTTAGAGTATGAGGATGATTTTTGCTTGGTCTTAGAGACAGAATTAGAAATAATGGTAGAAGTATAAAGATGAAAATTTCAACCTGAAGACAGGAAAAAACTTCTTAATAATTAGAGCTCTCCTAAAGTGGAATGAAATGTCTTCGAAAGTGATGAGTTCTCCCTCACTGTAGTTTTCAAGCTGAGGCAAGGTGAGCTCTTGTTAATGATGTTCAGGTAATCAACAGATTAAATGGCATCCAAAGTCCTTTCCAACAAAACTGGAAGACTTCACATGAGTTCTATAAAACCAGAATTCTAAACTTGAAGATAAAAAGAGATAGATCATCCCCAAAGGATCATGAAAATATAAAAATTCAGGAAACTGTAGAGAATGATTACCAGGAAATATTGAAATCAGAAAGGACAGTTCTAGAGAATCCACATAACATGAACAAAACTTCAAGTTTAACTCACCAAGAAAATTCAAATTTCATAATTTTATCATCAGAAAGTACAGTTTACAGGGATAAATTAAATCATCCTTCATTTTAAAAGGAGAACTAATCAGATGTGTACAGAACCACTCCATGTTCATAGGAAATCAAAAGAAAAAAATGTAATCTATTCTTAAGAAAAAAGATTAGTTTGTATCAGAAAAATTTACTACAAAGCTAAGCCTAAGAATAAAAAATTCAATAATAATAACTTGATATTTAGAAAAAAATGGATTATTTCCTCAAAAGAACCCAAAGGTGAGGAGATGGTCAAATTATAAACTGACCAAAGAGAAGAAAGTTAAATAATTTAGATTGCAATGAAATAGTTTTCAAATAAATTTATTTCTTATGGGTAGGGAACACTAGACTTTAAATTTGAAGTGGGAAATTCTTTTGTTTGATATAAAAAAGAATATAAATGCCTTACATTTTTATAGTTTTGATGTTTTTAAGGATATTTATATATCTCATTTACTCAATTTAAAGAAAAGCATTGCTCATTGTTGGAAGTACATTGAAGATGTAAAGATATAATTAATAAAGAATTAAATGAGCAATAAATATAACATGAACAATCAAAAAGAGAGGAGGTGGAAGAAATGAATTGCTATCTTGTGGGTGTTTCATCCATTAATTAGTAAATCAGTATTATAGGTGGTAGGATAGTAGTTTAGATAGAAATTTACTCAAACTTCTTTCATATGGGGAGAAGAAAGATTGGGGCAAAAAGATCAGATAAAAACTAGTCATGTCAAAAATAGATTGGTCAAGGGGATATCTATGTGATCCTGAATGAGGTCCAGGGTGTGGGATGGATGGTGAGACAAAGGTCATGCATTAAAGTCTGATGGAGGCAGGGGAGGGGGGTGGTACTGGGCACTTCAAGAGTACAGATTCAGGACATTTCACCTTTCAAAAGACTAAGTCATGTTTCTAGGCATTAACTCCCACAGGGGATAAAACATGATTAGGAATACAGAAAAATACAGAAGAGAGACACATGAAGAGGGAGTCATAGGTTTAAAGGGAAGATGCTACAATGTCCAGATGGATAACTGATATAGGAAATGACCAAGAATGAAACAAAGTCCCAGGGATTGAGGCTTTTGGAACTGTTCCCTCTCTACACAGATGACTACTGAGACTTGAGACTTCCAGGAACAGATACTAGTATATCTTAAAAGATGAAAGTAATGAGGAAGGTTTAGAACACTTCTTGGAAAGGGCTTTTACAGATTAAGGTAACTGAAACAGAATAGATGAGACAGATTAAGTGCCACAGTATAATACAAACAGGCAAAAGAATAAAACCAAACCAGAAGAGTATCAACAAAATAGAATCAAAGAACTTGGGATAGGAGAGCGTAATGGGAGGTTGGGGGAGCTGAGGAAGGAGGCTAAGCTCATATTAATAAAAGCAAAAAAAAAAATGCAGGGTCAAAGGAGTGACTTAAAATAAGAGAAAAATTTGTGTTTAATGGAAGAAAACACCATCATAACAATTGTAACTCTAAATGTGAATGAATTAAATTACCCAGAAAAAGAAGAATGGAGGAATAAACATTAATAGAAACAATCTTGTTACATGCAAGAAACACATTTAAAACCTAAAGACACATAGAATGAAAATGAGAAGATGGATGAAAATCTCTTATATTAGGCATTCTGAAAAAGCAGGAGATACAGAGGTGACTTCAAATAAGGCAACAACAAAAATTGATAATGGTAAGCTTAGAGGCAAACAGAGAAATTACATTATACTTAAAGTCAACAGTAACATAATAGAAAATATTATATGCATATATGTCAAATTCTATTCACATACCTAAAAGAAAAACTAGATAGACTTCAGAAAAGATACTGGTAGTAACAATAGTAACAAGACACTTTAATGGAACTTTCAGAGCTGAATAAATTCAATAAAAATATTAAAAAATACAGAGAGGAACAACTTACTGGAAGAATTAATTTTGACTGTTGCACTTCTGAATGGGAATATTGAAAAGACGTTCTTAGCCATCTCATGTATATAAATAGATATAAAATAATAGGAGTTTAAAATACATCCTTTGCAGATTATAATACAATCGTTATGAGTAAAGGAAATATGACCAAAAATATAACCCTAAATGAGGACTAAGTAATGACATATTGAAATGAGTGTGTTGAAGAACAAATATAAACAATAAAAATAATTCTGGTAAAATTAATGATAATAAGACAGTAAACCACAACTTATAGGATGCAACTAAAACAATCTTCAGAGGAAAATCTGAAACATTATATTGTTATCATATTCAATTAAATATTAAATGCATTCAATGCCTCTGAAACATTTTATTAACAAGATAGAAAAAGAAAGGCTCAATGGATAATGTAATTAAATATTGTAATATAAATTACATTAAACTGTAAAAGAAGTACAAAAGAATAAATCTTAACACTTGAAGGAAAAACTTTGAAATTAAAAAGGTTATGAAATTGACATTCATTGCTAAGAGTTTTTTTAGAGTCTTATAAGAGTAGAAAGTCATATTACCAAAAAAGAGAGTGCTAAGGAACGGGCCTGTATTTTCATTGGCATGTAGGCTTCCTGGGTGAAGGGACTCCTACCTGTTTAGGTCAGCACCTTCTCTGTAAATTTCCCATTGGATTACCTAGAGTGATGAAAGGTTTGAATGACTGCCCATGGTCACACAGCAAGTATGGGTCATAAGAAGTCTTGAAGTTAAATCTTCCTGACTTTGAGGTGAGCTCCTTAACTCCTCTGCCAACCTGCTTCTCAAGAAAAGAGGAAGAGCATAATACCAAAAAAGGGGAATTCACAACAGAGGAAATAAAGAGCATTATTTTAAAAATTATGATATCTTAATTATATGACAACAAATGGAAAATTCAAAGAAAACTGGTGAATATTTATGAACACATATAATAATCTAACAAAATGAGAAAACATTGTTTAATAAACAATCTCATAAAAAGACCACCAAGCAAGACATAATTGAACTGTCAAAATGGGGATGAGAGAGAATGGGAAGGGGGAGCACTAGGCAAAATTGATTTACAAATGAACTCTTATCAAGCAGTTAAAGACCAATTGATAGCTATATGACAAATACTTTTTCTCAAAAATTAATACAGAAGACCATGTATCAAACTCACCTGTTGAAAAAAAAACGTTTCTTATTCCTAAACTAGGGAGAGACAAAGGAGAGAAAGGACTAGATACCTATTTCACTAATGAATATTGATCTAAAAGTTTAAATAAAATTCTTGTAAGGAGATCAACTACAGGAATATAAGCTATGAAAAATCACTATGAACAAATTGGATTCATAACAGAGGTGCAAGAATATCTAAAATTATAAACCTGTTAACATAATTAATAACAGAAATAAAATAGAAAAGAAGACCAGTGGCACAGAATAGAAATACAAAACATAAACTATTGAAAATATTAGCTTAGTTTTTGATAAATGCAAGAATGTGTATGTGCGTATGTGTGTGTGTTTATCCTTCGTTGCCACAGAAGACCATGCCATCATTTCTTTGATGGCATGACTTGCACTTGACTTTGTTTTGAGTGAGGGAGGGCTGTGCAGGTCACCAGCCCCACTTCTACTTCAGAGTCATCTGAATCCAGTGACCAGATTTTCATCAGGATGACCTGGAGATGACCCAGGATAAGGTAATTGGGGTTAAGTGACTTGCCCAAGGTCACACAGCTAGTGAGTGTCAAGTGTCTGAGGTGAGATTTGAACACAGGTCCTCCTGACTCCTACACTGGTGCTCTATCTACTACACTACCTTGTTGCCCCAAATGCAAGAGCATGAATCACAGGGGGAAGAACTTTTTTGACAAGAATTACCAAGACTATTAGAAAACCTTTTAGCAGAAACTAAGGTAAGACCAACATCTTATAGCCCAGTACTTTTAGCTGCCTTATTCCTGCACTCAGACTTTCAACTTGTGAACTGGAACTCAAGCTCCTATGACGAGATCCTCAGATTCTGACTGTCTGGACTGAGTCTTAACAAGTTACTCTCCATCTGTCTTCATGACATTTCACCACTTAACCCACTCTCTTCTCATTTCTAATTCTATCTCTGAGAAAAACAATTAGCTCAGTACCACCTCCTGCAAAGGACATATCAGTCAATTGTCTCCCTGACTTCTCTGTCCAAAAGACATGGCCACCAATATGTGTTGTCTTCCCCTATTAAAATGTAAGCACCTTGAAGTAAAAAACTGTCTTGTTTGCTTATGTTACTATCCCTAGCACTTAGCATGTGTCTAACATAGAGTATGCGCTTAATAAATGCTATTCCTTCGATTAACCATTCATATACCATAATAAGCTCAAAATGGATACATGATATGAATATAAAAGGTGACAATTAAAAAATGGGACAGAATTATAGTTATTCATTCCACATCATAGGGATTAGGAGGATGGCATCCCCAAACCCACAATCTGGAAAATCCATTTTTGGCCCTCCTTTTGCCTGAGAGAAAAATATGAATATTTTCTTTTTCTTTTATGAGGTGTTTACAATACCTCACTGTAAAATTTGGATTGCGTATTTGGTCAATGTTTTTTCTTGTTAAAAGAGGTTTTAAACTGAGAAATGGGAAAAGGGCCCTCACACCTCCAGAAATGACTATGATGTAAAGATAAAAGCATCCATAAAGCAGGCTTCAGCCTTTGCCTCCACCTCACCAAGAAAAGCAAAAGACAAGACAAAACATAAAACCAGAGTAAAATGAATATTTTTAAAGCCTAGTAGGACTTTTTTCTTGGAAAAGGTGTAATCACAGTACTTGAATAACAACAATGCAACATTTGTCTGTTTTTTCCCTAAGTTAGCCAAACACCAATGGAATGGCCCACTTAACTGATCTTTAGGTCTTAGAAGTGAGCAGCTAGATGGTTTAGTGGATAAAGTGCCTGGCCTAGAATCAGGGACACTCATCTTCCTGAGTTCAAATCTGGCCTCAGATACTTCCTAGCTGACCTTGAGCAAGTCACTTAACCCTGTTTACCTCAGTTTCCTCATCTATAAAATGAGCTGGAGAAGGAAATGGCAAATCACTCCAGTATCTTTGCCCAAAATCCCTCAAATAGGGATTACAAAGAGTAGAACATGACTACAAAATGACTGAACAATAGATCTTAGGTACAGGTTATATTGCAGGGTTGTAGGAGACCATCCATTACGCTCACTTTTCGGTCACTTCTTAGCTTGTTGCTTTACTTGTTCCCATATTTTATCATCCTAAGTTCTAGGGCAATCCAGGAGGATAGTGTACAGTTCCTCATTAATAAAACTTCAATTTATCTTTCAATTAGTCAATTAAGTTCAGAGCTCCTCCTCTAGTTCATCAAATATCATTTATTTAATCAAATAAAACACTAGCAGTCACTCATCTCAGTAGACTACGTGTAGATATTTGTCTTAGTAGTTACTTATAATATAAACTATATTTAATAAAATACCTTGATCTTCTAGAATTAAAAATGTTAGAAATCAGACACTTATTAAAATGAAATAAATAATAAGTCAAAGACAAGTGATGACTTACAAGATATAATTTGTCCAAAAAGCGTCTACAAGGTCACCTCTAGCCATCGCTGCCCATGATTTCTTCTTGTGAAAACACAGTGGCATCATTCAGGTCACTAAATACCAAATAAAGTCTCTTCTTAAGAATCCAATTCATTCTTTCGTGGGATAAAGGTTAAAATAGTTTCATTAATATAGGAGGTCTTTTCCTACTTCCCTCTGTTTTCTCTCAGACTCTCTCCAGATATAAGGAAAATTTCCATTTTTCTTCGCAGATGACAGATAACGCTTCATCTCTTTACAAATAATTAAAACTAAATCTCTTCACAAATAGCAACTGAAACCTCCATTTCCTTAGAAGCATCTCATAGATCTTCATAAATCAAATATAGATTCACACTCTCTACTGATTCGCATGGGAAAAACACCCAATTACAACCATTACTACTAGCTCTTAAAGAAATATAACAGTTTCCATAGCTTGTATAGAAGAAGCTTCTGAAATTGGAGTGATGTGCTGGTACGTCCTCTTCAATGGCTATCCCCATAGCTCTGTATTATTTTACAAGATAATGTTGATTCGGCAAATACAATTGAATACATTTTTTCCTGTTAGAACTTTAATTCTTTATTTTTGTTTATTTGTTAATGTGGGTCTGACTCTTTGTGACCCCAAGACATTAGGTTCCTCTCTCCTCTACTATCTCTCAGAGTCTGTCTGAGCTCATGTTCATTGATTCCATGATATTATCTATTCATCTCATCTTCTGTTGTCCCCTTCTTCTTTTGCTTTCCATATTTCCCAGCACCAAGGTCTTTTCCATCTTCTCTTCATATGGTCAAAGTATTTAAACCAATTTCAGTATATACATACATACATACATACACACACATATACACACACACACACACACACATATATATATGTATATATATATATATGTGTGTGTATATATATACACACACATATATATATATATATATGTATATACTCTCAAAAGTCTTCTCTAGTACTTCAATTCAAAGGCATTGATTCTGTGGCACTCAGCTTTCCTTATAATACAGCTCTCACAGCCATACATTATTACTGGAAAAACCATAGCGTTGACTGTAAGGACCTTTGTATGCAAGGTAATGACTCTGTTTTTTAGTATGCTTTCCAGGTTTGCCAAGGCTTTCCTTCCAAGGAGTAAGCTTCACTGCAATCATTGTCTGCAGTGATCTTTGAGCTCAAGAATATAAAATCTGACACTGTTTCAATTTCTTTTTCTCTTTGCCGAGAAGTAATGGGACCAGATGCCATGATTTTATTGCTTCTTCTTTTTTTATTGTTAAACTTCAAGCCAGCTTTTTTTTTCTTTGCTCTCCTTTTTCACTCTCATTATGAGGCTTCTTAATTCTTTACTTTCTGGTATCAGAGTGGTATCATATGAATATCTAGAATTGCTGATATTTCTCCCATAAACATTAATTCCAGCTTTTGATTTGTCCAGACTGACATTTCACATGGTGTACTCTGCATTTGAGTTAAATAAAACCTTTGATGCTACTTTGATGCATTTTTTATTCTTTTCTTTTTAGATTTTTCATTTGAATTTTCATTTATTTAAACTGACCGTCCAGTTAACCTTTGTGTAAGTTTAATATTCTGACATATCCGTTTTAATATTTGTTAAATGAGCTGTGATCCAAGTGTTAATAACATTGACCTTACTTTTAATGATTATGTTTATTATGTCTGCATCTCAGTCAGCATAGTGGAATAAAGGTGAGTGACTAAGTGCTCCTAGGTTTTGGAGGGATCTCCTATGTTCTGCTAAATCAGACCTTTCATTCTATAAGAAATCATGTTCAAGTGCTTAAAACAGTTTCTGAGTTTCCCTTGGTTCAAGCCTCTGCACACTTGTGACCTCTTCAAGAAATGCTTACCTTAAATTAAGCCTTTTCTTAATAGACATTCACAAGTGTGGGGCTTCAGAGATTTTCAGTTTTGTGTGAAGATTGCCCTGATTATATCTCCCTCTTCTTAGTAGCAGTGCTGGTGTATTGTGTTTCTAATAGTACACATGGCTATATTATCTTCAAAACACAGAAATTTTAATCTATGCACACAGTTATTTTTAAGTAGATATCTGAAAAGGAGCAGAACTGGGACTGTGAAACTCAATATAATCCTTCAAGGGGGAAAATGGACATTTAATGATATTGAGGACTTCCAAGAATTCCTGATGAAAAGAACAGAGATAGAAAAATCTGACATTCAAACTCAAGCAAAGCATAAAAACATAAACAGTAAAGAGAAATCATAAAAAATCAGTAAAGTTAATC
This sequence comes from Potorous gilbertii, assembly GCA_028658325.1. NCBI lineage: Eukaryota > Metazoa > Chordata > Mammalia > Diprotodontia > Potoroidae > Potorous > Potorous gilbertii. The sequence continues at coordinate 102,470,250 of CM053770.1, forward strand.
TGTTTACATCCTACATGGGAAGTTAATACTTGTGATTCCTATGAGCTTTTTCTTTATTAGGACAGTTAGTATATATATAGACAGAGGCCACAAGTGTGAGTTGACTATGATGAAATGGTATCCCCCCCATAAAAAAAAATAAATAAGGAGTGACAAGAATGGATGCACTGAGAGAAGGGGGAAAGGAAAGGTAGAGGTAGAATGAGGTAAAATATCTCACATGAAAGAGGCACAAAAGTGCTTTTACAGTGGAGGGGAAAATGGGGGAGGGGGACAAGCAACAACTGGACCTTACTCTTATTGGAATTGGATCAAAGAAGGAAAACACAAATACTCAGTGTGGCATAGAAATCTATCTTACCTTACAGGGAAGTAGAAGGGAAGGAGTATAAGAGAAGACAGGGTACTGATAGAAGGGAGGGCAGATCGAGGGGAGGTGATGGTCAAAAGCAAAATATTTTTGAGGAAGGACATGGTGAAAAGAAAGCAAGAGAAGGATGAACAATGGGAAAAAGTAGAATACAGGGAAATAAACAGTAATCATAACTGTGAATTGTGAATGGGATGAACTCACCCACAAAATGGAAGCATTTAGCAGAGTAAATTAAAAACCAGAATCAGAAACACACTTGAAGCAGAGAGATATACACAAAGTAAAAGAAAAAGACTGGAGAAAATCTGTTGTGTTTTAGTGGAAGTAAAAAAAAAATGCAGGGGTAGCAATCATAATCTTAGACAAAGCAAAAGAAAAAAAAATCTAATAAAAAGAGATAAGCAGGGAAACCATATCTTGCTAAAATGTACCATAGATGATGGAGTAATAGCAATACTATATATACACCAAATTGCATAATATCTAGATTCTCAGAGGAGAAGTTAGATGAGTTACAGGAGGAAATAGACAGCAAAACCACACTAGTGGAGGACCTTAACTTGCTACTTTTGGAACTAGATAAATCTAACCAAAAAAACAAAAGAAAAAACAAATAAACCAGGAATTTGAGGAGGCAAATAGAGTTTTAGAAAACTTAGACATTATAGACCTCTAGAGAAAATGGAGTGGGAATAGAAAGGAATATAATTTTTTTCTCAGCATTGCATGGCACCTACACAAAAACTGACCATGTATTAGTGTATAAAAACCTCATAACCAAATGCAAAATAAACAAGATATTAAATGCATCCTTTTTAGATCATAATGAAATAAAATTTATAATTAGTGAAGGGCCCTCAAAACAAATTAAAAATTAATAATCAATCATTTCATTAATAGAATGACAACAATGAGAGAACATAGTAAAAGGTGTGGGATGCAGCCAAAATGGTACTTAGGGCGAAATTATTATGTCTAAATGGTTACATCAATAATCTAGAGAAAGAGCAGATCAATGAATTGCGCAGACAATTTAAAAAACTAGAGAAAGAACAAATTAAAAATCCCTAGTTAACCACCAAATTAGAAATCCTGAAAATCAAAGAAGAGACTAATAAAATTGAAAGTAAGAAAACTAATGAACTAATAAATAAAACTAGGAGATGGTTTTATGAAAAATATCAATAAAACATTTTGTTTGTTAATTTTATTTTTAAAAAAAGAAAACCAAATTACTAGTATCAAAAATTAAAAGGGTGAATAAAATACCAATGAAATTAAATCAATTATTAGGAGTTATTTTGCTTAATTATATGCCAGTAAAACTGACAATACAAGTGAAATGGATAAATACTTATTAAAAATATATATAAACTGCCCAGAGTAACAAAAGAGAAAGTAGGCTACTTAAGTGACCCTGTCTTAGAAAAAGAAATTGAGTAAGCCATCAATGAACTTCCTAAAAAAAAAAATCCCCAGGACCCAATGGATTCACAAGTGAATTCTGTCAAATATCTAAATAACAATTAATTCTAACACTATTTGAACCATTTGGGGAAAACATAGTCAAAGAAACCATCCTTCTAAATTCCTTTTATGTCAAAATATAGTTCTGATACCTAAACCAGGAAGAGCAAAATCAAAGAAAGAAAATTGTAAATCAATTTCCCCAATGAATATTGATGCAAAAATTTTAAATAAAATACTAGCAAGGAGATTACAGTGATATATTACAAGGATCATACCCTATGACCAGGTGGAATTTATACTAATAATGCAGGGCTGGTTCAATATTGGAAACACTATCAGCATAATTAACCATGTCAAAAAGAAAACCAACAGAAATCATATGATTATCTCAATAGATGCAGAAAAAGCTTTTGATGAAACACAATAATCATTCCTATTAAAAACACTAAAAAGCCTAGGAAGAAATGGAGCTTTCCTTAAAGTGTTTAAGAGTATTCATCTAAAACCAAAAGCAAACATTGTCTTTAATGAATATTAGCTAGAAATCTTCCCAATAAAATCAGGGGTGAAGAAAGGATGACCATTATCACCACTATTATTCAATATTGTACTAGAAATGCTAGCTAAAGCAATAAGAGAAAAAAAGAAATTGAGGAAATTAGAATAGGCAATGAGGAAGTAAAACTATCAATTTTGCAGATGACATAATAGTATAGTTAGATAACCCTAGAGAATCATCTAAAAAACTACTTGAAACAAATAATAACTTTAGGAAAGTTCCAGGATATAAAATAAACTCATATAAATCATCGGCATTTCTATATATTACCAACAAAACACAGCAGCAAAAGACAGAAAGAGAAATTCCATTTAACTACAGAAAATATACATTTTAAAATAACTGTAGACAATATGAAATACTAGGGAGTTCCCCTGCCGTGGAAAACTCAGGAATTATATTAGGCCTGCACAACATATAGGCCATGCTTCCCTTGCAGCCCACCAAAAGATGATGGTGGCCTACAAAAACAAAAATGTAGAGAATGTAGAAATGGTCAGCACAACATACCATCCGTAGTTCACTTCGGCAAGCCACAAGTGGTCCACATATATCCTGCAGACCTGAACTCTAAGAAGACAATTACAAAATACTTTTCATACAAAGCCAGATCTAAACATCTGAAATAATATTCATTGCTTATGGAAAGACTGAGTCAGTATAATAAACATGACAATTCTACCTAAGTTAATCTATTTATTCAGTGCCATATCAATCAAACTACTAATAATAATTTTATAGAGCTAGAAAAAATAACAACAAAATTCATCTAGAAGAATGAAAGGTCAATAACATCAAGAGAATCAGTGAAAAAAATGTGAAGGAAGATGGTTTAGTCATACCTGATCTCAAACTCTATTGTAAAGCAATAGTTATCAAAACTATTTGGTACTGGCTAAAAACTAGAGTGGTAGAGTAGTGGAATATAGACAGGGTACACAAAACTCAGAAGTAAATGACTGCAGTAATCTAGTGTTTGATAAACTCAAAGATTCTAGCTTTGGGGACAAGAATTCACTATTTGACAAAAACTATTAAGAAAATTAGAATACAGTTTGGCAGAAAGTAGGTATAGACCAACATCTCACAGAGTATATCGAGATAAAGTCAAAATGTGTGCATTATTTAGAAATAAAGAGTGGTATCATAAGCAAATTGGGAGAGTATTTTCTCATCAGATTTATGGATAAGGAAAGAATTTATGATCTAACAAGATACAGAGAGCATTCTGAGATGTAAAAAAGGATAATTTGTATTTTATTAAATTAAAAAGGTTTTGCACAAATGAAACCAATGCAACCAAGATTAGAAGGAAAGCAGAAATCTGGGGAAAATTTTTACAGGAATATTCTCTGATTAAGGTCTCATTTCTCAAATATATAGAGAATTGAGTCAATTTTATAAGAATAAAAATCATTCCCAAATGATAAGTGCTCAAAGGACATGAACCGGCAGTATTCAGCTGAAGAAATGAAAGCTATCTGTCTTCATATGAAAAAATGCTTTAGACCATTACCAATTAGAGAAAAGCAAACTAAAACAACTGTGTTACCACCTCACATCTATCAGATTGGCTAATGTGATGGAAAAGGAAAGTGGTAATTGTTGGAGAGGATGTGGGAAAATTGGGACACTAATGCTCTATTGGTGGAACCGTGAACCCAACCATTCTGGAGAACTATACCCAAAGGGCTATAAATTTGCACATACCATTGGACTCAGCAATACCACTACTATGTCATATCCCAAAGAGATTTATTTAAAGGAAAAGGAACTATTTGTACAAAAAATATATAACTCTTCTTGTGATGGTAAAGAATTTGAAATTGAGGGTCGCCCATCAATTTGGTAATGGTTGACCAACTATTGGTATATGATTATGATGGAATACTATTGGGCTGTAACAAATGAAGAGCAAAATGCTTTCAAAAAAACCTGGAAAGACTTACATAAACTGATACAAAGAAAAGTAAGCAGAACATTGTACACAGAAACAACAATATTCTAATAATGATAACTACGCAATACAATGATCCATCAAGACAACATATATACATATATTACCTATATCAAATTGCCTGCTGTGTCAGGATACAGAAAATGGAGGAAGAGAATTTGAAAGTCAAAATTTTAAAAAGTCAAAATTTAAGAAACAAAATTGTTAAAAATGATTTTTCCATGTAATTGGAAAAATAAAATATTCTTCAAAATAAAATAAATATCTGGTATGGAATTTACCAAAAACCTGGGATTCAGCATCAAAATAAAGCACTAAATATTAACCATTATTTTTCTCAAACCCTTTCAGGACTCAGAAGATAGAAGGGATTCAGCTGCCTCTTTAAGCCATTTTAAGTGCTTCTCCTCTCTAACCCAAGGACTTCTGGGGTCTATTAAATTATTTACATCACAAGTAGTAATTGAATTTTCTTGCCTTTCATGAGTTAACAGAGGAGTCTTGAGGTTTTAATAAGACTCTGAAGAAAACATTCTAGAATTTGGGGTTGCTAATATTTGGTTGGCTTGTAAATGGTATAGTATCTGCATCACTAAAGATAAAATGAGAGAACTGGAGCATGTGTTGGTCTGCTGGAGATTATATCAAAGCGTAACATACGTTAGCTAGCAATCTGGATGAAGCGTATACTGCCAGCTCTCTCATTCTCTTTCATTTTCATCTTTTGCCTCATGGTCTTGTAGTCCCTCCTTAACATCATCCAGAAAAACATCACAATGAGTCAAATAAATCTAAATATAATATTCTGAGGAAATGTTAGAGATGGGTGGCACTTTAGTGGTCATCTGGGCCCAAGGCTCCTCATTTTATTGATTAGTAACTGCAATGGTAATTTAAACAGAGAGATCTTTCCCATTCATTAACAGATCCATGTGACCTGCCTGAGTCACGTGAGGCTACATCACATGGAGCCTGTGGTGGGAGGAGTTTGCTAAATGTGTGGAATAGGAAGAGGCGGAGCCAGAGCAGAGCTGAGAAGAAATTAGTGAGAGAGCAGTCAGAACTGAAGGATGCAGGCAAGCCCACAGCTGACTGTAAGTGTGAGAAGGGCATTTTGTTAAGGGAAGCTTGTTTGTGATTTGTTTAAGGGACCTGATTTGTGGGAAGCCTAACAGAGGAAAGACTTGGGGCTGGTGTTGCCCCCTGCGTTGTTGTTGTGCATGGATTTCTTTGTTACTATGATGGATTTGGCTTTCTGGTGTCTGAATAAATGTTTTGGTTCTGTCCTCCGTGTGGAGAGTCTGTGGTATCTTGAGATTCAGAATTGTAGCAGGATATTCATGGCTACCCTAGGCATGGTGAATAATGCACTGGTGCTACAGTAACCTGAATCATGAAGAGGTTAAGTGAGTAACCCAAGGTCACAAAGGCAGTTAGGAATCAGAGCTCTTTGGAACTGAGGGCTTTTGACTAACATTTTGGGGGTGTTTTCACCATAGTTTCCTGCTATCTTTATATGTACGAAGGAATGCATATATATGTTGTGCATATCTGTATGTTTCAGTTTCTCAGATGGATAATGAATGACCTCCGGATGGAATTGAGTAGCAGGAAGAGATTAGATTGTATCATACTGGAAAAACTGAACAATTTCAATAATTGTACAATAACAATTTGAAACTGTTACCCCAGCAAAAGTTCATCTTTTTTTTTTAACATCAGTATTCTTCAAGTGCTGCTATCTGACTGCAAATTAACAAACAACTTTAGAAGAATTAAAATGGCAATTTAAAGAAAACAAAATGATAGATAATTAAAAAATAGAAACATAGTGAGTATAAACATATCACAATGTGTTTCAAATGACCATTTAGTTATGGGAAATGATGCAAAAGATATTATTAAGGAAGTGTAATAGTAACAACAAAGATGATGGTTGTGGCTGATATTTGCAAAGTGCTTTACATTCTTTCTCTCATTTGACTATATATGAATAGAAAATGATTTAGCCTAGACACATACTGAGAATGAGGGGGAAAAAAACTAGACAATGCAAGTTGCATGTTATTGTCTTTGAAACAATAAAAGAAAAAAAAGAAAATAAAGCCCTCCAGCATGTAGAGTAGATACTCTTCCTATAAAGAGAGTTTATAAGAAAAAAAGAACAAGAATAACCCAATGTGAGAAGCCAAGAAGGGACAAGTTTTGAGTGGGAAAAGGAGCAGGTACACACAGAGAAACTACACACACACACACACACACACACACACACACACACACACATTCCAGATCTTTCCATATATCAAAATACACTATATATCCATATTATGGTAATCAGAAATTTTAACATATCACTTTTTGTCTTCCTCTGTTCTTTTTCAAGGTGCAGGCTGTTGTCTCCGGTATGATTAATCAGCTCCAGTTTTCCTTTGCTGGGGGAGGGAGGGTTATAGCAATGTTTTTGTTTTGGGTGCTGAGACATAAGAAATCAAACATTGTTTGATTCATAAAGCAGTCAATTGGTTGTAAGTAGAAATGTCACTATTCTTTCAGCAATAAACATGGTAAAACATATTTTATGAGTGATGAAGCCATGCATTCTTAAATTCTGACTCTATTTAGCTTTCCCTCCCCTGCTTTCTAACTTTCATTTACAAGTTGTCTTTCCCCATTCAAATATAAAGTCTCTGAGAGTAGCCACTACTTTATTTGCTTGTGTATATTTCCCTAGTGTTTATTACAGTGTCTGGTACATAGTAGCATTTAGTAAATGTTCCATCTTTCTTTATTTCTATCTCTCTATCCATCCATCCAGGCCAGTGCGGCATAGTAAATAACAAGGAGTCAGGAAAATGTAGGTTCAAGTCTCACTTCTAACATGTGCTGGTCATTTAAATGCCCCAGAGCAAATTACTTCTCAGTGCCTCAGGCAATTCTCTGAAGTTTTAGGTTAGAGAGAAGATGTGCATCAGCATTTGTAAAGAGGATTCTTCTTTGGATGATCCGTATGTCAGTGAAGTCACAGGTAAAATTTTGTAAAAGCTACACATAAGGACACAGGGAAATGAGCATTCTAGAAAACAGTGAAAAAACAAGGTTTCCAGCTTTTATTCTTTCTGATGCTATACTGTTGTTATGGTCTTCTCAATAGGTAAATATAGCTACACAAGGAGAAGGTGGGCAGGAAGAAGGAAGGAAGGAAGGAAAGAAGGGAGAAAGGAGGAACAGAGGGAAGAAAGAAACAAAGGAAGAAGGGAAAGAAAACGAAGGAAAGAGGGAAGGAGGAAAAGAGACAAAAAGAGAAAGGAAGGAGGGAAAAAGCAATGGAAGGAAGCAGGGAAAGGAAGAAAGAGGGAAAGAAGCATTTATTGACACTTACTAAATGCCATGCACTGTGTTAAGCACTTGACAATTACTATTTCATTTGATCCTCACAGTAACCCTGTGACATGGGTAGTATAATTATCCCCATTTTACAGGTGAAGAAACTGAGGCAGACAGAGGTAGTGACCAGGATTATGCAAATGTTGTAGTCCAACTCAAGTCTTCTTGACTCCAGGTCCACTTCTCTATACAGAACACCATCTAACTGTAATGGTAAAGCATAACTTGGCTAGAAACTTGCAGCTGCAGATTGTCATGCACTGGCCAATTTTATGTTTTGTGAATTCATTCATTACACATATTTAAGGCTACCTACTTCAGCAGTTTAGAGTACCATGCTAAAGAGCTAAAGGTTGTAGATTCAGTGGATAAGCCACATTCTTTTGCCTTATTCCAAAGGCTTATACGCTACTGCTGCTGCAAATATGTATCCTGGGTCACAAGGAGGACCAGATGAGAGAGTGTGGGTGGCTCCATGCAAATCTATTTCTACTCTTGGAGAGAAAAGGAAAATAGCTCAAAATTCATGGCCTCCTGATGCCAGGACAGGATTGCTATCTTTGTATATAACATTTTATCATTGTCTTTGGGTGTTGTAGTAATAATACTTTATGATTTCCCTAGGCAACAACTTTACTTTTTTTTACTTACCTTGTATTCTTTTGAATTTTTTTCATGGAAAGATGATTTCTCCATGCATTCCTTTGGAAAAAAAATCAGGTTATTCTTTTTATTCTTATTTTCATTTCAAATCCATCTTAACTATTTCATTCGTGAAAGCTATACTTAAGACAAGGGCAACTGGACAAATAAGTATCACGCAAATAAGAAAGTTATGAGAAGAAAGGAGCACTTAAGAAAACCATCAGTACCATAATTTTTGTGATTATGAAATATGATAATAAACAATATGCTACTCTTTCTCCTTAATGCAATGAATATTCTCAAAGACTGGATCTGAACAGGATGTTCTTCCTTTCCCTTTCTGTTGTTCTATGCTAAAATAGCACATTTTTCAAATTGACTAGAGCAACAATGACCTAAGCTAGACAATGTTTATAAGTGGAAAACTTCCCACACTGTTTTTCCCAATCATGTCCCCTTCTCCCATACCCACCAAATCTTCTATCCAATGAGGATATCTTCATTGAGATCTCCAATAATGCAATTCCTCCCACTTTACTGAATCTGTTATTTTTTCCTTGCTATAGTAGACTTCCACCTAAGGTCAAATGCAGGAGGAAACAAAAATGAAAATAACTGGGGAAATCAGGGGTAAGACTCTCTAGTTGAGTCCTAGACAATTACAAATGGTACAATGGCCCTAAATGCTTCAGGGTAGCTATGGTTCTTTTTTTCTCTCCAATAATTGCACTGTTGTCCTTTCCAAAACTCTGGAACTTCTCATCATTACTTTCTCTTCCCAGTAAAGGTGATTGTTCTAATCAGTATTGAACACAACCTGGAGCTGGTGATGTGGTCCCATCATTTGACTCTACTTTTCCCATTCTGCCTGTGAGGCTATTTACTTTCTCCCCAGGTATCCTAATATAAAGAAATAGAAAGTGCCCCAGTGCTTTCTCAGAAAAGACCCCAATCATTGTCTGTGTCTAGGGTCAGCTCCTAAATTCCCTTCAGCTGTTTGCTCTAAAACCAGAGTCCTCTTAATTCTGAGAAAATGAGGACTTCCTAATTCACTGAACATTTAACAAAGGAAATTTGCTTTGTCCTTACACAGGAAGGATATGCAATAAGAATACTGCTGTGTTAGCTTCTCTAGATGAGACTCTCCCAACATCCCACCCATCTCCTCCTGGTAATGTATCTGATTAGTTACATGAGTTACTCATATGGCCTCAGGCACCCATTAAGTTTGAGAGGTGTGATTTGGTGTGGCAGTGACTTTTTATGTCCCCAAACAAGAAAACTGCATCAGGGAAGCTGGGGGACAATCTGGTTGCATGGTGAAAGGAAGTCAGGGAAGCTGCCCGCAAAAATCACTGGGCCTATCATTTTCTAGTTCTTCCATATGACAATTTGAGGGCACCATGGTCCAACAGGACTGTAATTTGGGGTAATCCTTACACTCATCCCACATCTCATCTACTGTCAGATCATTTCTATAGTCATGTCATTCCTCTTACATGTCAATAGACAAGCAAAAAATAAGTCTAATCTTTCTTCTATGTTATATGCCTTCAGATACATGGAAATTTTCATTATCTATCCTAAATTTTCTGTTCTCCATGCCTTCCTATATGGCAAGATCTTGAAACTCTTTATGATCTCATTCATTCTCCTCTAAATATTCTCCGGTGCACACATGTTCTCATTGAAATGTGGTGTGCAGAATTAGACATAATACTTCAGATGTTATCTATCCAGAGTAAAGTATGACTAACCTGTCATCTACTTAGTTCAGGACACTTTATATCTATTCATGCAGCCTAAGATCATGTTAGCATTCTTGGCTGCCATATTTATCATGATAAGCTTGCAGTCTCCTAAGCCTCCCCATTTGTATTTGTGCATTGATTTTTTTTAAATTCAAGTGCAGGATTAACATTAATACCAATTGAATTTCTTCTAATTGGATTTAGACTAACATTCTAAAATGTTAAGTGCTTTTAAGATATTGACTCTTACCTTCTTTTCATTCCTTCATAACATTGTATCATTAGCAATTTTTTTAAACTCTCTATAACTTTGTCACTGATAAAAATTGTATGATGTAAATATGAAAACAAATCCCTTTCAACTTGACATTGAAATACTAATGACAGTAGGATAGCAAGAATTTATTAAGAACATACTATGTTTTAAGGACTAAGCTAACAGCTGAGCCACATTCCTAGTAGTTACATTATTCCTAGTAGTTACATATATTATCTTCTTACAAAGAAAGGCAAGAACATTCTGATTACTTTAATGGAGCTCACATTCTAATGGCAGAGATAATATGCAAATAACCATATACATACAAGACATATATAATAAAAATGAAGGTATGAACAACGTAAATGAAAGTTGAACTAGAATGGGGAAACCAGGAAAATAATCCTGCATAAGGTAGCATCTGAACTGTATCTTTTTCTAACATTATTTTTATTTATTTCATTAAATATTTCCCAATTACATGTAAAATAATTTTTAACAATCTTTTAAAAAATTTGAATTTCAAATACTTTCATTCCCTCCTGTATTTCCCCTTTGAGAAGGCAACAATTTGATATCAATTCTAAATATAAAGTCATGCAAAACATTTAAATATTAGCCATGTTACAAAAGAAAACAGATATAAATAAAGATATATATATGTGTGTGTGTGTGTGTGTGTGTGTGTGTGTGTGTGTGTGCGCGCTTCTATATGCATTCAGAGTTCATTAGTTCTCTCTCTGGATGTGGACAGCATTTTTTATGATAGTACTTTCAAATTGTCTTGGCTCATTATTTTGATCAGAGTAGCTAAGTTTTTCATGGTTTATTATTCTTACAATATTGCTATTACTGTGTGCAATATGCTCCTGGTACTGCTCACTCCACTTTGTATATGTTCAAATAAGTCTTCCCAGGTTTTTCTAAAGCATTCTGCTCATATTTCTTATAGCATGATAGTAATCACACACCTTGTTCAGTCATTCTAAATTGATGAGCATCCCCTCAATTTCCAATTCTTTGCCACTATAAAAGGAGCTGCTATAAATATTATTGTACAAATGGGTTTGATCCTTTTGGGATACAGACCTAGAATTGATATTGCTGAGTCAAAAGGTATACAGTTTTATAGCTCTTTGAATAGAGTTCCAATCTGTTCTCCAGAATGAACTAGTTCATAACTCCAACAACAGTGTATTAGTGTCCCAGTTTTTGCACATCCTCACTAGTATTTCTCATTTTTCTTTCCTGTCATGTTAGCCAATCTGATAGTTGTAAGGTGGTACCTCAGAGTTGTTTTAATTTGCATTTCCCTAATCAGTAGTGATTTGGAGCATTTTTTATGTGACTATTGACGCCTTTAATTTCTTCTTCTGGAAATAGTCTGTTCATATTCTTTGACCATTTATCAGCTGAGGAATGGCTCTTATTTTTATAAATTTTCTGTAAAAATTTTCTCCCTGCTTTCCCGTTTTGCTTCTAATTTTGACTATATTACTTTTGCTTGTGAAAAATCATGCCATCAAAATTATTTGTTTTATTTTCCATGATCCTCTCTGTCTCCTGCTTGGTCATAAACTCTTTCCTTATCCATAGATCTGCCTTCTTTTTCTGTCTCACTTTTTATCACTTCCTCTTTGTCTTATTCCCTTTCCCACTTCTCTGTTGGGTAAGTCACATTTCTATTACCAATTGAATAGGAGAGTGTGTATGTGTGTGTGTGTATGTGTGTGTGTTTGTATCTGTGTGTGTTTTTCCTCTTTGAACCAATTTACATATGAGTAATGTTCCAAGTGTTGCCTGCCCACCCCCATTTTCCCCTCCACTGTAAAAGTTCTTTTTTGTGCTTCTCTTTTACTTGAGATCATTTCCATCATTCATCATCTCCTTTGCCATCTCTCCCAAGACATCCCTTTTTCTCATTTATCCATTTTTTTAAACATAATCTCAACTAAGTTATTCATTCCTGCTCCCTCTTTCCTTGCAGAATCTAACTTCCCTAATAATGATAAAATCCCAGCAGTTATACATATCATTTTCTTATACAGAAAGGCAAACAATGTAGTCTTATTGAGTCCCTTATTTTTCTTTAATGTTTACTTTTTTATGTTTCTTTGAGTCTTGTATTTGAAAGTCAGTTTTTCTATTGAGCTCTGGTCTTTTCATCAGGAATGTTTGAAGTTCCCTAATTAAATGTTCACTTTTTTCCTTGAAGGATTATATTCACTTTTCCTGTATGGAGTATTCTTGATTAATCTTAGCACTTTTGCCTTCTGGAATACAATATGCCAAACTCTCTGCTCTGTCAACATGATAGTTGCTAAATCTTATGTGATCCCAACTGTCTCTCTATAGTATTTGAATGTTTTCTTTACAGCTGCTTGAAGTATTTTCTGTTTGACCTGGGAACTCTGGAATTTCATTATTAATATTCTTAGGAGTTTTCATTTTGGGATCTCTTTATGGTGGTCATTGGTGGATTCTTTAACTTTTGATTTTTCCCTCTGGTTCTAGGATATTAGGAAGTTTTCCTTGATAATTTCTTGAAATCATGTGTGAACTGTTCTTTTAATCATGGCTTTCAGGTAGAACCATCATTATTAAATTATCTCTCCTCAGTCTATTTTCCAAATCAGTTGTTTTTCTGATGAGATATTTCATGTTTTCTTTGATTCTTCATTCTTTTGACTTTTTAAAGATTGTTTCTTGATGTCCCATGGAGTCATTAACTTACGTTTACCTAATTCTAATTTTTAATTATTTTCTGCATTGAGCCTTTTTCCATCTGGTCAGTTCTTTTTAAGGAATTATTTTTATCAGTGAGTTTTTGCACCTCTTTTTACATTTTGCCAATTCTGTTTTTTTAAAGCTATTATTTCCTTCAGTATTTTTGTGCCTCTTTTTACCAAGCTGTTGATTGTCTTTTCATAATTTTCTTCCTTTGCTTTCATGTGTTTATCTCCTTTTTTTTTCAACCAATCTTATCTGATTTTGAAATTTTTTTTCTCTTTCAGGAATTGTTGTTAGACTTGTGTTGAATTCACATTTTTCTTTGAAGTTTTGCTTTTAACTGTTTTGACTTCATTGTTTTATCTAAGTTTGTGTCTTGATCTTCCCTGTCACCATAGTAGCTTTTTATACTCAGGTTCTTTATGTTGGTGTTATTTGCTCATTCTTCTATTCTATTTCTTGATTTTGAACTTTATGTTAAAGTTGAGCTCTTTTCCTGGTTTGTATTGGGGATGAGGATAGGGGTACTCAATCTTCAGACTTTTTTTTCATTGCTAATTTCAGAGTTAGTTCTGTGAGTTTGAAAGTTTTTGGTGCTTCCAAGGTGGTGTGATTTGGAAAGATGTATGATCATTCCTTTCCTGTTTTGTGCTCTGTTCCTTTTCCAGGAAGGGTCACTCATCCCTTGAGATTGTAATTGATACTGCTTCTTCTCAGGGCCCCTGCTCCCTTGGACCAAAAAGATAATATTCCTCAGAGTCCTTGATTCCTAGTGACTCAAGGTTATATTGCCCCTCTGGGCTTCTACTCCCTCTTGACAGAAAGTGCTACTGTCTATCCTTCAACTATGACCCAGAAGTGGGTTTAGGAATGGAGCTAACAGTCTGATTCTGTGTCCAGCACTAGCACAAGGATTCTGTAATCTCTTTATGACAAGTTGCCTAGTTCCCTTACTGTGTCTGACTAGAGAGTTCCTAAAGCTTCTGCTGCTGCTTCTATGGCTCCCATCTCCTCCCCCTACTGGTATTTCATTCATGCAGACTCTGTACCAGCCTCACATCCATGTCACAGATTTCTCTAACCTCCTAAATTTTTTGGGCTAGAAGAATACGTCACTCTGACCTTTTGTTGACTCTGCCACTGTAGAATTCAATTTGAGGCATTATTTTAAATTTGTTTGGAAAGGAATGTTGGGAGTGCTTTTTCTACCCCACCATCTTGGCTCGGCCCCCAGAAGTTTATCTGAACAGAATTTTGAAAGAAGTTAAGAGACAGAGATGGGAAGGGAGTACTTGGTATGCATGGGATGACTGACTAATGAAAAAGCAATCAGAGAATGGAGCCACATGTGTGAGGAATAGCAATTTGGCCAGGGTAGTTGGATTACAGAGTACATGGAGTAAAATTTAAGTCGTAAATTTAAATTTAAGAGTAAAATTCAAGAAAATTGGAAAGTGAGGAAGGGGCCAGTTTGTGAAGGGCTTTAAATGGCATACAGAGACATTTATTTTGATCCCAAACACTCATGTCATTTGATGGTCACAATACCCCTGGTTGTGCTACTGTAGTGTATTTTGTCAGGCAGAGAGAAAGGTTTGGAAACTGCAGCGGTTCCTTAGAAATGAAGTTTGAAGAAGACATTGTGGTCTTCTCTCTTTGGCAGGGCCTCTGGAACTATCAGGGTGTGGATGCTCAGTGAGAGAGAGAGATTTTGAACTGTGCTGTTCATCAACTCCAGTTGGACTGGATATGGCAGCTGGGTGGTGCCATAGGGTACGGAGAATTGAACTCGGAGTCAGTTCCGATCTGCCCTCAGACATGTACTAACCTTGTGACCCTGTGAAAGTTATTTAAGTTATGTCTGCTTTAATTCCTTAAACTGTAAAATGGCGATAACAATAGTATTTACTCTGGCAGGGTTTTTGTGAGGATCAAATGCTCTTTGCATAGCTTTTAATGCAGTGATCGATAAACAGTAGGTGCTTTATAACTACTTGTTTCCTCCTCCCTCCTTCCCTGTGATATTATCAAGAGCAGCTGAATGAGAAGTAAATTCTATGGGAGATAAAGGGACGCTGGTAGAGTGAGGCTGAGAGGACTGGGCTAAGGGCTATGCTAAACACTGGAAAGACAAAAATAGAAAGTAAAACAGTCCCTTCCCTCAAGGATGTTACCTTCCAATAGGGAAAGGCAACACCTAAAACTAAGCTAAAAGGGGGACAACCCTGAGAGGGACTGGAGGAAAAATGAGATGTGGCTGGTCTGGCTTCCTCCTTAAATGGAGGTTCTGGGACAAGCCAATTAATCAAAGGGAAGAGTGGAAGGTAATTTCAATAGGTGGATTCTAGGGCCAGAGTGAAGCTTCAGGATGAAGACCTGGGGCATAGTAGAGGAAGACTGGAGAATAAAGAGAATATGGGAAGTGAGAGAGAGAGATTATTCTCTATTGGGACAAGTTGTAGCTAATGTCCACTAGTATAGATGGAACAGTTGTAACAAAGGCCTCAGCAATATCTGCTGTTTTCTCCCTTTTCCCATTCCCTTTGTTTCTTTCAAAGAGGAAAGGTGTTTAAATTGAGAATTTTCTGTCCCATAAAGTTCTTTAATTTGGAATTGAATGAGTATCAAAGTAGAGCTATTTTATATAAAGGATAGATTTTAATTACTTTTGAGTTTTGGTTTTTTCCTAATTTGTATGCAAAAGGGATACAACAGAGAGGAACAGTATTTGATATTAGTACAGAAGCACAGAAAATACCAAAGCTCCAGATCTAATCCAAAAATTCTAGGCTCTCTTCTGGCTGGGAGCTGACCTAAATCAAGAGAAAATCTTATGGTTTTAACTGTTACTAATTTAGAATAAAATTCACAAAAGATAGCTATCTGGGACAAGACTGGGCGGTTGAATTATGCTTTCTCCTTCACCCCTTTGTCTTTCTCATCACATGCAAAATACACACACATATACGTATATGTATGGATGGATATATACATATACTCTCTGTAGGAGTAGAGTTGAGAGCAGTGACCTACTCAAAGAGAAGAGAAAATGTCTAACTGGTAACACCCATATTCCAAAAATGGGAGTCAAAGAAGGGAGTAATCTCTTCACTTCCTACAGTCAAACCCATACACAGACAGGCACAGGAGATTACATATTCATTGAAGTCAATTGGCCTAATTAAATCATGCATCTGTCTAATATGCTTGTGTAATATTATGTCTCATAGTCACAAAGCTCCCCAACACACTATAGGCTCAGTGATGGCAAGAATTATGTCTAATACAAACTTTCTGTTTTCCCAAATTCCTGACATAGTGCCAGTACACTGATAGCTTCCTGGAATGCTGTGCAATGATCTTCAGTTTTTATCAGTTCCAAGGAGAAATGACAGGAAATTCTGAGACTCTGGGGACCTCCCATTATGACACTTTGCCTGGTTTGTTCCTCAGCACACATCTGACCTGGCATGGGTCAGGAAGGGAGATGTGAATTTGGACATGTAATAATTATCTCAAAAATTTGACTGAAATCTTTAAAGGCATATAAAAATTATCATAAAAGCTTCCCAGGTAGCAATGAGAAATTTTAATGGTTATTTTTAGTATAATTATCAGAAAGAAAGAACAAAAAGAGGGTGTTTCATATAAAATATCTTGAAAATGAAGAAAACAGATGCTGCTTATGAGGATATTGTCCTTAAATTTCATAATCCTTCCTCTTAAGTAGTTAATGTTTTACACATGAATGATACCCTTATGAGAGGTGTTCAGGTACCATTTTTCCTAAGTACTATAGCTGTAAATAGATGCATAAATTGAAGAAATAGAGCAATTAAAAACACCAAGGAAATGAAATTGCTAGAAATGAGAACTCTGTTGATAAAATTAAACTATTTTTATTCAGTTCAATGCCTATTAAAAATGTTTCACTAATTTTATGATGTCACTTTTTTAAGTTCTGGACTATGTACTGCTTCTGCCTCACTCAATCCCCACCCCACTCCAACTTGAATAACAAAGAAAACAAAAGCTATACCCCAAAGGATAAGATACGCAGCTGGAAAGACTGGGACAAAGGAATGATGGAATGAGGCAGGGGGGTAAAGAAATGTCAGTGGTGAGAGGGAGAGGAGGCAAGGAGATATCAATTCAACAAGTATTTATTTATTGAGTGACAGCTATGAGCAAAGTGCCATGCTAGGTGCTAGAGATACAAAGAAAAAATAAAGACAGAATAAGTTGGAGGATAAGAGAAAGTGATTGAGAAATGTTCCTTTGTGCTTCTCTTATACTTGGCATTGAACACTATTGAGTCTAGACAAAGTAGATAGCCTTGACTACAGAACGGAGGGTCAGCCTACTACAGAGTTAGAAAGATCAGCAGGAAGTTGGAGAGGCAGAGAGGAGAAGAGGGAGGAATACTCTCACACCCAATAATATGCAGCAGAGAACAGTGAGTAGGAGAGGAAGAGCAAAAATAGCTAGTAACCCAAAGGGAAATGAAGAGCTACATGGTGGGTATAAATAACCTACAGCATATTACCACTGGTAACTTGAATAGAAGAAGATGTGTAAGGCACACTAAAAACATGTGTGTATAACTGAACCTGCCATATAATGAGTGAAAGATCAAAGATGGTGAGCCCAAATATACCGATATCTTAAAGTACAGAGTGCAAAAGACTAAAAAAAAGAAAAATATGGAATTGATACTTTATGGAAAATTTATGGAATGACATAGGTAAAAATCTCACAGTATAAGAAGGTAGGGATTGGCTGCAATCTATATCAATGAAGGAGAACTACATTAAATGATATTTTTTAATGTATCAAAGTATCAGGGTAATTCAAGGGGATAAAATGGGAATTTGACCTGAGGTACCTTGTCTGAACAGTAACGTTTCCTAAAAGAAGGTGAAAGTATTAAGAAAAGCAGAATATGGTATACAGGATTCTCTTTAACCCTGTTTTTCCTCATGAATGATACCCAAATTGATCTATGACCTTTTTTTGTCCACATGTACGTTCCTTTGATGCTAACCTCACTCCTCCAAATCACACCTATATGTTGTGTTGATTAAATTTGGACATAATTTTAAATCTTATTTTATTGATCTTTTATTTTAGTATCACTTTTCTTCCCATCCATGTGTGTATATATGTGATATTTATGTCATATATATGTATGCATGTGTGTGTATACAAGTACAGGTGACCATTTTCATTATTTCCATTTGTTGTGTTAGTCATTATGCATGTTGCAAACTTTCTTCTGTTTTAGGAATCAATATATCCTTTCCTTCCTCTCCTTCTTCGCTTCCTCTCTTTGATCCCAACTTTCTATACACTATGTTATGGTGCCTTCTTATTGAGTTTTGAAAAATTCATTTTTCTGTCTATGTTCTCTCTCTGTCTCTGTCTGTCCCCCCTTACCCCTTGGTCAGGAGGTCCCCAAAGCATCAATGTACTTTTAAACTCTTAAAACTTAAAACTGTACTAAGATTTTTGGAACACAAAGTATATATTTAAATTCAGGATCTGCTTAAATTTCCCTGGTAAGAAGTTCAAGGTCCCACTTTGATTGTCAGGAGAGCTTTGACCTGTTTAATTTCCAATCTGTGCTGGTTCACCCTCCTTAGTCAATCCTTCTTCCTCCCAGGGGTATGTTATTGTATGTATAGCACCGCCACCTGATTGTCTTAGACCAAGGCAACTAAGAAATCCCCAGGTCAAGTGAGCCATCTTCATCCATTTTGTGTGTATATCACAATACTTGACTCTTTTTTTGTAATTTCTTACAATGCAATAATATTCCATTATAATCATAATTTGTTTATCCATTGCCCAGTTGATAGATATCTATTTTGCTTTTAGTTCTTTGTTACCATAATTGGTCAATCAACAAACATTTATTAAACACCTACTAAGTGACAGGCATTATGCTAAGCACTAGGGAGACAAGAAGAGGCAAAAGACTGTCCCTGCCCTCAAGGAGTTGACATTCCGATGGGAGACCACATGCAAACAAATAAATACAAAACAAAGTATATACAGGATAAATAGGAGATAATTAAGAGAAGGAAAGAACCTGAATTAAAAGGGTTTATGGAAGACTTTCTGTAAAAGGTGAAATTTTAGTTGGAACTGAAAGGAAGTTAGAGAGGTTAGTAGAGGGGAGGAAGGAGAGTGTTTCACACATAGGGGATAGTCAGGGAAAATAGCCAGAGCAAACAGATGGAGTTGCTTGTTTGTGGATCAGTCAGGAGGTCAGTATAAGAAAACTGGAAAGGCAGGAAGTGACTAGGTTATGAAGGAGTTCAAATGCCAAAAAGAAATTTGTATTTGCTCCTGGAGATAATGGGAAATCACTGGAGTTTATTGGGTAAGGGGTGACATGATTAGATCTATGCTTTAGGAAAATCTCTTTAGTAGCTGAAATGGAGGATGTATTGGAGTGAGGAGGGACTTGAGACAGGCAATGCACTAGCAGGTTATTGCAATAATCCATGTGTGAGGTGATGAGGGCCTTCACTAGAGTGATGGCAGTGTACAAAGAAAATAAGGGGCATATTCAAGAGATAATGCAAAGGTATAATCGACAGGTCTTGGCAATACAATAGATTGTATAGGAGGAAAATAAAAATCTAGGTTGGTAGCCTGAGGGACTGGGAGGATGGTCTTGTCTTCTACAATACTAGGGAAAATAGAAGGGAAGAGGTAGGTAGGGTTTGGGAGGAAAGATAATTAATGAGTTATACTTTGGACATATTGAGTTTAAGATGTCTTTAGGGTATCTGTTTTGAGATGTCTGAAAGTTAGTTAGAGATACAAGCTTGGAGATCAGAGAGTTTGGAGCAGGATGGGTAGATCTGAGACTCCTCAGTGTAGAGATGGTAAATCCATAAGAGCTGATGAGATGACCAAAAGAAGTAATATAGAGGGAAAAGACAAGGCTCAGGATAGAACCCAGAGATACATCTGTGGTTAGAGGATGTGGTCTGGAAGAAGATCCAGCAAAGAAAACAGAAGTGAGTGGAAAATCTAGGGAAAAGAGAACACCAAGGAGAAAGTGATCAATAGTGTCAAAGTACGCAGAGAGAGCAAGATGAATGAGGATTGAGAAAAGACGATTGGATTTGGCAACCAGATCATTAATAAATTTGGAGAGAGCAATTTTCGTGACATCATAAGATCAGAAGCCAGAATGTAAGGGGTTAAGAAGAGAGTGAAAGAAGATGAATTGTAGGCACCTATTGTAGATAGTTTTTTAGTGGAGTTTAGATACAAAGGGCAGAAGAGATGTAGAATAATAGTGCTTTATAAATCATCATGTATAGGGACTCTTTCTCTTCCTTTCATATATGCCTAGAAATGGGCATCTCTGGGTCAAAGAGTATGAACAATTTAGTCACTTTTTTAAAAAAAATTAAGCATAATTTTAAGTTGCTCTCCAGAATGGTTGGGCAAATGCACACTTCTATCAATAGTATATTCATGTTCTTATATTAATATCTCCTTCAAAATTATTTAACTATTTTGTCATTTTTCCAAATTTCTAGGGGTGAACTGAAATATCAGTTATTTTTTTATTCAGATTTTTCTTCATAGTAACAATTTGGAACAATCTTTACATAGTTAATAATAGTTTATAATTCTATTGTAAATGGTTAGTTCCTTATCCTTTGATCTCTTATTATTTGAGGACTGGCTATTGGTTTGTTATATTTGTGTTAATTTCCTGTATAATTTGAATATCAGACCTTTATGAGAGGGTCTGATTTTTTCACCAATTGATGCTTTCCCTTATTATTGGCTGAATTTATTTTGTTCATACAAAGGAGTTTTAGTGTCAAAAAAATCACAATCATTTTATCTTTCATGATTGTCTATAGATCTTTTTTGATTAAACAATTTTCTCTTTAGCCACAGCAACAAATGATGGTCACATATCCATTTTATGCTTACTGTGGTTTATAGCACAGTTGTTTATTTAAACCTGATTTCTGCCAAAGCACCTTTCAATTTTCCCAAGAGTTCTCATCAAATAGGAGTTTTCCCCCAAGTAATAAATGTTTTCTGTTTTATTGAATGATGAGTTAAGTTCAGTCATTTCTAATTTCTAATTTTAACTTTCGAAGACTTTTCCAATGATCTGTTTATCTATTTTTTTAACTAATACCAATTATTTGAGATTACTGCTTTATAATGTAATATGAAGTCTTAAAGGAGTAGTCCCTTTTCATATCTACTTTTTTTTTCATGTTTCGTGGAGATTCTGTGTTTTTCCCATACATTTTGTTTGTTTGTTTTGTCTAGCTCTATAATATATCTCCTAGACAGGGGATAATGGTATACCACCAAATCCATGTTAATGTAGGTAGTATATATATGTATGTGTGTATACCGTATACACACAGATACATAGACACACAGACATCTCTATATATTATTCATAGTTGGTATGTACCTCTCTCTATGCGTGTGTAGGTGCATATATATATATTTATACATGTATGTACATCTGTGCACAGATGTACATACATATAAGGAGAGAGAAAGGAAAGTAGGTAGCTCAGTGGATAGAGCACTGGGTTTTGTATTGATAATGTATTTTTGCTTATTTTCAGTGTAATTTTGCATCTTAATGGGACAATCTCCCCCATTCATTAATGGACCTGCCCATTAATGGGAGTCTGATTACAGGAGATTTGTAGGAAGGCCCACACCTTTTGTTAATTTTCTAATGAGGCACTAGTTCTCAAGGGTTGTGATGCCCTCTGGCTGTGAACAATGCATAAGTACTCTGAGGTGAATTACTTTGGGCCTTGGTCATTGGAAGTATTTGTTTCACCAGAGGAAGCTCTGAGCAGCTGCTAAGAATATTCCTCTCCTGAAGTAAGTCCCATGAAAAGAACCTGCCCCCCCCAAACCCCCTACCCCCGCTTTGAAAACCCAGATGTTGGTGCTTCTCTCTCTGATAACTATGTATGTATAAAATGGTCAGACAACTGGATCTGTCTGTTGATCTATGATGTATGTATTGCTTATGTCAGGCAGTTGGAAGCCCTGTCTGTTGATCTTTATTTCTCTGAAGTTCAGGGTGCTGACTTTTTCCCCTGAGCTAAGTGAATGATGTGTGTGTGTGTGTGTGTGTGTGTGTGTGTGTGTGTGTCTCTGTGTGTGTGTATGTGTGTGTGTGCTTGATTAATGTGATTGTTGATCCCTCAAGTTGCTTTCCTTTTAGAAAAGATCAAAGAATCTGTGATAGCAGGCCCACTTCTGTATGTTGGGGTCCTTGCTTTTACAGGCTTGGAGTCAGGAAAACCTGAGTTCAAATCCAGTCTCAGATACTCACTAATTATGACTCTGGTCAAGTCACTTAACTTATCTAATCTAACTTAACTAATCCCCTGGAGAAGGAAATGGCAAATCATCTCAGTACTGTTGTCAAGAAAATTCTCTACTAGGTCACTAAGAGTCAGCCATGACTAAACAACAGTGTGTATGTGTGTGTGTGTGTGTGTCTGTGTGTATAAAATCACCAAGTGTTTGTAATCTTTTACTTCTTTAAAGAGTGTTTTGTAGTTGCATTTATATAAAACTTGAACATGCCTTGGTAGACTAATGCTTTTATCTTTGAAATCCTAACTCAAATGCTATCTCCTCCATGAAGATGCCCCATTTGCTTTCATGAATAACATCATTTCCCTCCTTAAACCTCATGCAGTATGTTTCTTTGGCACTTGTCACATTATTTTGTATCATAGTTAGATATGTGACTTATTCCTCTCTTAAAGTAAATCCCATGAAAAGAAGAACTATATTTTATCTAAACTTTATGTATTACCTTCCCCTGCCCCCATCCCCAACCGCAATGCTTAGGACAAGGCTCTGCATACACTGAGTACTAAATGGTCTTTTGACCTTGCTGTTGATTTTATATTCACTTTTTAGCAATATTGCCATAGGGAAGAATCAGAAGATTAAAAAAAAAGACACATTTTTAGGGGAAGATAATTGGTGGAAATGTGTAAAATAGATTGGAGAACAAGACAATATTTTTCCTAGGTCTGTCTGGGAATAGAAATAAGGAATTGAACCAGCCAGAGGCTGCAACCAAGACTTGTCCAAAGAATGATATGTAATAGTGTCCTAGTTTCTTTAAAAACTGGGGTGCTCTCTGTGAAAAAGTCAGTAAATACTGAAAGAGTAGGAATATTTTAACTCACATAAGGAAGGCTGAAGATCTGAACTATGACATCCACGAAAGGCTCTTTCCAGTGGGGTTAGGGGGTCATGAAGTCTTAAGTTGGATGAACTTTAAGACAGAGCAGAAGGAGAAAGAAACATAAAGCATTTCAAAATATTATAAATAAGTCATTTGGGACCAATAGATGGAGTAGGCATAACATCTGGATCTTTAAGACATAGCCCTAGGGAAATAGAACCTGATTTCAGATAAGCAACCTAAGGTATATTTTAATAATTGAGTCAACAGAAACTTACCCTTCCAGTGAAGAGACCTCCAACTCCAGAAGCGCACTCATGTGGATGAGAAGATGTGACCCATTTTCTCACTCTTCATTTGGCTGATCACACACCTCTTGGGGACAGAGCAAGGCCTCTGTATTTGTGATGACTACATTATACTCCCTTTTTTCTAGTAATATTAATGAAATTAATAGAATAAAGAAAAGCATAAAGACTTTAAATTTACCTTGTAATAAATTTTAATGAGTAGTTGGCAGCACATTATTTTTGTTCACCTGGAATAACTGAGAATTATTTTTGCCTGAAAGCTTGTAGAAAATGATTCAAGAACAAGAACTGACCTTTTCAAACAAATTACTCCAATGCATGTAAAAATTACAGGAGAATGAATGAGTCAAAATTTATTCATGAACACAGAACCAAAGGCAAGTATTCAGGACCAGTACTTGTCTGAGATAGTCTCAAAACTGCTGGGATTACAAGCAAAAATAGAATTTTTTTGAAATTCTTTGAGAGATTTTAAGTGTTAGATAGTGGTGAAGATGATAGCTCCTCTTTGGCCTTACTGCTGTTAGACTTACTTTATTCTTCATATCCCTTGATAATTCAGAAGCAGCACTTCAGGTGTCCTGGAAGCAGGAGGAATGACATACTAGCTTTATTTTTTTTAAGAAGCCCTTTAATTTCATTCAGTTTCTGAGGGCATGAAAAACTGTCCAAAGCATCCTTCACAGCTCCTCCTACATTTTCCCTTTTATCAAGCAATGAATCCATAATAAGAATTTATTAAGTCCCTACTATTTTTAGTGTTCCTTTCAGAAACCCAGGAAGACTGAATATCTAAGAGCCGGACAGAGCATCAATATGTCTCTTAGGGATCTGCTTAATTTGGAGAAGAATGATTGAGTCCTTCATACCCAGAATAAGCTGGTAAATGTTTGACAACCAGCCCTCAGGGAAGGGGGTGTACACATGCCACACCTTTAAGTTTAACTATATTCTCAACTTTTTACAAGACTAGACAATTAACAAAACAATAAATCAGTCTCTACTTTGTAGCATTTGCCAATGTCCCAAGTGGTAAATATTATTTAAAAATTGTTTCCTGGGAGCCTTATGAGCTGATTCCATCTAGCATTACCCCGCCCCCTGCCAAAAACCCTCATGAGGGAAGGATTTTGATGTCGACTCTCACATCCTTAGTGATCTCTGAGAAAAGGAATGTGTATGTGCCAGACTGTGCTAAGATCTAGGAATACAAATGGCCAAGAAACCATCCTTACTCTCAAGGACATTACTTTCCGCAGGGTGAGACAATGTATACATGTGCAAGAACAGGTAATATCTACAAAATAAATACAAAGTAGTTTATTGGAGGAGTGCACTAATAGTCAAGGGGAGAAGGATCAGGAAAGATCTTTCTGAACTGATCTCTGAAGATCAGTTGTAGCTAGGGAGTCCACAGAGATAAGATGTGTAAGAAACACCTTACTTACTAACCTGAAGGCTTTTTTCTTCATCTTCAACTGCCAGAAGTGAGAAGCCTGAGCAATTACATGGTAGTGGAGGAAAGGAGAATCCTTCCAATTTCCTCTTTACCAATCTTTTTTTTCTTCGTAAGAAATTGGACCAAAGTGTGTTAACCAGAATGTGAGTCCTAGTTGTGCAGATAATTTCCAACACAGACTAATAGCAGCACTTGGATAGTTTGTGACGACCATTCTTAAGATTCTCTACTCATCTATTCCCAATTGTCCAAAGAGAATTAAGAGGACAACCTATCCATACCACATATGGTTCCCATTAGCTGATGAGAAGCAGGTAGAAAGGGGAGAAAACTGAGCTTCCTCAAATAATGACAACAATCGTATTTCTTCTCAATTATTTCTAACTCAAGTCACATCCATTTTCCTTACTACAGAGTAACTAGGCAGTATTTGGGGGATGGTATAGCAATTGTAGAGGAGATAAGTAGCACAGTGGATAAAGTGCCGAGTTCGAAGTCAAGAAGACATCTTTATGAGTTGTAAGTAGCACAGTGGATAAAGTGCCAAGTCTGAAGTCAAGAAGACATCTTTCTGAGTTCAAATCTGGCCTCAGATACTTACTAGCTGTTTGACCCTGGGCAAGTCACTTAACCCAGTTCTTTATTTATAAAATTAATTAGCTGGAGAAGAAAATGGCAAACCACTCTAGTATCTTTGCCAAGAAAACCCCAAATGGGGTCATGAAGAGTTGGAAATGACTGAGCTAAATGAACAGTTAAAACAGTTACAATTATAAAAATGTCATGTTTGTGTGTATGTGGAATGAAAAGTATTTTGCCCTTTTATGACAAGTCTTAATATAGGATTCCTTGAACTTTTTCATTTCATGGATCTCTTGGAAGTCCAATGAACCCATGGAACCCTTCCTAGAATAATGTTTTAAATATATAAATTAAAATACATAGGTTGACCAAAGAAATCAATCATCCTGAAGTATTATTGAAATATATTTTTTTAAAAAATCACAGATCCCAGGTTAAAAATCCATGCTTTAGGGAGTCTATTCCCATAGCAACACTAAATGTACTCTTTTAAAGAAAAAACACAGTCTCAATATAGCCTATCTGGCAGAAAATGTTTCGACAACTCCATTATTACCACTGTCTTTCTAGGAAATTCTTGTGGAGATGTAAAAATAATAGTGCTAAGAGAAGCATACCTGCTTCCCTTTGAGAACTTTCACATTGGAATAAAAACCAAGCTCAAATTCTGAGCTTCACCCTACAGGAACAACGTGCTACGTCTGCTGTTTGTTCCACCCTTCTCACTCTAACATTCACACACGATGACAGTGCATTAGGGAAATGCATGTGTTGAAGAAATAGCCTCAATTGTAATTTCATCAGCTAGTCGGCAGTAATAGACAAAACTGTTCAGAAAATAATAAACTGAGGGGATCTTACTCATTCTCACAACAATTTGATACATGTACAGAGTTAAAAGCATGAATTGATACTCTAAACACTTGAGTCCTGTCAAATCTGATGCATTCAGTAATTCTTCATGAAAATGGTGTTACAGAAGTAGATTTTTTTATTATTTTTGTTTAAATTTTTACTCAAGAGAGTCTATAGCAGATGGTAAAGGGATATAGGCTCCCATTTCCCTAGCCAAATGAGCAACTACTCTACCAAGCTCCAAACTCTCCCTTAAGACTCAGGTCTTCACTACTATTGTGGGGTATGAAATGAAGAAAGGAATTGTTTCAGAGAAACCTGATGGAGAATATACTGATGGATAGTAGTGTGAGCAAAAGCAAGAGAAAAACCTATATGATAACAACAATATTGTAAAGATAACATTGAAAGACTCTAACCCATACATTGACCAAACACAATTCCAGGGGATTGATGATGAAATATACTACTGACCTCCTGATAGAGAGGTGATGGACTCAGAGTGAAACATGAAACATTGTTCTGGGACATGACCAATATGGGAATTTGTTTTTACTTGGCTATACATGTTTTTAATGCGTTTTGTTTTCCTTGCTTTGCTGTAGAGGGGTGGGGATAAGTGAGGAAGTGGGAGAATGTGGAAAATAAAATTTAATTTCAAAAAAAGGACTCAGTTCTTCACATTAATGCCTCAAGGAGCAAAGAGCGACCTTTAGCACCCAGCTCAGCAGTAGTTGAAACAAAGATTCACCCATAAGCAGTGCTGCCTTTCAGTATAAAATCAGTAGGCCCAATGCTGGACAGAAGCTTGGTCTAAGTCCATTCTCCCCAGACATAAGGATGGAAGCAAAGAGAATATACCCCTGCAGTGTTTGAGGGGAAATGTTTGTACTTTTTTTTGGTTATATCTAAAATATAAGTATTCCCTTGTAAATTTCTTTGTGGGTAGGAGGTAGTATTCAATTTTTTAAAGGCACATCCAGAACTTTCACAATGTTTATGAAAAAGCTGATTAGGAAGCAATCAATAACCCACAAATTCCCCTACTTTGAACTTCTACCTGATGATCCCTGATTATAGTATACACTGGGATGGATAACCTATAGAGCTTGTCCATCAGGATACATTTATAGTGAGTACAAACAGTATAAATGGACAAGTTGGGCTCAGAATTAAATAAGAAGAGGGGAATAAGCTAGATTTCCTTCAGAAAATTGCACATCTCCTTTAATGACCCTAAATATGCCCTAGAAACAAAGGTCCATCTTTTTTAAGATCAATATTATACCTGAGTTGTTATCGGGCTACAAGACATGGAACATAATAACCACTGAAGAACTAAAAAATGAGTATCACACAGAGGGCAATAGAGAGCTGTATGGTTTCCTTAGTGTGCTTCAAAGTATAGCAAATAAAGAAGTTCAAAAATGTACAGGTGTAAAGGATGTCATCAGGGAAATGTGTGATTGAAAAAGAAGATAGACTGGTCTTGTAGCAAGGGTGAGGAATAGTAAGTGGACAGCCTGTCTCTTCCAATGGTATCCTAGCAACACCATGAGAAATCAGGGAAGGTCTCCAGCATGTTGGGTGAAACCCCTCCCCCCACGGTGAATTAATGGGAAGACATAGACAAAAGCCAGGATGGACTGACAGTCTTTTCCCAATTTTTCAATTTCCATTATTCTCAACTTCTCTGCAATATTTGAAACTGTGAATCATTCTTGCATGGATTTTCATTACACTTCACAGTCTCTTTGTCTCTCTTTGTCTCCATCTCTGTTTCTGTCTCTTCCTTTCTCAGTTTTCCTTCATGTCTGATTTCCCCTTCTCTGTCTCCCTTGTTGGATGATCCTCTGTGTGGTTTTCCCTGTTCCTCTCCCAATCCCCACCAGATCTTCCTCTCTTCTCTCTCTACTTTCCCTCCCATGGTGACCTTATAAGTTCCAATAACTTTATCATCTCTCTATAGATGATCAAAAGATCCATTCCTAATCTCTCTCTTGAATCTAGTTCCACATCACGATATTTCAATTTGACATATCCTGCTTTTATCTTTGCTTTTATATTTAATTAAATTCCTTTGAGTTAATCTGAACTCCGGTTTAGTCTGGTTAAAAATCATATGGGGATTCATGAGCTATAGTTATGAATAGCTATGAATATACAAGTTATGAATAGGCAGTTGGTGTTTCAGTGGATAAAGCATTGGACCCAGAGGCAAGAGTACTCAAGTTCAAATCCAACCTCAGACACTGTGTGACCTTGGGCAAGTCATTTAACCTCTGTTTGCCTCAGTTTCCTTAACTGTAACATAGGGTTAATAATAGCACCTACTTTGAAAGTAAATGTGAAAATCATATGAGACAATATTTGTAAAAGTATTTAGCCTGGCATATAGTAGGTGCTTAATAAATGCTTGTTCCCTTTCTTCTTCTCCTTCCTGATTCCAAGTTCATACCTCTATTACATATAAGTACTTCAGGGTATGATCAGGTTTCCTCACTTAGTTTAATAGCACTCCTCATGTTCTTAGTTTCCCTTTCCATATTCACACTCGTGTAAAAGGGGAAGATTTGGAGAATTTTATTCCTACAAGTTTCGAATAGAAAATTACTTTTTGGGAGGAGGAGCCAAGATGGCAGAGTAGAATGATTCACATATGCTAGCTCCGAACCCACAGCCCATGAATTACCTTTAAAAAGGAACTCCCAACAAATTCTGGACCAGTGGAAGCCGCTCAACAACGGAGTGGAGGAGATTTCTGTTCCAGAGAGCCCTGAAAAACTGGAAACAAAGGTCCATCGCACACTGGACACAGAGTAGAGCCCAGCCCTCCCTTGGCTGCATGGCACCCAGAGGAGTGGATCTGAGCAGGCTTCAGGGATGGAATCTCCAGCGGCCGCGAAGATCCCTCCACCCACAGGCACTACAGGTCAGTAAGAGAGACTTCTGGGCTGGCTGAGAGGGGAGTGGGGTGTCTCCATAACTCAGGCCCTCTTGGGAGGCAGCAGCAGAGGCAGCGGGAGCCAGGGGCTACCAGAGCAGGCAGGAGTTACTGAAGGTCTCTGCATAAAGCCCCTGAGGGAACTGAGCCTGGGAGGCCGGCCTGCCCCAACCTGAGCACCAGAAATTAAGCTCACATTGAATAGCAGCCATGCCTGCCACTGAAAGCCCTGAGGCTGGGGAGCAGCATTTGAATCTCAGACTCCAAGCACTAGTGAGGCAGAGGTGGAGAGGAATCTCAGAAGTCAAGTAACTGGATGGGAAAATGCCCAGAAAAGGGAAAAAAAATAAGACCATAGAAGGTTATTTTCTTGGGGAACAGATGATTCCAACCTTCCTCTCTGACAAGAAAGAAAACTGCTTACCATCAGGGAAAGACATAAGAGTCAAGGACTCTGTATCCCAAACATCTGAAATAGGTATCCAATGGATTCAGGCCATGGAAGAGCTCAAAAAGGATTTTGAAAATCAAGTTAGACAGGTGGAGGAAAAACTGGAAAGAGAAATGAGAGAGATGCAAGAAAAGCATGAAAAATTAGTCAATACCTTGATAAAGGAGACCCCAAAAAATGCTGAAGAAAATAACACCTTGAAAAATAGGCTAACTCAATTGGCAAAAGAGGTTCAAAAAGCCAATGAGGAGAAGAATGCTTTCAAAAGCAGAATTAGCCAAGTGGAAAAAGAGGTGCAAAAGCTCACTGAAGAAAATAGTTCTCTCAAAATTAGAATGGAACACATGGAGGCTAATGACTTTCTGAGAAAC
>CM053770.1:102501081-102547549 GCA_028658325.1 Potorous gilbertii
AGAAAATTTTGGAACCCAAAATCTTGTGAAAATGAATGTAAAAAGTTAAATAAATTTATTTAAAAAAAAAAAGAAAATCTGTCTTACACTACAGGAAGTAGGGGAGAAGGGGACAAGTGGGGTGAGGGGGATGATAGAAGGGTGGGCAAATGAAAGAAGGGAATAATTAGAAGTAAACACTTTTGGGAAGGGACAAGGTCAAATGAGAGAATGGAACAAATGGAGGACAGAGTAGTCTTATACAACCTATTATGGAAGTCTTGTGCAAAATGACACTTATATAGCCTATATTGAATTGCTTGCCTTCTCAGTGGGGATGGGTGGGGATGGAGGAAGGGAGAGAAGTTGAAATTCACAGGATTAGAAACGAATGTTGAGAATTGTTATTGCATATAACTGGGAAATAAGAAATACAGGTAATGGGATATAGAAATCTATCTTACCCTATGAGAAAAGAGAGAAGATGGGGATAAGGGAAGGGTGGGGTGTGATAGAAGGGAGAGCACATTGAGGGAAAGGGTAATCAGAATGCAGGGTACTTTGAGAAGGGGGAGGGGAGAGATGGGGAGAAAAATTGGAACTCAAAATTTTGTGGAACGTTGAAATCTAACAATAAATAAATAAATATTTCTTAAAAACTGTTTAATCAACCCTCTGGAGCTATTGTTCCATTAAATGTAGTATTTATGATACATATACATGCATTTGCTTCAGCCTTCATGTCATTTTTACTTTCTTATCTAAGATGAATTACATAAAGCACCCATGTAGTTAGGTTTCCTTTTCTCTTTCTTAAAACTAAAAGATGAATCTATCAAGAATCTGATAAGATGATACTAGAATACCCTTGAGTTAAGCTACAGTAGTGTAAGTGAAAACCATTTACTCAACAAAGGGCAGTTTCATTATTTTGTTCTTGAAAAATACTTCTGCTTCTGCTTGGCTGAGGTTACTCTGTTCTAGTGGGTCCTCACCTCAACATGATTAAAAGAGGCAGCTGAATTATATTTAAAAGCACATTAGATTTGGAGCCAGGGAACCTGAATTTAAATCTTAGCTCTTTCACTTCTGTTTCAAGAAGCCTTGGGGGATAGGGGGGAATGAGGTGGTACAATACATAGAACACTGTGCCTGGAATCAGGAAGACCTGAGTAGAAATCTGGCCTCAAATATTTGCTAGTTCTGTGACCCTGGGCAAATCACTTAACATCTGTTAGCCTTACTTTCCTCACTTGTAAAATAGAAGTAACAACAGCCCCTACCTCCCAGGACTGTGGTGAGGATCCAATGAGATGATATTTGTAAAACACTTAGCACAGTGCCTGACACAGTATATAAATATAAATGCTAGTGATGGTGGTGATGGTGATGATGTACATGTGCTAATACCCCCAATTTCATAACCACAGGTCTTAGTAAAAAACCTTGCATAAAAGAGGCATTTAATAATATTTATTTCATTGAATTAATATGTGATCCTCTCCCATATTTGTAATTTATTTTAACAAGCTCTAAAAGGCTATTGTCTTTAAAAGAGAAATAGGAAATGAATAACTCATTTTATTCACTACCAATTCAAAATTTATTTACTAATTTTTAACATTCATTTCTCAAAATTTTGATTTCTGAATTTTCTCCCTCCCTCCTACATCTTCATTCACTTAGAAGGCAAGAAAAATGATGTCAATTATACATGCAAATTCATGAAAAAAATATTTTTACATTAGTCATGTTGCAAAAAACATAACAAACAATAAAAAGCAAGAAACATAAAAAAGTGAAAAACTATACCCCAGTCTGCACTTAGAGTTCATCAGTTCTTTCTCTAGATATAGATAGCATTTTTCATCATGAGTCCTTTGGAATTTTCTTAGATCATCGTATTGATGAGAACAGCTGAGTATTTCAGTTGATTATAGTTGCAATATTGCTGTTATTATGTGTTCTGGTTCTACTCTTCACTTTGCCTCAATTTACATATGTACTCTCAGATTTTTCTGGGACAACCCCCCTCAACATTTCTAATAGCACAATAATATACTATAACTTACTCAGTGTTAATAAATGTTAAGGGGTCTCCTCAAAACTTGTGTTTTTGAGTTGCTATATATTCTAGAAACATTGGACCCAGAGTATATAGGAAGCCCTGAATGTATCCAGCACAAAATCCCCTACACCAGACTGTCATAATTTGATGTATGCATTCCTAAACTAGATTGCCTATTTATTTGAGAATCAAGAAAGGCACTAGTCAGTCTGCAATAGGTCTAGGTCAAGAAACTGCGTGTGCAGCTGGGACCCTTATAGATAAGCATCGTCTCTTCATAGTCTAGCACTCCTCAAGAGAAAAGGAGGCAGTTTTTGCCATTGATTGCCTTGATCCTCCCCTTTGGGAGGAGTTTTGTCCTTTTCTCACCTCTACTGTACCATTCTCCCTTCCATGCGACTCCCCTTTGGGTGAAAATCTGTGTTTTCCCCTCCTCCCTTTGTTATTCTGTCACAAATAGGCAAATTTCTGTATGGGTTGTGAACTCTTTGGATTCCATATGCATGCTCATTTCTCTTGTGATAATTCTAGCTTTCATGTAAGTTTTGTGAAGTTTTGATTGCCTGTTGACAAAAGCCATGCCCCAATTGTAAGCATCCCCTCAATTTCCAATTCTTTGCCACCATATAAAGAGCTACTATAAATATTTTTGTACAGATAGATCCTTTTTCTTTTTCTTCATCTCTTTAGGATACAAACTTGGTAGTGGTATTGTTGGATCAAAGGTTTGCACAGTTTTATAGCCTTGATAGCATAGTTCCAAATTGTCTGCCTGAATTGTTTGGACCAATTTACAATACCACCAGTGTGCCTATTTCCCCACATTCCTGTTGTCACATTAGTCAATCAGACAGGCATGTAGTAATAATTCAGAATTGTTTAGTTTGCATTTCTCGTATCAATAGTGATTTAGAGCATCGTTTTTCATGCTAGTATTGATAGCTGTGATTTCTTTTGAAAACTACCCATTCACATCATATGACCATTTATGAATTGGTAGATGGCTCTTATTTTTATGTTTGACTTAATTTCATATATATTTAAGAAATATCAAAGAAACTTGCCATAATTTTTTCTGTTTCCTGCTTTTCTTCTAATTTTGGTTGAATTCATTTTGTTTGTTCATTTTTAAAAAAATTTATGTAATCCAAAAGATGTATCTTACTTCCTATTTTCCTCTATATCTCTTGTTGGGTTATAAATTCTTTCTTTATTCATAGACCTGACAGGTGCATTTTTCATGCTCCCCTAATTTACTTCTGGTATCACTCTTAATATTTAAATTGTGGTGCATGAAACCTACAATAACTGAAGAAACAAAGGTTCAAGCTTCTGAGCATGTCAATTTATTGGCAAGGAATGCAGTTGCACAACAAACTGCAAAACAAACCAGATTCCCACTCCTAGAAGGCATTGAACCCCAAATAAAGATTTTGCACTGTTTTTACGCATTACCTGAAAACAATAAACAGGATATAAACTAGGATATATGATTAGATAATCCAATTTCTTATTAGAATTGGAAGAAGGAATAAGATCTCAAAATAAAATCAGTTTTATAAGATAGAATCAGCTTAATTCACACACTTGCCACAAGATCACGTACCTATTTTGACCTTATATTGGTATACAGTGTGAGATGTTAGTCTATATCTAGTTTCTACCAAACTACCTTCCAGTTTGCCCAGCAAGTTTTGTCACATGGTATGGTAAGTTTTTGCCCCTAAGTTTGGCTCTTTGGGTTTATCATACACTACATTACTCTGGTCATTTACTACTGTGTATCATGTGCCTAATCTATTCCACTGATCTACCTTTCTTAGCCAGTGTGAAAATTTTTTGAGGACTTTTGTTCCTCTATATAGCTCTAAATCTGCAACTCCTAGGCGTCCTTCCTTCACATATTTTTTTCACTGATTCCCTTTATAGTCTTGACCTTTTGTTCTTCCAGATGAATTTTTTTCTACCTCTATAATTCTTTGAACCTTTGATATGGAACTGAATAAATAAATTAATTTAGGTAGAATTATCATTTTCATTATATTGACTCAACCTACCCTTGAGTAACTGGGCTGCTATGTAGTGCAGTAGACAGAGCCCTGGGCCTGGAGTCATGAAGACCTGAGTTCAAATCTGGTCTTAGACACTTACTAGTGGTGTGACCCAGGGTAAGTCATTGGAACCCTATTTGCCTCAGTTTTGTCATTGCAAAATGAATTGGAGAAGGAAATGGCAAACCACCCTAATATCTTTGCCAAGAAAACCTCAAATGACATCATGGACTCATATGACTGAAACAACTGAGCAACAATAACCCCTGAGCAATTAATATTTCTCTAATTGTTTAGATCTAGCTTTATTTGTGTGTAGAGTATTTTATAATTGTGTTCATATAGTCCCTGAATTTGTCTTGGCATGTAGACTCCCAAGTATTTTATATCATCTGTAATTATTTTAAATGGAATTTCTCTTTCCATCTCCTTGTGGATTGTGTTAATATATACAAATGCCATTGAGTTATGTGGGTTTATTTTATATCCTTCAAGCTTACTAAGGCTATTGGTTCAAATATTTTTTAGTTTAGTTCCAAGGTTCTTTAAGTATACCATTATATCATTTGCAAATAATAAAAGTTTTGTTTCCTCATTGCCTATTTTTGTTCTTTTAATTTGTTTTTCTCTTATTGCTATAGCTAGCATTTCAAATACAATGTTGAATAAAAGTAGTGATAATGAACATCCTTGTTTGATCTTAATCATTTAGAGAAGGTTTCTAGCTCATTTTCATTACATTCGTGGTAGGTAAATACTACTTATTTCAAGAAAGACTTCATTTATTCCTATGCTTTATAATAATTTTTAGTTAGAATGAGTCTTGTATTTTGTCAAAAGTTTTTTCCTACTATTCTCATTATTTATTTATTTTAAAATTTACATATGCATGTTCATTTTATAAATTTTATATTAATATTTTATTTTTATTATATTTTTCTATGATTATGTCTACTGATAAAATCATATGATTTTTGTTGTTTCTGTCTACTATATGCTCAATTATGCTTGTATTTTTCCTAATATTGAACCAGCCCTTCATTCTTGATAGAAATCCCACCTAATCATAATATATGGTGTAATATATTGATGTTATCTCTATGATAGTATTTTATTTAACATTATTAAATCAATATTTCTTAGGGAAATTGGGCTACAATTTTCTTTCTCCATTTTTGTTCTTCCCAGTTTTTTCTTTAAAAAGATCTGAGTAGGGCTCCTCCTTTACTTACTTTTCCAAATATTTTATATAATATTGGGATTAATTTTTCTGTAAATATTGTAGAATTCATTTGCAAATCCATCTGGTCCTAGAAATTTTTTCTTAAGGAGTTCATTTATAGCTTTCTCTATTTTTCTAAGATAGGGTTATTTAAGTATTCTATTTCCTCTTCTGTTAAACTGAGCAATTTATATTTTTGTAAATAATCATTCATTTCTTTAGATTGTCTGTTTTATTGACACGTAATTGAATAAAATAGTGCCTAATTACTTGGTTTCATCTTCATTGGTGGTGCAGTCACCCTTTTCATTTTGGTACTGGTAATTTGGTTTTCTTCCTTATGTTCCTTTTTAAATCAAATTAACCCATAGTTTATCCCACATAATTGTTTTTCCCACATAACCAGTTTCTAGTTTTATTATTTAAATTGTTAAAATTTCAACTTTATTAATTTCTCCTTTAATTTTCAATACATTCATTTTGGTGTTTAATTGAGGATTTTTAGCCTGTTCTTTTTCTAGTTCTTCTTCATTGCATTAACACTTTATTGATCTCCTCTCCTGGTATCTTTTATTGACGTGTGCCTCTAGAGACAATTATATATTTCCTTATAGTTCCGTGTTTGGGAGGCTCCAAAGAAAAGTATGAGAGTGAAGAGGTATTAGACTGACTACCAAACTGAAGGTCTACAGAGCCACTGTACTGATCTCATTATTGTATGCCTGTGAAACATGGACATTCTACCTGAGCCATGCCAGAAAACTGAATCATTCCATTTGAACTGTCTTAGGAAGATTCTGAAGTTCACCTGGCAGGATAAAATGCTGGACACTGAGGTCTTTATGCAAACTAAATTGCCAAACATTCAAACTGTGCTTCAGAGAGCACAACTCCAATGAACTGACTACACTGTTTGAACGCAGAATGTATATTTGCCAAAAATACTATTTCATGGAGAACTTGCATGGGGCAGGTGATCACATGGTAGTCAGAAGAAGCGATACAAGGCAACTCTCAAGGTCTCTCTCAAGAACTTTTTATTTGATTGTGTGACAAGGGAAACACTGGCACAGGACCACTCAGCACAGAATGCTCACATCAGAAAGGGTACTGTGCTCTATGAGCAAAGCAGAATTGAGACAGCACAAAGGAAATGTAGGATGTGCAAATTTGGAGTATCCACCCCAAATGTTCACACAGATGATCTGTGGCCAATCTGTGGTGGAGCATTCCAAGCTTGTGTTGGTATGATCAGCCACAGTCAGACACAGTGAAACTTCCCTTTATCATAGTGATGTCATTTTGGTCCTCTTCAAGAACAAAGATCAACCAACCAACCAATATTTTTCCTTAAGAATTCCTTTAGTTGCATCCCACAAATTTTGATATGTCATTTCATTGCTGTCATTATCTTTAAGGAAATTATTGTTTCTATGATTTATTGTTTGATCCACTTATTCTTTAGGATGAGATTATTTAATTTCTAACTAATTTTAATACATGCTTCCACATTCCTTTATTGAATGTAATTTTCATTGTATTGTAGCCTGAAAAGTGTATACTTAATATTTCTGCTTTTTTGCATTTGTTTGTGAAGTTTTATTGCCCTAATACTTGGTCAATCTTTGTGAAAACGCTAGGTACAGCTGAGAGAAAGTTATATTCCTTTCAATTCCCATTCAGTTTTCTCCGTGATTGTGTTTCTAACTTTTCTAAAATTTTATTAATCCCCTTAACTTCTTGCTTATTTATTTTGTGGTTAGATTTATTTAGTTCCAAGAAGGGAAAATTGAGGTCTCCCACTAGTATAGTTTTAGTATCTATTTCTTCCTGTAATTCATTTAACTTTTCCTTTAAGAATTTGTATGCTATGCCACTTTTGGGGCATATACCTATAGTATAGTTATTACTTCATTGTACTTTTAACAAGATGTGGTTTTCCTGCTTATCCCTTTTAATTAGGTCCATTTCTGCTTTTCATTTTTCTGAAATCATGCCTCTTTTATTTGAGCTGAAGTATGACTCTGCTCCAGCCCTTTATTTTAACTCCTCATGTGTCTTTTTGTGTCCCATGTGTTTCTTGTTATAAATTCTGCTATTTTCTTCTGTTTTATGGAGAATTCATCCCATTCACATTCTCAGTTATCATTACTAAGTGTGCATTTTCCCCTTTTTTCTCTTTTTACCTTGTCCTTTCTCAAAAATCTATTTTGTTTCTGACCCCTGCTGTCCTTGACGTGCTCTTTATTTTATTACCCTTCCACTCCTCCCCATTATGTAAGATTAACTTTTATATCCAACTGTCTGTGTATATATACATACAAGTATACATTCACACACATGCGCATGCACACACACACACACACACACACACACACACACACAGACCAGACACACACATAATCCTTTTCTCTTTGAACCAATATTGATGAGTGAGGTTCAAGTATTACCGGTCACTCCTCATTTTCCCTTCCATTATCAAAGGTTTTCCTTGTGTGCCTCTTTTATGTAAATTATTTCCCCTATTTTATTTCTCCTCTTCCTCTTCTACTCTTCTTTCCCTCTTTTTCATACTTTCATTTTTTTCTGAGGAAATCTCAACATAATTGACTCACTTCATTGCCCTCTGTCTATATGGACTACTTGTAACTGCTGTATTAATGATAAAATTCTTAGGAGTTACATGTATTGTCTTCCCACATCAGAATGTAAACAATTTAACCTCATTGAATCTCCTAAGATTTTTCTTTCATGTTTACTTTTATATGCTTGTCTCCAGTCTTGTATTTGGATGTCACATTTTGTATTCAGCACTGGTCTTTTCATCAGGAATGCTTGAAAATCCTGTACTTCATTAAACATCCATTTTTCCCCTGAAGGATTATAATCAATTTTTCCGGGTAAACAATTCTTGGTTGTAATCCTAATTCCTTTGCCTTCCAGAATGTCATTTTCCAAGTCCTCTGCTCCTTTAACATAGTAACTCCCAAGTCTTATGTCATCCTGAAACTGTAGCTCCATTGATATTTTAATTATCTCTTTCTAGTTACTTTCAGTATTCTCTCCTTGACCTGGGAGCTCTGGAATTTGGCTATAATATTCATGGGGGTTTTCATTTTGGGATATATGGGGATCTCATTCAGAAGGTGATCAGTAAATTCTTTAAATTTCTGTTTTATTTTCCAGACCCAGGATATCAGGGCAGTTTTCCTTTGTTATTAGGCTTGTTTTTATTTATTTGTTTGTTTATTTATTTTTTGTTGCTTTCAGGTTGTCCAACATGAATGTGGGTATAGACAATGGAGTTAGCAAACAGTTCACTATCATAAGCCCAGTGTTAGCAACATATTCCTAGTAATTTCTTTCTGACTAGTTGCCAGATCCCTTACAGTCTCTGGGCTGAGAGTTCAAGAAGTTGCTGCTGTTGTTGTCACTTTTAAGACTCACAGCTTATGTGACTGTCACATGGAATTCAGACTTGCCCCACCCTGGTGTCACAGATCTCTCCTTCCAACCTACTAAGTTATCTTGGTCTGCAAAAAAACAATGTTTTCCCTTGACATTTCGTTGGCTCTGCTACTTCAGAATCTGCTTTGAAGTGTTATTGTAAAGTTGTTTGGAGGGAATTTTTGGGAGAGTTCATTTACAATGCTTCCTATACTCTGCAATCTTTCCTGTTATAAATTTTAAAAGGAACATATTTTGTGGGCAGATCAGCAAAACATATTAATTATGTCCTTTGAGTGGGATACTATCACAGATAATTTGAATTT
Organism: Potorous gilbertii; assembly: GCA_028658325.1. Lineage (NCBI taxonomy): Eukaryota > Metazoa > Chordata > Mammalia > Diprotodontia > Potoroidae > Potorous > Potorous gilbertii. The sequence continues at coordinate 102,510,175 of CM053770.1, forward strand.
TTGACTTGTATGATTTCAACAAGCAAAAACAAGTTAAGACATAGATGGTTATATGAGAAATGAACTTCTAATTTTATGATTCTTCCCTCATTCACCAAATATTTTGGGGCATATAGTATAATAAAAGTACTGTTGTGATGTGATGAGTATGCATACAGATTTTTCTAGCTTTAAGAGATGGTCCTTATCTTAGATTTACTAACTAGTAGACTAAAATCCATCTATTGAGAAGGAAGAGCATTTGGTTTTTAATATAGACACAGTTTAAGGGTCTAAATCACTCATCATATTGACTGGTTCCCTTATTTTTCTCTGAACTTGAAACTTACTCTCAAGATTCAGCAGGAGGGGTAGGCACATAAGAAGCATCATTTGACCTGATTTATAGACATTAATATTCTTCCCTTTATCCGACTGTGGCTTAAAGCCATACTTAAAGGTTTTCTCCAAAATTCTTCCTTTTAGGAGTAAATTCATTGTTTTCTCTTGGCATTGCTGATGAAATTAGAGTGGAAGATCTTTAAAGAGCTCTACATACACAGATATTTCCTATTACATGAAATCTTCAAGAATATGAAGGATTATTATATATTGAGGAAAACATGCTCTTTTCTAACCATTTCAAACATCAAGAAGAGCTTTAACTGAAGGAAAGGAAAGGAATTTGGGTTAGATAAAGGGAAGGTCTTATCATTTAATCCTTTCTAATTAGAGCATTCAGGACCTCCTGTTGTCAACATCCCTTCACTACCTGATTTCTTAGCCTATCCTAGCTTTAATCATTCTTAGCCTATTCTATCTTACTTATATCCAGTTCAGTTCCACATTTGTACTCATTGTCACCACTTCTCTAGAATTAGTGCTACTTTTCTATAACATAACTGAACATTTATGCTTGTCATATTAATTTCCTTGAGGCAACCTAAACTATACATATAAATTATTAATTATATTTATATTTAGCTATAAAACATATTCATTTGATCTTTACACCAACCTTTTAAAGTAGGTGATTGAATTCTTACTATATCACATTTTTAAATGAGGAAACTGAAGCTCAGAGATGCTGCCTTACCTAAGATCACATAACAAGCAAAATGTCAAAGTCAGGTCTTGAACCCAGAAACTCTGTCTTCAAATGTAAAAGGAGATTTTTGAAAATCCTGATCCATGAAACATGAAGTAACATCAACAACTCTATTCTTTCTAGCAAGGTGCATGAGGGAGAGGATTTGTTCAAATAATGCATGACAAAGTAATCCTCATTACTAGTGAGGAGAGAATTTGCTTGATAACTTTTTAATATAATTTTTAGATATTACATTTTGATCCATGAAAATATTTTTATGACAAATTCATGCTGTTGGGGATATTCAGATATATATTTTGGTATTATTGTTTTACAGTGAAGGTTCAATGTCCTTCTGAGACAGTAATATACAAGGAGAATTTTCATAAATGACTGACAGGTTGCCTTCCACTCTAGACTAATTAACAAACTTTATACATTCTCTGCATTGCTACCTTTCTTCTAGCTCTCGCTAGTCCTTTCCCCCTGCTGTCTGAAGGCTAGGTATGACACATTTCACTCCATTCGCAGAGTTCTGTAGTGCGCCAAGGCAGCTGGAGTGAGTCTAGGTGCTGCCATTGACTCAATTATGTTCCCCCAATTTAGGAGTCTAAGAACCCTAATTACTTAACATTCAGTCCAGTTTTTGCAAAGGAATATTTACTTCAAAGATATAGCCGAAACAAATACATGTTTTTCTCCTACCTTCCAATACCTGGGGGAAGGACATAATTTTCACTTTATACCACCTCAGAATGGGCATAGCAGGGGAATTAGATTCACAGTTTAAATCAGTTCCCAAATAGCATAATTCTACCAAGTGCCCATTCCAAAGTCCCCTCAAACTTTCTTGCAGAGTCTCTGACTTTTCAGGTTTCCTGCTGGAGTGGAAGCAATACCTTGCTTGAAATCTTGACTCCAGGTTCACTCCCATTTGAATTGAGCTCACAGGCTTGGGACTCCTTTTTTCGAAGTCTGTTCCTGGATTTTCATTGCATTTAACATATAATCCATTGATAAAAAGTAGTTTTCAGCAATTATTTTTAATCAGAAGGTAATAAAATATATAATAAACAGCAGCATTTGGAGGAATCAGTAATAATGTTTGAATATTTAATAGACAAGTTCATACATTCTGATTATCAGAGATACTCCTGTACTCTTTCCTTTTGCTTTAATACTGGTGGTTTAGTTTCGATTAAAAGGCTCTACTGATTTTTCACCAGTACCATAAAAATAATAATGTGCTGCCTCTCAACAGGTGTACTCATTTACTACTATCATTTTGGTGTGAATACTTTCTCTTTTCTGCTACAGTCTGTCTCTAGGTTGTGATCTCATCATCAGCTTTCCCAAGTGGAGCTGGGTCCGCCTTTTTAGTATATCTTGCAGGTCTCCCATCTGAATGCTAGAGGTATGATGAGTGTAGTGATTCACCAGGTGTATCATTGGCCCTCTTCACTGTCAGCCCTGAACCAGAATTTTACTACTCTCCTTGAAGAAATAGGTTAAAAATTCAGATCTTTTCTATTGTCTCAGTAGTTTCACTTATTCCATGGATATCTTCATTCATTGATAAGATAATTAACTTTGAAGAACCCCATGAAAACAATGAATGGCCCTTAAATTTTTTTGAAAGTTTTCAGAGATTATAAAAGAACCAGAGGGTGTGATAGCAAGTGTCATTTTATCATCTCCAGGACCACGGGCGTCCTTAGTCCCCACCATCCTCTCTGGTTTCATGGTTCTTATACAACCACCTACTTAGGAATTTAAGAACAGAAGACCAATTAATACCAATAGTGGTCTAATAATTACTAAGCAATGTATCAATCACATTTGTACTGAAAGAAGGATATTTTCATTTTATAAAAGAGAAAGAAGACATGTTTTTCATGTCTAGGTAAGTTCATTTCTGTTTTCCAATATGTCAAAACTGCAAAGCTAGGAGACTCATTTGTAAGATGTCAAAAAATAAGACATGCTTACAAATCTAATACTGAGCATACCTACTGAAAAATTCTGTTAAGATTTTAAGGAGGTTATTTTAGGGCACATTTTAGTGCAGATTAATTGAATGTGGATTTAATGGAAGAAATATTAAAGTAGAATTTAGAAGATTCCTTTCTCCTCAATACTGACTCTTTAAATCATTTAAAAAGCCTAGGAAAATGTGCATCCTATGTGACACCTGGCTAAACTCTGACATAAGTGAACCCTAGGGGATACTGCCAATAAACTCCAAACATGAGAAAGAGGGAAAGGTAGGGAAGAAGGAAAGTAGAGAAGAAGAGAGAGACAGACACAGAGGCAGACAGATAAGCAGATGGGTACGGACACAGATTCAGAGACAATGACCAAAAAAAAAACCCTAAGAAAATAACTGCAAGATAAAAATAAATATAAATCATTGAGGCCAAACTGAAGTTGAACATGTAAATAAGAACCAAGGCACAGGCAATGTTTAATTATATCAGATGTATAAAGAGTTATTTTGTCCCCAAATGTAATGGAGACATGAGCAAAAGAAATTCCCTAAGTTCTTTTGTATGTGTGCAAGATTTTCATATTTTAACTTAGAAGACTATATTCACATTAAGGCTGTATTAAATATATATATATATGTATATATATATATACATATATATATATATATATATATGCCCTTCAGTATTGGAAAATTGTATTTTATAATGGAAATGATTTACTATAAAACATAATTTAGAACCAAAAGAATCATAATTTTTTTGTCACGTCTTCACTAATCCAAAACGTATGACTATGATCAGTTGCAGTAATGCACAGTTGGGATAAAATTAAAATCCAAGTTGATCAGAATAGCAAAACAAATCAAATTAAATGACTTGGGGTAAATTCTATTCCTTAGTTACCGCAATGCTTCTATTCTTGCCCCTTAGTCCCCTTCAAGAAACTGCGTTATATTGACTCAATCCTGTTCCTCTGGGGTAATTTCTTCCTAAATAAATTGAAGTGACCTCTGGTAGAATATCGTCAAATATGGCACGTGCTCTTTCATCTCCTTTTCTTTAAAAGAGCAATGTAGTATGGTGAGTGGAAAAAACAAGGATTTGGATTCGGGTTCATAGGAATTTGTGGTGGACATCCTGCATCCCTACATGGCTTGGTGAAGTGGTTGAAGAAAAGAGACACGGGAGGTGGGAAAAGATAGACCAATTCCGTTTATTGATCTGAGGGTTAGGGTTCATATAGAGAAGGTACTGCAAGACTAGGTGACATTCTGCTCGTCTCTTGTCCCAGTGATAAAATCAGTCAGGGTGATTAAAGAGATAAAATCAGTCAGGGGACTGATTTAATCAGACTGTGAGCCTAGGGGCATCTATTTTACATATCCCTTGTTTTCTGTAATTCTCTTGTTTATCTCACAGAGACAACAACTTCTGGGGGGCATGGAGAGCCATTCCGGATGATAATGAGCACAGTCTCCCAGAACAGTTTCCCCAAAAGTCTTTCCTGATCTTGTCAACCGCACTCCACCCTGGCCCTCAACAGGAATTGGCTCCCAACCCCTGCTTTACTTCTCATTAGCTGTGTTACCTTGGGCAAATCACTTCTCCTTGGGCATCATCTTTAAAATGAGGAGGTTAGATTCTATGTTCTCTAAGGTCCATTCCAGTTGGAAATTGTATGACCTTGGACTCTTTACCCCATAACAATCACTAACTGCCCTTCCTCCACAGGAATAGCTATTTGTCTGTCTGTATTCATGTCCACTTCCTCTTCTGGACTCACTGTTTTCTATCTTAGTATTATTCTCTCCTCCCAAACCCTGGCTCTTTCTAAGACGCGTTCATGAATACTCTAGTAGTACCTCCTAATCTCAGCCACTTCCTATCTTTTCATATATCCATACTTGTGGAATATACCATACATTCTTTCTATTTCAACTTCTACATTTGTTTCACACAGTCCAGTGTGCTTTCCATTCTTAATGTTCCAGCAAAATCACCTTTCTACTGTAGCTAAGGACCAATGAACAGCTCAATCAAAGAACCTATACTCCATTCTCATCTTAGATTTCAGTGTTTAGCATTGGTCATGCTTTCTTCTGGATTCTTTCTTTAGTGGCATTATTCTGTCTGTTGGGTTTCCATGCGTTTCACACACATATTGAGCACTTGCTACATGGAACAGACTCCTTGGCGTAGGAGGAACTCAGAGAGGAATAAGTTATGATACCTGCCTTCAAGGACCTGCTTTCACAGATCAGTCTTAATAGAAGGTGAAATTTTATAAGCATTACATGAAAGGCACACATTTATCTTGAAAATTAAAAGTTGGAAAGAATTATTTTCAGCTGGAACGATCAAAAAGCTTTATAGGGAAAGCAGCATTTGAGTTAGGCATTGAAGGACAAGGGAGAATTTCTATAGGCAAAGATGGCAGAAAAGAGCATTCCTGAAAGAGGACATAGTGTAAGCAAACACACAGATAGGAAGTACTGATGTGAAATTGTGTACCAAGTACGTGAAATGGAGTAAATAAAAGAAAAAATAGAAATATCCAATTAGTCAATAAATTTTTATTAAGTACTTATTATATCCACTGGAAAAATGTTGTGGTTGGCCTTGAATGCTAGATTTAGGAATTTGTGTTTAACCCAAGTGGAAGGTAGTAATTGAAGATTTCTGAGCAGGGAAATGCCATAATCATAATTCTTTTAGTTTCTTTTTTTTCCTACTTCACTCCACATCATTCAGTATGGATATCCCCCACAGAGTCTATGCTAAGTTGATTAATATTCTTTCCATGCCCCCATTTGCTTGGAATGCTCTGATGTCTTCGTATATCATCTATTTATATATACCTCCAAAACTGTTCTTTTATACTCCTAATATCTCTTTGGCAGCTAGTGCAGTGGATAGAGTGCCAGTCCTGGAGTCAGGAGACTTATTGTGGTGAGTTTAAATCTGGCCTCAGCCACTTACTAGCTATACGATCCTAAGCAAGTCGCTTAACCCTCTTTGCCTCAGTTTCCTTATCTATAAAATGAGCTGGTGAAGGAAATGGCAAACCACTGTAGTATATTTGCCAAAGAAACCCCAAGTGATGTCACAAAGAGTTGACTGAAATGACTCAACAAAAGCATCAATATCTCTTTCTCCCTGGTCAGGCCTATATTAATCACTCACATCTTTTAAATTTTCATTAATTTTCCCAATGAATTTCTAACTGCTGCCTCAAACTTGACTACATGTCTATGAGCCTGGCCATGTTGTAAGGAAGACTCAAGTTCAGGGTCTGTCTCTGTTACATACTGTCTTCTGTGATCAGGGAAATATCAATTAATTTTTCAGGGTTCTGTAACTCTCTAAGACTATGAATTTTAGAGTTCATGATCAATTATTATGGAAGGGATCTTCTATACTAAACATTCTCAATGGAAATCATAGGTTCAACCCCTGAAATTAAAAACAAAATTGAGAACCCTCAAATTCAGTACGGAAAAGCATAGCTCCTTAGCACTACCAACACAGTCATCTTACTTTAAATCTGATACTTCAGAGTAATCATCAATGCTTCTGCCTTCCCAAAAAAGCCCTTTGCTCGCCAAAAAATTACTTGAATTCTCCCATTTCATTCACTGCTAAATTCCTGGTCAAAGTCCTAACGACTTCATTCCTAATCTTCCCTATTTTCAAGGCCCAGTTCATTCCAAACTGTTCTGCAGACCTGTACAAGAAATAATTTTGTACATTTGCCAGCTGGACCATGCCATTTTCTAATTGTTTTCCCTTTCCTTCCTGACCAATTACAAACTTCTGACTATAGCTTTCAGTGATATCTAACACCACGCCGCCCATTTTCTCTATTCACTTTTCAGACCTTTGTTTGAATCTAGATAATCCTGCCTTTTTCCTGCCCAGTGTTCCCACCCCATGTTTAACCTTCTGTTCCCTGTTTCTTTGCCAAACCTGCCCTAAACACATCAGCAACCTCCTTCTTCCCTTTCACCAAATCTCTCTTCCTGCAATTAAATAGCATCCTCATTGAAATGAAGTGTCTAATCCTCTCATATAATTCCTAGTGCTACTTCCCTCTCACTGCAGTAATAATTAATAATTAATTTTCTGTGTATGAGTTTGGATATGTAATTTTCTAAAATATAATGCATTTGTGTATGGGATCAGTGTTGTTTTTATTTTGCTCTATCCTTACTAACCTATTAAAAGCAAAGATTATATCTAGGATTAGAGGGTTCCCCTATGTACCTCCAAGTGCAGGTAGCTAGGTGGTACAAGTGAGTAGAATGCCAGGACTGGAGTCAGGAAGATCTGAGTTCAAATCTGACCTCACACACTTACTAGCTGTGGGACCCTGGGCAAGTCACTTATCCCTGTTTATCTCAGTTTCCTCATCTGTTAAATGAAGTAGAAAAGGAAATGGCAAACCACTCCAGTGTATTTGCCAAGAAAAGGGGTCACAAGGTGTTTGACAAAGGTGATAACAACAACAAAAATCTGAAAATCTCCAAGTGATTAATGATTTGAGCATTAAATACTTAATGTTCTATGCAGGCATGATAGATACCATGTTAGGAAAATCACTTATCATTTGACCTCCTTTAAGCTGCTGAAGATGCCAGAATCATCAGGGGAAAACCAAAATGATGACATCATTTCTCCAATTTCACCTACATAAAAAAGCCTCAAATTGTATTACTCATCATTCAGATAGAAAAGATAATGGAGAATCCTCCCCCCCACCTCCATGGACTTAAGGAAGTCTATAGGACATATTTAATCCCACTGTAGCAGGATTCCAGCTTGGCACCACTTCTACTGAGTATATAAAAGGTGATCGACGATAAATTACAAAGAACATGGAGAAATTGCTGGCTTCTTCCCGCTTGTGACTAAAGTAGAACTATTGATTTGCCACTACATGGGGAGGCCCAGCATAAAAATGCTGTTGATGGCTGCACGCCAGATTAACAATGCTGGTTTGAATCACAGAACTGATTTGAGTTTAGTTGTGTTTGTAGTATTCTGATTGATTCCATTTTTAATTTAAGTTCTTAGAAATGTTAGCTCTGAAGGCCAAAGATAATATGTTTACATCTGTGAACAGAAAGAGGAGAAAAAAGTCCACAACACATATGGGAAATAATAATTTCCTACAGCTTGCTGAAGTGAAGTCCAACATCAAGTTAGTATTTTTTATCAGTAAATATAAGTTAGAGTGTGAAAGTAAGGCCCGAGTGCCAAGAAAGCCCAAAATCTTTATATAACAAGCATTCGTAAATTACCTACTAGGTGCCCATAGTGCTGGGATTTTTCCCAGGGGTTACAGACAACAATGACAGAGTGAAATAGTATATATATAGTATATAGAATATATATAGCTTATAGAATATAGTAGCATGCATTCTATTGGGTTGAGAGGAGACACATTTTATCTATTGCAATATAATTTTATACTTTTGTGGATCAGTGATCTCAGTGGTGCCAGTGTACACACACCCTCACACACCTGCGCATTCATGGAGGATTCCTCCAGCGCTCTGGGAGCCTTCCTCTGGGCTATCCCTTCAATATCCCTTATTCTCATAATGTCACTGGCCCATCTCCATTTGTTACCAAATATATCTTTATTGCTGATATTTTTGACCCCTCCCCCCATCCTGAGTGCATCATTGTGATGATATGTCCTTATACCCATTATGTACCTTTCCACTGCTATTTGGGCTACCTGTCATTTAGATTCCTCTGAGATAATGGTTTTCTGTGATTTATAGATATGGAGTATCACTAGGAAAATATTAACATTGAAGTGATGGACTTTGGTGGCAGCAATCACTTTGCAATTGTTGGAAGCACTACACAATTTCCCAAATGCAATTCAATCTGAGGTCTTCTTTTTATTTAATTCGTAGCCATTTCATTGTTCTTTTCTGCAGGCAGAGGAACCAGGACAACAGTAACTAGCTGGGCATAAATGAGGTTTTCAATGTAGCAACAAATGCAGCAGCTACATTTTATATCATACTTGGCCAAGAACAGGAAGCTTTGTAAGGGTGCTTTATCAAAATGATACTGAAGGAGGAAATGAACCAAGACAAGTGCCAGCTGGGACGGAAGGTATTGACAGATGAAGACTGGAAACAAATCTGGTAAGGAGGTGAAGGGGCCAAAGGGCCCCCAATGTAAAACTTCCACGATTAACTCTATCTGCTTATATTCAAGGAGAGAGGTAAAAGGATGCGTGACCAAAAGGATATTATATAAAATGAGTCAAAGGTGGTGGAAAGAAATAGCCTATCAGTCCCTCATCTTTATACCAGTTTTATGAGAATGACCATTACCTGAATCAAAGGTATTTTTGATGAAAATATTAAAAAGAAACAGCTTGAGGCAATTTTGACCTCAACTGTTAATAATGGTTAAAATTCTCTTAGAAATGGCAGAGTTAATATGTGTAGTTCAAATCCCACGTGCCACTTGTCACCTAAAGAACCTTGGGCAAATAACTTATTCTTTCTAGTCCTGTGTTTCTTCATCTATAAAATAAAAGAATTAGACTACATGATCTCTGAGATTCCCTCTAAATATATGACCCTACTCTTATCTATCTCCCATTTTTCAGAGGTTATTAAAACAAATCAATTTGGAATAAACTGTAATTTCATCAATATTTTCTTTCCATTTTCATGTTGACCTTTCTCCTTCACTTTAATCAATCAAAAGTATACAGTAAACTGAATATAAAATTGTTGCAGTTTCTATAGGTGTTTTCTATCCAAGAAGTTATGGTTACTTTCTTTTTCTCTTCTTTTTGTTGGTTATTAAATATTTGGCTTTACATTTTCTTCTGAGAAAATGCATTTTTAACATTCAGACTTTTGGCCTCTTTAATTTTTTGATTCAAGATAGTTTTAGTAATTTAAGTTTATAATTTTATATATAATTTTAATATATAAATTAATTCAATAAAATTGATATAATTTAATTTAATGTAATTATATAATATAAAAGTTTATAATTAAATTTATAATTTAAGTTTGATAAAGCACTTTACAAAATATTATTTCATATGATCTTCACAACAACCTAGGGAAGTTGGTTATCCAAATTTTACAGGAGAAACTGAGGTAGACACAGGTTAAGCAACTTGCTTAGGGTCACACAGCTCATAAATGCCTGAAGCTGGATTTAAATTCAGGTATTCATGACTCTGTCTAGCACTTTCTTATCTTCATCCCCTTTATATTAAAGTCACTGAGTATCAATCTTTCCAAATTTTTTCAAAAATTTTCTTTGCTTCTTTATCTTCTACCATAAATAATCTACAATTACTTTTAGCCTGGTCTTTTTTATGTTTTTTATGTATTGAAAAGGGAGATTAAAAAGTATAGTGTTCAGAAATCATCTAACACAGCCCAGCCCCATTTAAACATGAGGAAACTGAAGCACAGGGAGTCTGTGACCTGCCTAAGTTCACACATGTTTTAAGTAACAGACCAGAGATTATGACTATATCCACTTACCCTCAATCCACTACTCTTACAGTATAATGCTTCATATGAGGAGGCATATATGCAGAGGTATATGCCGGAACCACCTGATGAGACCCCTTGAACTGATTGTCATATTGTCAAGGTGATCATTTATACTTCAGAAATTGGCAAATGCTACAAATCAAGGCTTGACTATTTTTGGTTATTGTCTGTTGTCACTCTGGACATAAGAAAGTGATGGAGAAAATCTTAATAATGCAGATTAAATTTTAAGGTGAGTTCAACTTGTGTTTTTTTCAGAGTTTAGTTGGTAAATATTTATCAATACACCTCTGCATATAGGCAAAGGGGAAAGAACATTTGATTGGAAATCAAGAGATCTAGGTTAGAACCAGGGCGCTACTCTCTCCTACCTGTGTACCTTGGGCAAATCATCTAAATTCTCAGGCTTCTGTTTTCTCATCTGTAAAATGAGGTATGGGGCAGCTAGGTGACAGCAGATAGAGTGCCAAGCCTGGAGTCAGGAAGGTTCTTCTCCTGAGCTCAAATCTGGCCTCATACACTAGCTAGATGTGTGATCCTGGACAAGTCACTGAATCCATTTGCCTCAGTTTTTTCATCTGTAAATGAGCTTGAAAAGGAAATGGCAAACCACTCCAGTATCTTTGCCAAGAAAACCCCAAATAGGGTCACAAAGATTTGGACATGATAGAAAAATGACTGTACAACAATAACAAAAGGAGGTATTCTGAATGGTTTATTTCTAAGGAGTCTTTCTGTCTAAGCTGTCTGTCTTCTATAATTAAGCATCTAATGTCTTGTGTTCTTTCTGGGCTCATGAAGAAAAGCCATCTTGCAACTTCTTTATTCACTCCTCAAAAGAGGATCCTTCCATTCATCTGTAGCTTCTCTATGTCCCCTAGTTTCAATTATAGCATGACTGTTCATTAGGATGTGGTTGATTTTCTCCAGTATTGTTATTAACTTTTGATCATTAGGCAGAAAGATCATGTTTAATTTTTTTAAAAATCAGATCTGGGATTTTATTGATTTAAAGTAATTCAGGTAAAAAACAGGCAAACAAACAAACAAACCAACAAAAAAACCTTTCTCTTGCAATGGAGCTAAGCAATCTTAGAAAATTGACACTGAATGCAGCAAAGAGGTATCAGAGGTGAGTTTTGAACTGAGATCTTCATAACTATCAGTCCAACTCCCTACCCTCTGTGCCAGGGGTTTCAAACTTATTTTTATTTCATGGACCCCTAAGGCATCCCATCTCAGAATGGTTTCTTTTTTATTATGGTTGAAGGAAATGCTAAATTTCAAGAAGAGGTTAATGAAAATAAATACGTTTTCCCTTATCTAAGTTCATGAACCCCAGGTTAAGAACTTCTGCTCTATGTATACTACCTCTAAGTCAAAAATACCTTAAAATGGTAATTGACATATAGTTTAAATTGGTTAGTTGATTTAAAAATATGTACTTTAAGCTAATATTTTTACTTTATCACAGAACTATGTAATTCTTTACACTGCTTTATTAGCTATAGGAGTAGGTGGGTGGTAGAGTTGATAGCATGCCAGATCTGGAGTTTGGAAAACTTGTGTTCAAATCCAGCCTAGCTGTGTGAACTTCGCTTGACCCATCAATTAACCTATATTTTCCTCAGTTTCTACAACTGTGAACTGGGGAGAATAATAACACTCACCTCCCAGGGTTGTTATCAGGATCAAATGAAATATTTTTTCCTTCATTTTTCATTAATTAATTAATTAATTTTTAGTTTTCAACATTTACTTCCACAAGATTTTGAATTTCAAATTTTCTCCCCTTCCCTTCCCCACCCCAAGACAGGATGTATTCTGATTACCCCTTCCCCCAACCTGCCCTCCTTTCTGTCACAACCCTCCCTTTTCTTATCCCCTTCCCTTCTATTTTCTTGTAGGGAAAGATATATTTCTATACCCCATTGACTATACGTCTTATTTCCCAATTACATGTAAAAACAATTTTTAACATTTATTTTTAAAACTTTGAGTTCCAACTTCTTTCCCTTCCTCCCTCCCCACCAATCCTCATTCAGAAGGCAAGCAATTCAAATATAGGTTATACATGTTTAGGTGATGTAAAACAATTCTGTAACAGTCATGTTGTGAAAGGCTAACTATATTTCCCTCCATCTTATCCTACCCATTTATTCTATTCTCTCTTTTGACCTTGTCTCTCCCCCAAAGTGTTTACTTCTAATTACCTCCTCTTCCCATTTGCCCTTCCTTCTATCATCCCTCATCCTTTTTATGTCCCCGTACCCTAAATTATTCCCTTTCCCCCTATTTTTCTGTAGGGTAAGATAGATTTTCATGCCAAAATGAGTGTGAATACTATTCCCTCCTTAAGTCAAATCCAAAGAGAGTAAGGTTCACTCTTTCCCTCTCACCTTGCCCCTCTTTCCCTCCATTGAAAAAAACTTTTTCTTGCCTCTTTTATATGAGAGATAATTTACCCCATTCTACTTCTTCCTTTCTCCTTCTCTCAGCATATTCTTCTCTCACCCCTTAAATTTACTTTTTTTAGATATCATCCCTTCATATTCAACGTACCCTCTGCCCTCTGTCTCTATATATAATCCCTCCAACTACCCTAATATTGAGAAAAGTCTCGGTTTACAAATATTATATTTCCTTGTAGGAATGTAAATAGTTCAAATTTAGTATGTCCCTTATGATTTCTCTTTCCTGTTTCCTCTTTTCATGCTTCTCTTGATTCTTGTATATGAAAGTCAAATTTTCTGTTCAGCTCTGGTCTTTTCATCAAGAATGCTTGAAAGTCCTCTATTTCATTAGATAACCATTTTCCCCCTAAAGTATTATACTCAGTTTTTCTGGGTAAGTGATTCTTGGTTTTAATTCTCTGGATTATCATATTCCTGACCTCTGGAATATCATATTTCAAGCCCTCCAATCCCTTAGTATAGAAGCTGCTAGATCTCATGTTATCCTGATTGTGTTTCCACAATACTTGAATTGTTTCTTTCTGACTGCTTGCAATGTTGTCTCCTTGACCTGGGAACTCTGGAACTTGGCTACAATATTCCTAGCAATTTTCCTTTTGGGATCTCTTTAAGGAGACAACTTTCAATATCTATTTTACCTTCTGGTTCTAGAATATCAAGACAATTTTCCTTGATAATTTCTTGAAAGATGATGTCCAGGATCTCTTTTTGATCATGGCATTCAGGTACTCCCATAATTTTTAAATTGTCTCTCCTGGATCTATTTTCCAGGTCAGTTGTTTTTCCAATGAGATATTTCACATTGACTTCTACTTTTTCATTCTTTTTGTTTTGTTTTATAAGTTCTTGATTTTCATAAAGTCATTGGCTTCCATCTGCTCCATTCTAATTTTGAAGGAATTATTTTCTTCACTTTGGACCACCTTTTCCATTTATCCAACTCTGCTTTTTTAAGGCATTCTTCTCCTCATTGACTTTTTTGGATCTCTTTTGCCATTTGGATTAGTTCATTTTTAAGGTGTTATTTTCTTTAGCATTTTTTAGGTCCCCTTTAGCAAGCAGTTGACTCGTTTTTCATGATTTTCTTGAATTCTCTTGAATTTTCTTGAACTCTCATTTTTGCTCTACTTCTCTTACTTGATTTTCAAAATCCTTTTTGAACTCTTCCATGATCTGAGACCAATTCATATTTTTCTTGGAGGCTTTGGATGTAGTAGTTTTGACTTTGTTGTCTCCTTCTGGTTGTATGCTTTGATCTTCCTTGTCACCCAAGTAAGGCTCTAGTCTGATTTTTTTTCCTATCTTTGTTCATTTACCCAGCCATTTTGAGCTTTTTGTCAAGTAGTTCTCTGCTTCTAGTGGGGACCTGGGGGTATACTGTCATCTGCTAGATCCCCCCAATCTGTGGGCCTAGAGATCTAGAAATAGTTGCTGCCACTGCTCTTGCTGCTGCTGTGGCTGCCTCAGGCTCCTCCACCCCATCTGCCACCCTGGGGCTGGGGCCCTCAGTGTTTTGGGGTTGCGAAGTCAGAAAACCATCACATATTCCAGTAAGTCAGTTCCCCCCAAAGGCCTGCTCAGGTCTAATCTATCCAGCATGGTCCACACTAGACTGCACTCTGCTCCTAGCTGGGTGCAACAGATCCTTCCTATTGACCTTCCAGGCTACCTTGTGCTGGATATTTGCTTCACTCTCTCATTCTGTGAGTTCGAGAGCTCCAGAATTTGTTTAGAGTCATTTTTTACAGGTATTTGGTTGGGTTTGTGGGGAGAAATCTAGTAAGTCCCTACTTTTTCTCTACCATCTTGGCTCTATCTCCATGAAATATTTTTTGTAAAGCAATCCCAGTGACTGACACATAGTAAGCACTATATACATGTTAGTTACTACTATTGTTATTTATTTTTATCTTTCTATCCATCTGTCTATCTATTTATTACTACTTCCCCTATCAGAGTCCCTATGCAAGAGAAAATGTGCTACATAGAATTGAGATAGAATATGAGATAGTTTGCATTTTCATCAAAATTTCATCAAAGAAAATTCTATGGGTTTCCATGACAAAAATAAAAACCAAAATCAGTACATCATGCCCATATCTTTGCAGATGTGTCCCCATGCTTAGCTGGGCAGATCTTCAGTTGGAAGATATATTAGGTCACTGGGACTATACTTTAAGCTTTTCTAACATGGCAGGATCTACCAGATTTTGGATTGCCCTGGCATAACTTTCCTGAACTAATTACCTTCCCATGGAGAGCACAAACTCAAAACTGTTTCCCTCAAGGGCAAAAGCAGCTGGAGGAGGGTGGCAGCACAAAGCAGAATCCAAGATTGGGGGTAGGGGCAATGTGGCATAGAGGAGAGTCTAACTGTGGGTGTAGTTGTACTAGGGGAGAAGTCAGACCATCCCCAATCAGCACTTGTTCCCATTTGAGCGGCAACTGGAAGGGAACAGTGGCCCTAGGAGAGAGAGAGGAGCTACAGTGGTCAGGGTGAATGCAATGCACTGGTGTTGACTGACAGAGGCAAGGCATAAGGACAGTAGTTACCAGTATGAAGAATACACAGTTTCCCTTCCCACCATGTTGACATTGCGGGGCAAATCCATTAATCCTATATTAGTGATGACTCTTCCCCCCCACTATGATGAGGTAGGAGAAATTAGCTGAGTTATTTTTTGGTCATATCCAATCCAACTCAATGTGACCCCATTTAGGGTTTTTTTGGCAGAGATGCTGAAGTGGTTTCCTATTTCATTCTTCAGCTCATTTTGTAGATGAGGAAACTGAGGCAAACATCATTAAGTGACTTGTGTAGGGTCACACTGCTATTAAGTATCTTAGGCCAGATTTGAACTCACTAAGATGAGTATTCCTGACTGCAGGCCCAGTGCTCTATCCACTATGCCACCTAGCAGCCCTTAGTAGAAATTAGGATAGGATTTGTTTGGAAGTTTGCTACCATACTTTAGCAAAATGTACTTTCTGACATACTTCTTACTAATAAAAACAAGGCAGTCTTATATAGTGGCCAGGGACCTTGCCTCAGTCAGGCTATTCTGTGTTCCAATTCCTTTTCTTATATGCTGTTTATATGATCCAAAGAAAGCAATCTTAGTGCCCTGGACAGCTCTCTAAAACAGTTTACAGAGAAGGTACACATTTGCATCAGAGAAAAGTTTCCTTATTGAGAGTTCTTTATATGGATGCAATTACAAGCTCTGTTTTTAAAGGGAGGATGAAGTTTATTTTTCTATATCTGTAAGACAAAATAGAGCCAGGAGATTTTCTTATTAAGAATGATATACCTCTCTATGCTCATTTGATCCAAGAATCTGCACTGAATTTCATCCCATAATTGCTTTGAATACTATGTCAGCTTAGCTAGAGGGTATTTCATAGCTAAGAGGGACCAAATACTATCAGTCTAACTATGTAGACTAGATACAAGGATGATTCCAGTAGCAGTTGATAATGGTATAAATTTGAAGAATTTATTTGGTATAAATTGATAAATTGACAGTGGTATAAATTTGAAGAATATAAATCTGAAGGGTCAGGGTGCCCCACCCCCAACAATGTAAGTTAGATCAGTTCTTTTCCTAAAAGGCAAGCAATCTATCCTCCAAATTTGATTGGTACAGGGGCTTAGAGTCACCTATCTAATGTAGCTTCTTGGTGGTCATAGGTCAAATTGATACAGTTTCCTATTTACATAAGAGCATAAAAATCCTACCATGTCTGACTTAAGGGTGGGTGAGTCACTGCCCTCTGCCCACTAACCAAAACTGTTTTTTAGGGAGGAGACACATTCATCCAAGCTGAGTGCTATACCCTTGTTAAATATCTTTTATACTATATGCCTAAGTAAACCTTTTGTTAACTGTTGCCTTGTCTTTGAGTTTTTTAGTTTCCCCTAAGCTACTAGGGAATCAGCCTAAGACTTAGCAAGATAAGATAGTTAAAAGTCTCATCAGCTTGGTCATAGCACTTGGTTAGACTTGATCTGAACAAGTAAGAAGAAGCCGCAGAAAGAAGAATTTTGCCAACTTTGCAATTTTACCTGATACCAGTTTTTCTGGCCTTTCCTAAGTTCAGTATGTTTCAGGTATGTGAGAATGTAGTTCTTAGCGCCTGCGTTATGGGCAAGCATTATGTCCAATTTTATCAGAGTGGTGTGATCATTGCCTTTTCTATTTTTGAAATATGAACCATAGAGAGATACAGTACTCCTGTTACTATGGAAATAATGGAGTACAAATTCAGGTATGCACATTTAGTTTACTTTCATTCTGCAATGCCCACAAGGATACACATGTCCCATCTGATAAGAGGAGGTCGATAGAGACAGTCTTTGTTTTCACCTCCCCATCATGAGGGCTTATTTGAGCTCCTTGTGGAGCACCATTCCAAGCCACTATTGTCCCATGCTGACTCAAAGAATGAAACTCATTCTTCTTATCTCTAATTTTATACTGGAACCTAGAGATCTAGCTCGCCCTGCCACACTTCTCCATTCCCATTTTAAACTTTAACTATGAGTGGTCCCTTTGCATGTAGCCTAGGTTTGCATGACTCTGGCAAATCATAGTAGATAGGATAAGACTTGTGAATATGGCAGGAATACTGCCAAAGAAATGAAAGCTTTACAAGAGTATGCACAATATTTTGTTTACTGAGTGTTATGAGGAGAAATTTCCCAAACAGGAGTTTTGTCTTTGTGAAGGTATCAGATATTGTAAAGCTTTCTAAAATTGCAGGGTAGTGTGAAATGTTTACATATACAGGTGCTAAAAGTGATATAGAAAGTACAGGAGTTAGGGTTCTTGAACAAAGTATTCAAACCCTTCAAGGCCTTAAGGCCTTTGGGGCCTTAGTGTGACTTCCCAGTATAGTATCATACTAAATATTTCATGTAGGTGGGATCAGTTTTGTACAGGCTTTTAATTTTCTAAAAAATAGAAAAGAAAATTTATGTTAGATTGTCTCTTTCCAAAAATGAGTTCTCTCTTATCACCTTAACAATGAATTTTATTTTCTGTTTGTTGTGTTACTACTCTGTCATTTTCATCATGACCCTTTTGTTATTCCTGTGCTTAGAGGTAACTTACTTAATATCTCAGGACCCTATTAGGTCCACCAGCCACCCGGAGTTACACAATTCCCAGGCTCCTGAAATTTGGGAAGCTATTATTATTAATAGTAATGTTATCATTCTAATAAGACAGATTTCAGGGACTTCTTCAATTGTGGTTGAAAGGATTTTGGGTAGTCTTATACAAAATGTTCCAAGATTCATGCTAATCAAGTGTCCTGTCACTACATCAGTTTGTGGGCTGTTGCCATGAAGTTTTTCCATAGAATTTTTCCCTGTCATTGGTAGACTCTCTAAATGGAATGAGCTTGATAACCGAAGCATCTGGTTTCAACTTTTTTTCTCCTGCTCTAAGTTTACCAGAGGGATTTTTATAATGACTCTGTTAGTTCCATTTTCATTTCTCAGTGTCACATTCTTCCAGGGGGGGTCCCAAGTTTATCTTTTGTGACCTGCTGAGCCATTTAGCAGAGCTAAAAATATAACAATACATTTCTAGGCATTAGTTTGTCAGTTAATTTATCATATTAGGTCATGCATATACTTAAACATTTAAATCCTCATCTCATATGAGTGTCAAGATTTCACTGAAATAAATTCAACAGTACCGTGCAGCTTCCTACAAGGACTATAGTTGTATTTTTAAACTGTCTTTGATGGTGTTGCTGCTAGATCTGGATTCCATTTATAGTAATGACAATCACACATTTAGCAATATAGAGATGTGCACTTAATTTTTTTTTCCTAGAAAAATGGTGGTAAGTCAGGATAATGGGGATCTGGAGGAAAGGATCCGTTATAGGAACCCTCCTGTGGTATCTTCCTGTCCATTATACACTTCCTACACAGCCTGGAACTTAGATGATGGGTAGAGAACATTATCACTGCTATACCATATTGTTGCTTCTACTTCCTGCTCTCTTTTAGAACTGGGCTTGAAATAACAACCAGAAGTATCTTGAATCAAGACTTCTCCATCTTATAAAACTTAACTGAACTCAGATGGGAACCAGTAAACTCCAAACGTACATTTAACCTTGAATATAAGGTTATAAGGCAGGATGAAGAAATAAGATGGAGAAAGGGAGGTTCATTTTGCAAGTAAATATAGATTTGTTTAATTATAATAGTTTCTGAGTACAATGTAATGCATCCAAACTTTTGAGTAATTTGTGTTTGGAAACCATGAGAACACAAATGATGCTTTTATATTGGAGCAGGGAGTGAATGTGCTGCCCACGGAAGTACAGGCCTAATAGTACTAACTACAATAATAGTTACAGTGTAGGCAGGTGTTATGTGAGTTTCCCAGCAGTGCCTTTCTGAT
Organism: Potorous gilbertii; assembly: GCA_028658325.1. Lineage (NCBI taxonomy): Eukaryota > Metazoa > Chordata > Mammalia > Diprotodontia > Potoroidae > Potorous > Potorous gilbertii. The sequence continues at coordinate 102,529,681 of CM053770.1, forward strand.
GTACTGGGTCGTCAAAAAAGGACTGATCATTTCATTTTGCAGGCAGTGACCATTTACAGGAACTTAAGCACAATTTTCCAAAACCTCCAGATTAACGTTCTTTCTTAGAAAAACATTTTCAGTATCCACATAAATTTGCATCAATTATAATCTGAAGTTCTGTACTGTTATAACCAATAGGGTCTACTGCAAAAGTGGAAATTTATTTTTTTTTTCATTCTTAGTTGTTCTCTTGATTTTAGAGTAAAATCCCTTTGTATCTGTACAACAACTTTTTTTGTTATAAAGTCATGAAATCTCCATGTTTTATTGATTTCATAAATAGTTTGAGAGTATTTGGACCAAAGATAATATGGTATCAGAGAATTTTAGAGATGGAAAGAACCATAAAGAACTTTGAGTCCAGACATCATGTTCAATTATGAAGGAAACAATGGAAATCTACGAGCACTAGTGACTGTAGCATTATTCCCTCTTCCTCTCAAATATATTAATATCAACACCTCCCTGACGATATTATTCTCGAAGACTGGTAGAAATGAAAGCAGCATATATTTTCTTCACATAAAACAGTGGGGATATCAGCCACTCTCCTCACTTATTTTACAGATGAGGTAACTGAGACCCAGAGAAATTTGGTGACCTCTATATGGTCAGTTGAATAGTTAATGAGAAGTAAGGACCGCTGGACCTTACTCCACCATCCTGAGGAATCCTGGGGTTTATCACCCACCATATAGCTGTACTTTCCTGATTGTCTTATCTCCTACAATTAAACTGTGAACTCCTTGAAAGTAGGAACTATCTCATTTTTCAAACTCAGTGTAATACTTGGCTCATAGTAACTGCTTAATAAATGCTTTTTTGTTAATTAATTCGTTCATGTATTCAAGTACAGGACAAGTAGTCAGACAGTTCAGATCACTTTGAATTATTTCATAGTGCCTTTGGGGGCTCAGATGGAAATATAGTCTAATTATTCCTTACCAAAAGGATATCCACTCATATTTCCCTTGAAAAACACTTTTGTGTTTATCTACAAGATAATTGTAGAACCTTAAAACTGAAAGATACCTTGAGCAATCAATAAATTTAGACCTTAACCTACAGTTAGTAGTAATTATTAGTTCAATATTAGTAAATATTGAAACTATGCAAGGACAGAAATTTCTATTGCCTCTTAAAAGTCTGCAAGGCACAGACATCCACAATTTCTCTCATTGTTATTCCATTAAGGTATATCATGTCCTAAATAATCAAGATAATCTTCACTGAATAGTCAATTTATGACTATTTAGTTCAGCTAGAATTCTATGTTAAGTCATGGATTCTAGATTTAATTGTGTTTATCGCTCTGGATTACATCACTAATTGGGTGAAAGTGTTCAAAATGAGGACTGAGGGATAGGGAAAAGGGATGAGGACAAAACCTGTCACTTCAGTGATATGGATAATTCCCAAGTGAGGGACACCTTGAATCAATGCAGGTTGGCCCCAAGGTTTGGTGACAGGCCTTATCACTGAAACATTGATACTGCCTTTGAGGAGTTGAAAAAGTGGCATAAAGGATATTATTAGAGAGATATATATGATATATGAAGAGTAGATGTTCCAGTCAGGTAGCAAGAAGAGAAATGGAAAGTCTACGAGTTGGGCTCTATTTGACTATTGTAATAAACTCCTAATCATTTCCCTGCCCCATTTTTGTGCCCTTTGTAGCCCATCCTCCACTCAGTTGCCGATAGTCCTAAAGCAGTTCTGATCATGTCACTCCCCTGCTCTAACAGTTCTAGTGGCTCCCTGTTGTTCTTTTGTTGCAAACTTTTAAAGCCCTTTACCACTTGTCTTCAACTCCCCTTTCCAGCCTTTATTCCACATGACTCACTTTCATTCACTGAATAGTCCAAATATTTTGTTGCTCATCACACACATTTTATCTCCTTTGATCCTATGCCCAAGCTACTCTCCATCTCTACATCTTAGAACAGTTAGTTTCCTTGAATGCTCAGTTCAAATGCTAAATAGTAGCAGTAACAATAACCTAGTGCTTATCATGTGTCGGATACTATCTAAGCTCCTCACAAGTTTTATCTCATTCATCCCCACAGCCACCTTGGGAGAAAGATCCTTTTGTCATCCCCAGGGTCACACAGCTTTACTTATCAGAAGTTGGATTTGAACTCTAGTCTTCCTGATTCCAAACCTTAGGTAACTTCTTTATGAACACTTTCCTTATGTCTCCCTTCCCCCATATCACGTTATATTTAATTTGAATATGTTTTGGATGTGCTTAGAGGTGTACCTGTCATCTCTCCCAAAGGAGTGTCACATCCTTAAATGCAGAGACTATTTCATGTTTGTCTTTTTATTTTCCACACGAAGTACAATATGTGGTATGTAACAGGTGATTAAAAAATTGCTTTTGATTAACTGGATATTGAACTAAGCCTGATGGAAGTGTAATACTTATATTCCTTAACAAAAGTCTTACTTTAAAATATCACCCAATTGGAACTGAAAGGGTGTCAACATAACAAAAGCCCAAGCTCTGGCTACTCTTGGCTGTCAGCCCAAGAGGGAGGGCTAGAGTAGGTTCATCTCCTTTTAACTCTACTTTCTTTGGGAAGGGACAACCAGAAGTTGTCTGGACAGTTAACAGAGGGTCACTCTGTCAAGCCAGGAACAGAGGGGGAGTCAGTGCACGTGAGGCTCACTAGCCCATCCCAAGGCTGACTGCTGCTGTTGTTGGTACTTCCTGTTCACCATTGTCTTCAAGGAGATTTGTAACAATCTTGTTTCACTGGGCCCAGGGTGGGAATGAGGGTGGTGATAGTATAGAAGGGTACCCCTCTACTATTGCCCCAACTCAGTCTCATGTTTCTACATGGGTTGGCAAAATGGATTTTGCACCTATGGCTTTCTCCCCTTCCCAGGACTCTTAGTGCCAAGAGCCAGGTGTTTCTTTGAGTTCTGGGTCAAAATCTAATCAGTGGCTCTAGGTACCTCCTTAGCCAACATTCTGACTCTCTTGGATGACTCAAGCTACCTGGCAGATTGAGACCCCCCCTGATAAAATAAGGAAGCTCCCTGTTGTCATGTTTCTGCTCTCCCTTGTTCCTTCTTCCCAAGGAATATAATCAGGGAACATAGGTATGCACATGTGAAGAACAAACAGGACTCAGGTCACTCACTATCCAGCTTCTGCAGTCCTGACAAGCCTTAACAAGCTTGTCTCTCTGTCTCAGATGCAGTGAAGCAGCATTGATTGCCCCAGCTGCACTCACTTGCTTTAACATAGTGGAAATTCCTAGGGCAACCTCCAACAACACATCCAACCTGTGCTCTCACCTCCTGGCTCCCCCTCTTCCTTTCCCCTGAATGTGCTCACCAGAAAGGGATATAAAAAATGGGGGGGAAGATAACTTTCCAGGCTTTACACATCCCACTCTTTTTAAGACATAGTTGGATCATCTGGATCATGTTCGTTTTGGTTTATTTTTTTTTAATCATAACTATAGTGCTGTTTCATACTTAGCTTCTTGTTAACTCTGATCTCAAAATATTTGTTCCAATTTAATCTTTCCCCACCTTTGAATCTTGCATATAGATACAAATGCATAATATTTATATAACAGGTGCATATGCATCATCATCATCAAATATTTGTGACATTCAGGCATTTGACCTCTAATAAATTGATCCAACAGTTTTAATAATAATAGCTATAATTTATATAGTTCCTTAAGGTTAGCAAAGCACTTAATAAATATTGTCTTATGTTATCCTCATAAAAACCTAGAGAAATAAGGGCTATCATCCCCATTTTACAGAGGCAGCCAAGTTAAATAACTTGCATGGGGTCACACAATTAGTGTCTGAGGCAGCATTTGCATTCACATCTTCCTGACTCCAGGTCTAGTGGTCTGTTCATTGTGCTACCTAACGGCTATGTTATAAATCTACACTTACACATCTTTAACAAGTCTCCCTATGCCTGAGGGCTCCCAATACAACTATAGCCATCTCCAGTCATCTTGATCTATATCTGTCCACTGGACTCAGATGACTCCAGAGGAGAAACTGAGGCTGGTGACTTTGCACAGCCCCGCCTCTCTTAAATCCAGTTCCCTTACATGCATCATCTTCTGATGTCATGGTCCTCTTTGAGAACAAAGTACACACAGCATATACTGACTCTAAATCTACATTTATATGCTGCTCTTATTCCTAAGTGATGTAAACGTGTTGGACTTTATCCATTTTCTGATTTCAAGCATTTTTCCAGTTGATCAAGGTCATTTTGGAGTGTGCACCATCTAATTCAGTGACTTTTGCACAGTTGATGAGCATCATTTCATCAATATATAAATGCGATAAGTTACCATATATAAATATCTATTACATATACACGTGGGTGTATTGGAGATACTTCCTGCCCTCTCAGTGTCTGTAATCCCAGCTACTGGAGGAGGCCGAAGACGGTAAATCCCTTGAGCTCAGGAGTTTGGAGCTGCTGTGGCCTGGGCCAATCAGTGTCAACACCAACACGGTAAGACCCCTGGGAGCAGGAGGTGACTTAGCACAAGTCAGAAACAGAGCAGGTCAAAGCTCCCATGCTGATCAACAGCAGATTTGATTCATGGGTAGCCCCTACGCTAGCCTAGGTGATGTCAGAAAACCAAGTCTTTAAAAAAATAATGAAAAATGATATATGTGTGTATATACACATACATATAGACATACACACATTCTATAGGTGTATATACATTTATATATACAAACAGGTTTGTATATGTGTATGTATGCATGCATGTCTATGTACTTACACATAAATATTCATGTCTATGTGTGTGTAGATGTAGATATGTGTCTTGATTCACTATAACAACTCTTTTCTGATTCTTGGATCACAGGATTTTGTTCAGCCTTGGGTATCCCCTGACTGCACAGGCCTAGCTTTTAGAACTTAGCTTCCTTGCTGCTGCTGCTGCTGCTGCTGCTGCTGCTTAGGCTGTTGCCCCTTTCTCCTTCTCTTTTCTCCTGCTTAGTATTACACCTAAATAACAATTCACTATAAGCAACGCCACCTAAAATATAATGTACTCGTCTGAAAGGCTTTAAGTGGCAAGCCTTAAGTCATGTTACATGCTTTATCAATTCTGTCCAGCTAAGATTCTATATGCTAAATTTGCTTACTCAGGAATGATACCTTCTCACAAAGAAAACATTTGTAATAAGGGTCAAAGTAAAATGCCCACCCTAATAGTTTCTTTAGGCCTTGTGCCAAAGGAAAATGATCAGTTATCCCTTGAGACTCAAGATTGGTTTTTCCTAAAATACAAAAAAACAAACTAAGGAAAGACATACAGCTATGCTTACAGAGGAGCCACAATGGGAAACATGCTATCCAAGACATGCCTAGCTGGTCAGAATTATCTGTGACCTTGGTAATGTGCCTTCTTGTTGTGATCACAAGTCAGATCATAGATTTGAAACTATCAAGATTATCAGAAACCATCTGATCCAATCCCCTCCTTTCACAAATGTGGAAACAGAGGGCCAGGGAGGGTGGGTGATCTGCCTGAGATCATTTGAGTAGTGAGCTTCAGAGACAGGTCCTCCAACTCCAGAGACAGTGCTGCTTCTGCTGTTTCTCCCGAGACTTCTCATCCTATGTGAGCCTTGGTTTTTCGGTGGTTCTCTTACCCTCTCAGGGCTGGCAGTCACTCTTGGACTCTCTATCCTTTGTCCCTCATTCATTCTTCATAATTAGCCCTGCTCTTCTTCAAGTAATCCAGGTGTTTGGTTGTATCTTCTATCCCACTTACATTCAAGTCATCTCTGATATCATGAAGTCCTTAATCCTACCATTCCATGTGACTTTTCATTGCCCTGCAATCAATTGTCATTCTTCAGAGATCATGGGGTCCTTGGCAGATAAATGGATAGGAGTCATGATGTCTGGGTCCATATATTATCTGAGGCACTTATTATAATAGCTAACGTATAAAAATAGGGTTTTATCAATTATAGCTCAGTTTGTCTTTACAACAACTCTAAAAGGTAGGAGCTACTATTATTCCCATTGTTGGGCGAGGAAACTGAGTCAAATAGGTTAAATGACAAATAATAAGCATTTGAGACTGAAATTGAACCCAGGTCTTCCTGTGTCCTTCATCTCGATATGACAACTACACTTACAAGAATCAGGCATGTGATAGGGAACAATCATTAAAATAATAAAACATGAATTGTGGCTACATAGATAATCTATTTCATTAGAAATTAACAGCCCACGCATGCTAAAGTGAATTATGGTTTACAAAGTGCTTTTCCCACAAGCAATCTATACCGCATCTTTTATTGTTTTTCTTCAGTCATTTTCAGTTCTGTCCAATTCTTTGTGACCCCATTTGGGGTTTTCTTGGCAAAGATACTGGAGTGGTTCGCCATTTCCTTCTATAGGTCATTTTACAGATGAGGAAACTGAGGCATACCAGGTTAAGTGATTTACTAGAATCTGAGGCCAGATTTGACCTTAGGTCATCCCAATTACAGGGGCTATCCGGCTGCTCTCATAACGGACGTAGGTCAAATATCATTATCCCCATTTTACAGAGAAGGAAATTGAGGGTTAGAAAGGATTAAATGAGGATTTAAATGACTTGCCCATTGTGGTCCTGGGGCAGGAATACTAGACTTAGAGTCAGGTGACTGAGTTTGAATTCTGGATCTGCTGCGTATCTGTGTGAACTGCCACTAATAGCTAGCATTCATATAGGTTTACCAAAGGCTTTACAGATGCTGTCTCATTTCATCCTCACAACAAGTCTACGAGTTAGGGGTTACTATTACTATCGTTCTACAGATGAGGAGACTGAAGCAGACAGTGGTTAGGTGACTTGCCCAGGTTCACACAGCTAGACCAGCATCTGGAGTTGGATTTGAACTCGTTTTCCTGCCTCATTCTAGTGCTGCTCCACTGTGCCATGATACTGCCTCTACTTGGACAAATCATGTAGTGTCACTGCTTTGTAATTTCCTCATGTGTAAAACAGTATGAGGAAGGCTGGCCTAAAGTTCTTTCTCTATCTAAGTTTGTGATGCTAAATGTCAGAGTGGATATTCAAACTCGGATTTTGTGATGTCAAACCGTATGTTATTTTCAACATACCCCACTGACTTTTTTTAAGGAAATACCATAGTATTAACAGATTTGAAGCTAGGAGGGACCTTAGTCCAACTGCTTTATTTTATATATGAAAAAATTAAGGCCCAGAGGATTTAAATGGCTTATTCAAGATGAGATTGTACCCAAATCTTCTAACCCCAGTTTTAGGGTTCTTTCCCACTGTACTATGCTTTCTCATTCATTAGTCTCTCTTTTCACTCTGAGTGCAATAATTGATGGTGAAATTTCACATTTACATAAAATTTCAGAGTTTTAACACATTCACACAAAGAACATATTGCAAAAATAATCCAATTTAAACGTATCTTACCATTCAATTTCCAACTATCTGATATAAAGATTCCTTACATTATTCAGAGTATTTATTCTAAGACCCTTGATCCATATTCATGGCTATCTGACACTAAACTGTTAAAGTTTTCAAGTGTAAAACTGGTTCTCTTAAACTCCCTTATCCCCCCACCCCCCACCATTTAAGTGTTTTTATTTGAACTGTACTCAGACATATATAATGAGCATGTTAAGAGGATTTAAAATGAATATTTTACTTGTTACTTGCAACTATTTTTTTGAATAGATTCTTAAATATTTATTTTATCTGCCCCTTACTTATCTCAAAATCCTTCCACCTTACATTTCAGTTTTTGTAGATCTTTTCTGTGAAAATGTTCTGCTTTCAATTATTTCAGCTGTTTTCCCATGGCTTGGCTTGAGACCAACCCTTCAAGCTTGAAAGTAATTGGGAATTGAGGGCGGAGAAAGAATCTTTTTTCCCCACTTTGACAGATAACTGGTCAAGGCAGAAGTGGATTTGTTACCCCACAAGTTTTATGTCAATATCTTGGCCTATGGCACCAGGGAAATTGAAACCTACCTATACAAGCTGAATTGGCACTTACTGCAAAACTGTGGATAGATAAGCTTAGTTTTATGGTTGTGATATTAGGTGGTATTATGTATTAGGTGGAGGATTTAAGGAAGAGGAAGACTGAATTTCACTATTAATAATTATAGACTGGCTGGCATTGCAGAGTTTTGTAGTATATTTGGGTGTCTTTAGAAAGCAATTTAGACCCAAGTATACCTCCAGGTTTCTGGTATGCTGTTGAAATGTTTGAGAAACTCCCCTAATGTAGTCATATGTCAGAGTATCAACCCCAGGACATCATCCCTTGGGAAGATGGTAAAGGCCTATGGATTCGGATTTGGATTTTCTCTCTGCCTGAACATATTGTGAATTGTGGCTATGAAGGGTCTCTCACCAAGGGCTGTAGATCAGTTTTCTGGTCTGAGACATCCTAGAGTTGCCTCTAACTTTGCTCCAATAAACCTCATTGGTGGTTTGAGATCCTTAGATGTAATGCTCTTTGTAATGGCCTGAAATTATGCGGAAATAGGCTTGGAAAAGGAGGTAATGAAGGAAAGAAGGTATATGAGGGCAAGGAAAGAAAGATGGATGGTGCTATGGGCGGGCCCTCATTGACATCTTTGGAAAATCTGTAGCTATTCCACATACCTCTCCACCTCCACTTCTCACATGATCATGAATGTGGAGGTTACCTACAACTGTGTAAATTGAAGTTACCAAAGAATGTTGTCTAGGACAAAGTCATCACTCATCACCATGAATCATCATTAACAACTTTGTAGACTCTGATACTTCTCCTTTTCCTTCCCAGGTGATCACAAAGGGAAGAGATAGCTCTTTTGGGGAAAAAAATAGTACTAAAGACATTTTTTCTGGGATTGAGGACTTATAATGAAGCCGTATGAGTCACCATTAACATCTTCAGAAACTTTGCTGTTTATCTACCTCTAGACAGGACTATGAAAACCCTAAGTTGTCCAGCATGTAAGTTCTTTCTAGTCCCTTGGGAACATTATTAACTGGAACTTCCTGAATCAGACAATCAATTAAAACTCCCTACAATGTCAAATCGAGATGTCTGGTATTCTGAAAAAGAATACACCTTAAATACTGATGCCCCGTCCCCCTAACCAATTCTACTTTCATCACAGAAACCACTCTTTGCTGAACAAACTCCCCTTTATCTTAGATCTTTTTCTGATATTCTTTTTATCTTCTTCTACTAATGGAACTTGGCTACACCAAAGAGGCTACCCTTTCTAGTACTGACTGTCCCTTTTCTTATGGCCTTTGACATACCAAAGAAGTTTGAATGCTCCTTCCTCCCCATTGCCACTCCAAGAGTTTTGTGACTACTTTGACTTTGAGATTTATCTCATTCTTATGCATTGTTCTATTTATATCCTTGTAATGATCCTGCCTTTAGACCATTCTCATCTCAAGGAACTCAGTGCCTGCCTTACAGTTTTTCTTTCTGTCTGTCCATACAACTCTCTTCTCATACCTTTGGATCTTCGGTGTAATTTGATATTTCATTAAGCAACATGACCTCTTAACATAACTCTATACTATGATATCTTCATGATTTTAAATTTTTCTGTCTGATCAGAATCTCCTGGCTTTTCATCTCTCCTTCTGCCCAACTCCCCAAACCATTCTTTATCCTCACCAGAATCTCTCTTCCCTTCAAAGAGGAAGATGAGCACAGATAGATAATTCAGAAAAGACTACTATTTTTTTGTCCATTTAAATATAATGTTTCATTTTTAATGAAATGAAATATCCACTTTATGTGGTATTTGCCATGACTAATACTTTATGACTATCTTATTCAAGAAAGTATTTATTGTATGTAAGTATGATGCTTCTAAATGCTGAAGTCTACAAGATTTAGCCTTTTTATTACTTATGTGTCATGTTTTCCAAACATAGTTATTTCCATCCTACCCTATACCTAAACTTGTGAAGAAATCACTAGGTATTAAAATATAGCTAAATTAAAATATAAAATTATATAATATAATTATATATAAAAATATAAAATTAAAATATTAAAATATTAAAATATGATAAATATTTTTATCATATGATAAATATGATAAAATTTAGAGGATCTGATTGAATTTTCTATAACATTTTCCTGTCTGTTTTGCAACAGATGCTGTAAAAGCTGCAATTATCTTCATGGTGGTCTTTTTAGCTGGTTTTTGTCAATTAGTAGCAGTATGAGATGATTAAGTATCTCATGACATTATTTTTTGTGTACTTTGACTTGTGATGAAACCAATTTCACCGACAACTTTAGTTATCTTTCTAAGGAGAACCTATGAAACATTATGCCATTTAGCTACAACTTCATTTTTCTTGTTTCTTCAATAACAAAAACATCAATATTGTTATTATTTTGTTCTCTTAATATGAGTTTTTAGCCTACTGTCCATCGACCCCCAAGGGTACAGATTTCATGGAGTCTTTTAACTTAGATGGGAAAAATATATATCTTTATTTCAATATAATTGGCTTCTATTGTAAGTCCATATATTTTACCTTATTTTATTCATTTAAAATGATTATTCTGAAGAGGGTTCATCGCATGTATCACTAGGTTGCCAGAGAGATCCATAACACACAAAAATTTGTTTTTGCCTTACTAATATGTCCACACATTGACAATGGTCAATGGTTAAGAAGCTTACATTTGGAATACAAATAGTTGTTAATATGTATTAGGTATCTAATAGCTTTGTGATTTTTAGATGTACCTTTTTTGTCACAGTAACATTCTAACAATAGAAATTAAAGGGAGAGCTGAAAGACATTTTGTATTTTTCCATTTTATAGGTTTATAGACAACGAATTCATCACCAAGTGATCAGCATATTGGCGATGAGTCTGTCTGTATTTGTCTCTGCTGACCCTTTCCTTCCTATTTAATCCCAAAGGGAAGAACTAGCTCTTTTGGAGAAAAAAAATAGAATTAAGACATTTTCCTTGGGATTGAGGACCTCATAATAAAGCCATATGAGTTACCATTAATATCTTCATGACAAAGATGTCAAAGAGGGCCCACCGTTAACATCATCCACCTTTCTTTTCCTGCATTTTAAAAATTCACTTCCTCAAAAACAGACACAGGCTGTTGCCAAGACTATCTTCAGTCCCTTTCCAACTTAGTACAACTTGCCAAAGCTTTCCTTTTACTGGCAGAGCCATGAAGAACATGGGGTCATCAGCATGCCCCAAGAAGGCATCACATTATGAGACTTGTGGGAGGATTTTGTTTGGTTGGTTACATTTTAAGTTCAAGATTTAATGAAACGATGAGAAAAAAATCTGAAATTTTATCCTTCAAAATTATTTCAATTCTGAATATATTTTGAAAGACATCCTTTCCAGTAAATGAATATATTTTTGTTCAAATGATTTCTCAAAATGACAAGATGATATGTCTATACACATTTAGAAGTGACTCAAGAGATTATATCTTGAAATCTAGGATAATACCAAATGTAATGCAAACCAATTCTTGATTGAAATTCCAAATGAAAGGTTTCTGTATGAATAAACCCCTGGCGTATTTTGAATATCATATCACAAGTATTATTTCTTACAATGTTTAGCATATACTTTGTATACATGAATGAATATGTAATATTCATATATGAATATGGCCCTGATGTAATTGGAACATTACATGAATATTCTTTCTGATAGTGTCTGATAATTTATACTTTGGTGATATATTGTTATATTGAACAATTTTGCTTTTAGAAAAATTTTTATTCATAATTATATGTTTTGGATGTTCTTTTCACAAATTGAGTTTTCCCATAGGTCATGGTTTTATGAGAAAGAAAATAAGATTATCCTTTGGAACCTGACTAGATATTTGCCACCTGTGGTTTTTTGGCTGAGTTGTTATGCTTCTAAAATGCTTCCTGAAATACACAATAATCAGATGGCAGTCATCCGTTTTTCTTAGAGTATGGGTAAAATGATTACTTCGTGGGACACCCCTGATCCCTCTTCATTGCATTAATAGAATATCATGAATCCAAAATGATAGCATTTTGGAACTGCAAATAAGATATGGTATTACTTAAACCATATATCTTTTGTTTGGAAGATGAAACTGAAGGTAAAAGAGGTTATGCAGTTAATTAATAGTCATAAAAGGTACTAAAACTCAAATTTTCTTGTCTCTTGATCCAATAGTTCGGCCATTTTACTAGGCAGCCAATATAAGAAAAGGAGTTAGAGCATCCTTCTTTGTTATTTTATATGTTCAGATATCCTGGGCACAAGTTTATGTTTTATTACAACAAGGATCCCCTAAGATAGAGTGTCCTTAATCTTTTTGTTTTTGTTTTATTTTGTTTCTGGGATCCCCTTGGCAGTCTGGTTAAGTCCATGGATCCCTTTTTCAGAATATTTTAAATAAATAAAACAAAATAAATATGATTACAAAGGAACCAACTATATTGAAATATAATTGTTAGTTGTTTTAAACCAACCCAGTAAAACTCCAGGTTAAGAACGCCTTTTATGCAGAAAATTCTTCCCCACCTCAGTCATAAATTACAGATCTAAAAATGAAAGGGGCATTGGAGATCATCTCGTCCAAGTCCTTAATTTCATAGAAGAGGACATCAGGCTCAGAAATGTTAAGTGAAATGCCATAATCACACAGGTAAGAAGTCACAGCACAGAGATTTAAATTCATGCCCTGTGATTCCAAGTTCAGCATTCTTTCCACTGAACAATGCTGGTTCACATTTAACCTAACTGGAGTTAGTTATGCTATAATTGTCTTTAAGCATAAAATAATAGTTCCCGGAACTATAACTAGGGTATAGTGATTGGGAACTTTTCTGCAGGACATCAAAATCGAGAGGACAAAAATTCTAAAATAATAATTTCAAAACAATAAGCGATTTTAAAATGTATTCATTTGTTTTTGACAGCACTCCATTAGTAGTATAGAATCAAAAAATAGTATCTAGTTAACAAAAATAATTCATCAAAACAATACTACTAGATGGTACACTTGCTATTAAGTTCTCCTCTACTGTTCCCCTGTCTTCCATGGCTACATACCAGGGGAGCACCTCTTTGACCTTGCCCCTCCCTCATTCCCTTTGACAGTGGCCTTCTGATGTTTCAGAACTTCATGCCACATCAGCTCTTGTATTCTAGGAGGTCTTGTCATGGGCTCTTGTGCCAGTTCATTTTTAAAGTTTTTTAAATTTTCCTGAATTTTGTTTCTTCATTTAGAAAATTTATTTAAATAAATTTAAAAAACCCTGTCCACCAAAATATATATGCCCATGATAGCAATTGAAGTCAACAACGATTTATTAAGCTCTTACTAGGTACAAGTCACAGAGCCAAGTGCTGGCGACACACACACAAAAAAGGCAAAAAACAAATAAAATTCCTGCTCTCAAAGAATATACAATCTAATGGGGCTGGGGACAGGGTGGGGGGAGGGAAGAGGGTGCAACATGAAAGCTATTATATACAAATAAGACACATAGGATAAAGTGTATTTGACCAAATCACCTTGACCATATTCCTCTATGTAGGAAATGTTTACATTCAGCTCTTGGTGCGGTCACAATAAACACAATAAAATTTATATTCTATTGAGTTTCTGTGGTTATAGTGGCTTTTTTTGGGATTATGTTCATATAAATAAATGTAAGTGTATGTATGTAAATTTATGTTCCCACACTGTTCAAAGTAACAAATTCTTTTTTAAAAAATGAAGTAGGAAAGAGAAAAAAGAAACATATTGGATATTTCTGTATTAGGCTTATAGCTTTTAAAAAATATACAAACCAGAGCCAGGCATGGTGACATAAAATGTAATCCCTGCTACTGGGGAGACTGAGGCTGCTGGATTGCTTGAGCATGGGAGTTTTGAGCTTCAGTTTTTTAATGAACAAGTGTCCAAACTAAGTTTAGCATTCATCAAGAGGGATCAAAGGGCCACTGCTCTGCCTAAAGAGGGGCACACTGGACTAGAACTGTTCAGTTTCTTTTCTGCCCGTCAGTGGTGGGATAGTTGCACTTCTAATCTCAAAAAAAAGTGTAAAGGACTCTGCTTAATATTCAATATTTTCACAACATCCAAGATGATTTCATTTTGCTTGTCCTGTTCTAGTTTTTGATAGTTCTAATAGTTTTTGATATCTGTCACAAAATGTTTTTCTATCCTTCCCATAATTATCCTTTCTGTCCCATCCCTTGTATGTGGGGTCTTTTGTCCAGCTAAAGGGGTCACTGAAGTGATATGGGAACTTGGCTAAAATACTAATTATGTCACAGAACTCCCAGGGTGGAAACTAACTCTACCAGTGCAAATTAGCAATATGCCTCTAAGGCATATCCTTAGGGAGTTGCTTGGGATCCTAAAAGTTTGAGTGACTGCCCCTTGGTCACATAACTAGTCAGAGGCAGCATTTGAACCCAAATCTTTTTGACTTCAAGTTTAGCTCTTTAACCACTCTCTTCCACTGCCTTCCTGAAATACAACTTTGCTGCTAAAATTACTGAAATCTAGAGTGAGCATTTAAGGAGATAAGTAAATATGACAGTTTAGGTGGGATGTTGGAAAGTGTATAAGGAACAACTATCACTTCATAATGTTACCAACTTCACTTTACACAGGCAAATTATAGCTAGAATGAAAAATTTAAATGCCAAAGTATGAAGTAATCTGAACCTTGATACAGAAAATGTTTAAAATATATTTTCGTTTAAAGTAGTACCTCTACCATACTTTAGCAAAATTATTCATTTTTCCAAGAGGAAAGGTAAAGTCAAATAGGGGTCTCTTCTCTGATATTTGGTCTCCACTTGTGAATTGAACTGTTCAGCTGGACCCCTCCAATATCCAGAGATTATATGGAAATACTACTGTTCAAACTGTAACCTGGGAAACAACGTGGTGTACTCCAGCTTGCCATTTCAGAGGGAACAGCCTTCAGTAGCCCACTGCCTGGTATTGATAACACTCTGACTCAATCCTGAGGGATCTAGAAGCCAGAGACAAATGAGATTTCTGTCAGTAAAGGTGCCAACTTCAGCACAGTCTTTGATGAAAATATCCCCTTTTCCCAAGTCTCTGAAGCAGTAGGGGTGATTGGACATGCCAGTGTGGGAACTAGAGTTCAGTGCAGCTGTGCTGAACCAAGGTTTAATAAGCTTATCTTTCCTTTCCCTTTTTTTTGGCAGATGTGAAGTCAGAGAGGGAAGACTCATTAATGGGTAGATAGAACCCATGTTGAATAAAAGAGTTTAGAAAAAGCAAGGGGGCTTTTGAGAGGTCCTATAAAGAATTTTTAAAAAAAATCTTAGAAGCTTTAAAAAAGGAAAAAGAACTCTTAGTTCAGACTTAGAAACTAACCTAAGATGAGATAACAAAAGACTTTGGAATAATTGCAATCATTCCTCATAAATACAAGGACAGGAAACAGAATAGAGAGTTGGAGAAAACCAGCATGTGTCATTCAAGAGAGGTGGCACTGAGTAGAAGGATACTAAGGAGAAGTAGCATATATGGACCATAAGAGTTTTTAGCTTGGTGTCTTAGAACTGAAACACATGTCAGAAGGAACAAGTTCCTTGGCTGAATTTGACAAACATTTATTAAGTGCTTTACAAGTTAATATGCTGTTTCCTGGGACACAACAGAAATAAAACAGTTCTTAACTTTAAGTTGCTTATGTTTGTTTAGCATGATCCAACATGCACACACATGCATTATATAAAATATATGCAGCTATACAAACATTTCAAGAGAGAGAGACAGAGAGCTAATAACCAGAACAGATAAAGAAGCTCTCATGCCAGAGGCAAAAGTTTGGAAGAGAAGGTTTCTACATATGGAGAAGCACTTCTGTGAAGGCATAGAGGCAGGAAATATAATGTCATGTTGGTTTCCTTTATGCTACAAGATGACCAAAATGACATCACTGCATTGGAGTTAGGGTACTTCATGCCTGTCTGCCTGTAGTTGATCTGACCAATACCAACTCTGAAGGCTCTACCACAGGTCAGACTCAAATAGTCCATAGAAACATTTACAGTGGAAATGTCTCTAAATTTGCTCAGGTCACATTTTTTTTAAGCTGCTGCCATTCTGCTTTGCTCAGAGAATACAGCACCTTCCAAAGAAGTATGGGTATGCCATACTGAGCAGTCCTGTGCCAGTGTTTCCTATGTCTCAGAACTGATACCACAATTCTTCAGAGAGACTTTGAGAGTGTCCTTGTATTGTTTCTGACCTTTGTGTGGCAGATGTTTATATGGCATTTGAACAATGTGACCAGTGCATTGGAGTTGTGCTCTCTGAAATAGAGTTTGAATGCTTGGCAGTTCAGCTCGAGAAAGGACCTCAGTGTCTGGTACTTTATCTGGCCAGGTGATCTTCAGAATTTTCCTAACATAATTCAAATGGAAGTGATTCCGTTATCTGGCATTGAGCTACTAAACTGTCCAGGATTCACAGGTATACAACAAAGAGGTCAACACAATGGCTCTGTAGACCTTCAGTTTGGTAGGCAGCCTAATATCTCTTCTTTCCTACATTTCCCTTTGGAGTCTCCCAGACACTGAGATAGCTCTGGCAACACGTGTCAACCTCATCATCTATGTGTACATCCCTGAAAAGTGTACTGTCAAGGTAAGTGAACTTATTCACAGCATTCAAAATTTCTCCACTTCCTGTAACGAGTGGTTCCAAATGGATGGTGCAGTGTTGACTAGTGGCAAATCTGTGTTTCCGTGATGTTAATTGTCAGGCCAAAATTAGCACAAGCAACAAAGAGTCATTCCATGGTCTAGTTGTGTCACAGTCTTAGAGGTTGCATTGAGTACACAATCATCTGTGAACAAAACGTTGCACACCAATTTTTTCTCCACTTTGGTCTTGGCTTATAGCCTTTTCAGGCTAAGTAATTGAGCAACAGGGCTGCAGCTGAACTTGATGCTGTTTTTGTCCTCATTGAAAGCATTTTACAATATTGCTGAGAACATCATGCTTAAAATAATGGGAGTAACCACACTGCCCTACTTCCCTCCATTGGTGAACTGGAAAGTACAAGAGCATTGTTCATTATCCAGAACCTATGCAAGCATGCATTCATGTAACTGTCACACAATATTGATTAACTTCTCCAGGCAACTAAATTTTCTTGTCATTTTTCATTGTCATGTAGAGGGCATGGCAAAGAGGGCATTTGAATAACACCCTTTTTTCCTGGAAGGAAAACTATCATTTTTTGTGTGAGAAAAAAGAAATGATGTTATTGTTCTTGTGCAACATGATCAACATTCATGGATTAGAGTATGCAAACTGCTTCCTTCTTACTATTAGCATATGTTGTCAAATATTGGTTGCATATCAAAAATAATTTTCTTTTTTAAATAATTAATTAATTAATTTAACTTTTAATATTCATTTTCACAAAATTTTGGATTCCAAATTTTCGCCCCATTTGTCCCCTCCCCCCACCCCAATACACCAAACATTCTAATTTCCTCTATCACCAATCTGGCCTCTCTTCTATCATCCCACTCTTCCCTTATCCCCATCTTCACTTTTGTCCTGTAAGGCCAGATAACTTTCTATTCCCCATTACCTGTATTTCTTATTTCCTAGTAGCAAGAACAATACTCAACAGTTGTTCCTAAAACTTTCAGTTCCAAATTCTCCCCATCCCTCCCTCCCCACCCATTCCCTTTGGGGAGGCAGGCAATTCAATATAGGCCATATCTGTGTAGTTTTGCAAAGGATTTCAATA
>CM053770.1:102548049-102601999 GCA_028658325.1 Potorous gilbertii
CTTCACCTGATGGTAAGCAGATCTCTTCCTCGTCAGAGAGGAATGGGGGAATCATCTTCTCAAGAAAATAACCTTCTCTGGTCTTAGTTTTTTTCCCTTTTCTGGGCATTTTCCCAGCCAGTTACTTGACTTCTGAGAGTCCTTTCCACCCTAGGCCTAGGTCTGCCCAGCTAGTGCTTGGGGTCTGAGATTCAAATGCTGCTCCCCAGCCTCAGGGCTTTTGGCAGCAGGCGTGGCTGCTATTCAATGGGAGCTTATCTGCTGGTTCTCAGGTGGGGGCAGGGCCGCCTCCCAGGCTCAGTTCCCTCAGGGGATTTATGCAGAGATCTTTTGTAATGGAGCTGCTGTGGAGCTCCTGCCTGCTCTGGGAGCCTCTAGCTGAGCTGCCTCTGCCTCTGCTGCAGAGGCTGCCTACCGAGGGGGTCCAAGTCCCGGAGATACCCCGCTCCCCTCTCAGTCTGTCTCTCTCACTAACCTGTGAGTCTGTGGGTGGAGGGACCTTCGTGGCCGCCGGGGATTATGGTCCCTGAAGCCTGCTTGGATCTGCTCGCTCCTGTCAGTGCCGCGCAACCAGGGCAGGGCAGGGCAGGGCTGGGCTCCACTCCTGTCTGGTGAGCAACGGACCTTTGGGATCGGTTTTTCAGGGCTCTCTGCAACGGAAATCTCCTTCACTGTGTTGCTGCACAGCTTCCACTGTTCCAGAATTTCTCAGGAGTTCTTTTTACAGGAAATCCATGGGCTGTGGGTTCGGAGCTAGCAAATGTGAGTCTTTCTGCTCCGCCCCCCCTCATCTTG
Source organism: Potorous gilbertii (assembly GCA_028658325.1). Lineage (NCBI taxonomy): Eukaryota > Metazoa > Chordata > Mammalia > Diprotodontia > Potoroidae > Potorous > Potorous gilbertii. Next base: position 102,548,845 of record CM053770.1, read on the forward strand.
GCTCCGCCCCCCCCCCAGTCTTTTCTGTATGTAAATTCCATCTCACCTCCAAGAAGGCGCTTAGATTCAGTCCAGCTCAGGCTCTGTCTAGCTGAGATTGTATCTGGCCCAGTTGTTAATACAAGCGTTACAAAGGCTTAGGCTCCTTAACAGTCAACCAACACGGCTAATCTTTAACAAGCTTTGTTTTTCTTTGGCATAAAGAAGGCTTAAGTGAAATTCATTCAGCAGGACCTAGCGTGTAGGTATTTGGGGGTCCCCAGCACCCCAAACCTCAACATTTCCATTTAGAGAACCATAATCAAATCAGTACTGCCACAGCTGCTGAAAAGTATATGTTAATCTACTCCTCTATGAATTTCCAAACCAAAACCACTTCTTGGGGAAATGTGACTACCTTACTCAGCACTTAGCACACAGTACTTGCCACAGGGCAGGCTAATAAATTCCTTCCTGTTCCTTCGTTCCTTTCCTTCTACATCTTTCTTCCTTCCCATCCTTCTTGTTTCACTATGCCTGTTTTGAAATAGATTTATCTACTCTACCACCTAACTGCCCTTTGGGAGGTACTACTATTAGCCCCATGTAATAGATCAAGAAAATGAGTTTGCGAGAGGTTTAGGGCAGGGTGGGGAAGCTGCAAGTCTTGAGGACACCTGTAGCCCTCTAAATGATCAAGTGTAGCCCTTTGATAGAATTCAAATTTTGGTCAAAGGCCACACTTGAGGACCTAGAGGGCCACATGTGGCCTTGAGGCCCACAGGTCCTCTGCAGGAGACTTGTCCAGTCACATAACTAGTAAGCAGTGGAGACAGGATTTGATTGTAGGTCTTCTTGCCTCTAAGTCCAGTGCTCTATTCACCATACCCCTATAGCAAGACTAGATGCCTCTGCCTACTTTTCAACAGTCTTTAAAGGCAAAATAGCCCTGTATTCAATTTTATTTTCTACTACTTACCAATACAAAAGTTTTCTCTGACCATTGATTCACTTAAGCCACTCCTTCTACCTGGCAAGTCCATCATTTAATGCCTAGCTGAAGCTCCATATCATATTCTGTACCACACAATTTGTATCTTGTTAATATAGTAAATATTAATTAAAATTACTTAATTTTAAAATATTAAATAATAAGGTACAATAAAAATTAGTCAGACAAACTGGGTTCTATTCCAGATCTCATGCTTATTAGGACAAAAGCATAATTTGGTTGAGTCTCAGTTTACTTATTGGTAAAAAGGGGATATTAGAATTATCAACTTCAAATGGCTATGGTAATAAAATTATTTTTTAAACACAAAATGCTATAAAATAAGCTATATCCAAATTGTTGCTCATACAGCCCCCATTTGAATAGCTCTATTGATAGGAAACCCACTACCCTCCTAAGGCGATCCACTTTCCTTTTGGACAGCTTTAGCTGGTAGGAGATTTTTCTTTACATAGAATATAAATCCTCTCTCTGAAATCTTTGCCATTTGCTCCTCATTCTGTACCCTGGGAGAAATTAGAAAGTCAAGCCGAGTCAACAAGCATTTATTAAGTTTGGACCATGTGGTAGGTATTATTCTATGTGCCAGCAATACAAAGAAAGCCCAAAAAAAGTCTCTGCTCTCAAGGGGCCCATGGCCTAATAGAAGAAGAAGACGTATGCAAACAACCATGTATACACAAGAATAAACTGGAGATAATCTCAGAGATCGTCTAAACTTTCTTTCACCTTTCTTCCATATGTCAAATATTTGAATAGAATGCATCCATTTCCTCTCTATATTTTCTCATTTATAGACTGAAACTCCATAGTTCTTTCAACTCAAACTCCTATAGAATAATTGCCCATCTGCCCAGTCTTGTAGTCACCTTTCTCTAGCTTCACAACAGTCTTCCTAAAATGAGGCAGCTGGAACCGAATAATGAGAGATGACCTTTACAGAGCACTTGGAGATTTACAAAGTACTTTATATACATTATCTCATTTGATTCTCACAATAACTCATGAGAAAGTCACTACAGTTATCTCCATTTCACAGTAGAGAAAATAGATTCAGGGTCTTGTTAAGTGACTTGCTCATGGTCAAATAGCTACTAAATGTCAGAGACAGGAACTAAGACTGGTTCTTTTAACTTCAAGATCAGCAGTCTTTTCTCTAAACCATGAATCCTTTCTAAGCACAACATTCAAGATGTGGTTAGATTACAGCAGGGTCCACTAGGATTATACATCAGGCTTCTATTAAAACAACTGTAATGGTCATTTAAATGGCAAGATATTTCCTATTAATTAAGAGGTCCATATGACTGGCCTGGGTCACATGGAAGCTTGTGGTGGAAGGAATTTGCAAAATGGGTAGAACAGGAAGAGGCAGAGCTAGAGCAGAAATGAGAAGAAATTGGTCAGAGCTAGGAAGAAAGCAGGCAAGCAGGCAGCTGGCTAGCATGAGTGAAAGAACTTGTTTGTGATTTTGTTTAAGGGACCTGGTTTGTGAGAAACCTAGAGGGGGAAGGCTTGGGGAAGGTGTTGCCCTCTCCATTGTTATTGTGTATAGATTTTTGTTACTATGATGGATTTGGCTTTCTGGTATCTGAAAAAAAATATTTTGGTTGTGTCTTCCATGTGGAGAGTCTGTTGTATTTTGTGATTCAGAACTGCACCAGGATATTCATGGCCACCATTGGCACTACAACAACCTAAGGTCATATTCATTTTTTGACTCCCATGTAACACCTTTTTATTCATACTGAGACTCAAGTTGAGTACTCATTTCTTACACCTTTTTCACATTGTGCCTATCCTCACTTACAAGTAATAACTTTTTTAACTCAAGGAGTGTACAGCTTTGCATTTCTCCCTATTAAATTTCATCTTTGTAGATCTGAACCATTACTTCATTCTGTCAAGATCATTTAAATCTTAAATCTTTCATCCAATGAAGTAAATTGCCTCGTACTTTCTGTCATTTGCAAATTTGGTAAATATGTGAGATAGCACTTCATCCAAGTTATTGATAAAAATGTAGAAGAGACAAGAATTTGCCCAAGGCAAATTAGGTTATTTTTGCCTCAGTTCTTACTTAGCCTAGGTGGTGCAATGGATAGAGCACCAGTGCAGGAGTCAGGAGGACCTGAGTTCATATCTCCCCTCAGACACTTGACACTCACTAGCTGTATGACCTTGGGCAAGTCACTTAACCCCAACTGCCTCATCCTGGGTCATCTCTAGTCATCCTGATGAATATTTGGTTACTGGATTCAGATGTCTCTGGAGGAGAAGTGAGCTGGTGACCTGCACAGCTCTTCCTCACTCACAGTAAAGTCAAGTGCAAGTCATACATTATTTCTCTGATGGCATGGTCTTCTTTGGCAACGGAGGACAAACACACACACCTAGCCATTAATTACTGAGTAGGCATCGAGTCAGACAAATTGAGACCTGGGAAAAATCTTAACTTAAAAAGTCCAAGTTCTCCCACTACATCCTAGGCCACCACCAGTCATCCGACCTATGTCTTCCCACTGGACTCTGATAACTGAAGAAGACAGTGAGGCTGACGACTCGGCACAGCTGTGCCCCCACTTAAATCCAGTTCACCTGCAAGTCAAGTCTTTACCTTCCTGATGTCACTTGGTCTTCTTCAAGAAGGAAAGATTAACAGCTACAACCACCAGAAATCTCCTTTAAGAATGATACAGATTCTTTAATCTTTAGACATGACATTTAACTTATTTCAAACCTACCTGACTACTATCATCTACTCACATCTCTCCATTTTGCCCATAAAAGGTGCATAAATACATAGATGAAATCCCTTCATATGATGCTATGGCATGCTCTTGGATTACCAGTTCAATAACACTATCCAAAAATGAACAAAATGTTTCCCAAGTTCTGGCACAGCATGTTCTTTGGATGAAGCCATACACACACTTAGCAAATCACCATTGAATAGTATGTTCTAGAATTTCAGAAAAAAAAATAAAAGTTGAAACCTTTAGCCTACAGTTTAAAGATTCCACCCTCTTTCTTAAAAAAAAAAAAGAGGCATTTGCCACTCTTCAAATTATGTAATCAAAGGCTAGAAAATGACCCCAGAAACCAAGTACAGCTCAAGCCTGACTGAATACTTCTACAATCTCCCTAAATATAGTCATATAGCCTTCAATGGCAGATCTGAGAGTGAACCTGTTACTTCCCAAAGTAATTCATCCCATTCTTCAATGCTTCTAATTGTTAGGAAGTACCCCCTTAAATCAAGCTTAAATCTGTGTCTCTAAAGCTTCTGTTCACTGCTCCCACTTCTGTCCCTTGGGTCCAAAAAGAAGATTCATCTCTCTTCTACAAAAGAGTCCTTAAAATTCTTTGACTATCAAACTATCATTTCCTTCACTCCCCATCTGAATCTTATGTGACTTTGGGATTTTCATTTCCTTCAGTTTATCCTCATTTGGCATGAGCTCAAAGCCCTTTACTATCTATGTCACCTTTCTCTCTAGACTCATTTCATAAATATCCTTTTACTAATATGGAAGTATTATTTGGATATAATTATATAATATTTAATTTAATATTTATTAAATATTTAAACATTAATTTATATAATATATACATAATTATAATATATTATAATAGTATAATATGGAAGTAGTATTGAACTCCACAAGTGGTCTGAGCAAGTGAGGGCAGAATGAGGTGGTTAAGACTTTCATTCTTGACATGGAGGGAGACTTCCTCACTGCAGTCAAAGCTTTAAACTTGTTTAGCTGTCTCTAACATTACTCTAGTTATCATGAACTTTCAAATCCACTAAAACCCCCAGACTTTTTTCAGATGAACTATTGTCTGGCTGTTCCTTGCCAATCTTGTAGTTGAGAAGTTAATATTTTGAAGCCATATTGAGGACTCTGTATCTACCCATGTTTAATTTCATCTTAATATACGCAACCCTATCTTCTAGTCAATTGGCATTAATTTTCTTTGTGCCAAATTTGTCTCATCCACAACTGACATAGAGTATGGGGTGTTAGTAAGAAAGACTCATCTTCCTGAGTCCTGAGCAAATCACTTCACCCTGTTTGCCTCAGTTTCCTCATCTATAAAATGAGCTGGAGAAGGAATGGCAAATCACTCTAGTATCTCTGCCAAGAAAACCCAACTGGGGTCATGAAAAGTCAGGCACAACTGTACAACAACTAAAGGAATCAATAAAACCTTTTTTTAAAAAAATTTGACATATGCCCTCAAGTCATCATAGGCTTCACCCCATCCCGACCTCACTGATACCTAATCCAATAGATACCTCTCTCCAAATTGACATGAAACCTGCCATTCAAACAGTTCTGATTCTACTTAACCGCACTGTCATGCTTCCCTTGCATCCACTGAGATGGTATGAAAGATTATACTATGCTTTGATGAGGTCTAGTGAACTACCTTTGTACCACTGCCTGATCTAGTTACCCTGGAAAGAAGGAAATGAGGTTACTCTGGTATAATCTATTTCTGGTGAAGCCAAGCTGTTTTTGTGTTTTGGTTTTGTTTATTTATTTAGTTTTTGTATTCTCTTTTTTCTTTCCTAGCCATTCTAAAACATCCCTTCAATAACACTTTCTAAAGTTTTGCCAGGAACAGAAGTAAAGCTCACTGGCCTATATTTTGCACACTCTGCTCTCTTCCCTTTTTTGAAATGTGGGACATTTTTTCTTCAGCCCAATGCTTTTAAAAGTAATTGAATAAACATATGCAGCAGTTAGTTCAGTACTATGGGATCCTGTAACTTATTTAGACCTGATACTTTGTATGTATCAAGAGAAGCTAGGCATTCTCATTATCTCCTTAGTTAGCATGAATTTCATCAAGCCATTTTTTTTCTGTCATTTATAATCGAAAAGAAACATTTTCCTTGGCAGAGGAAACAGAAGGAAAATAAGAGTTGATTGGTTTAGCCTTTTTTCTGTTTTCCATGTCATTGTTCTATCTTGCCACAAGCAGTGGTTTCACACTTTATCTTCGCCTTTCCCCAATATAGCTAAAAAATGTTTTAATGTCCTTAACTTTTCATCACTAGATTACCAACACTGGCTCATTCTAAGCTTAAGCACATTTTTCCCCCACAGAAGCCTGCCACATTTTTGCATTCACTCTCCACTACACAAACTTGACTGGATCTTTTTATACAAGCCTTAAAAATTTAAGTTGCTTAATTAGATCCCTGTATGAACAAATGAATGTTTTAGACAACTCCTCCCTTTCCAATTTTTTTTTAGAAAATTTTTCTTTTATATCTATAGGCTTTTATTTTTGAGAGCTTCCCATTTTTCTTGGACTAAATGTACTACATAATTTCAGGGCTTGGGATTCTACCCATCCTTTCTTTGAATAATTTGAAACTTGTTCTCCTAAAAAGATAAGATGTGCACCAGTCAATGACCAGGTTTCTTTTTCTTCTTCTCCATCAGAAATTCAAAGATAGTATGGGTTATTTCCAAAAGTTTCCACTGTTTCTGCTTGTGCACCAGTCTTTGCTTATTGGTCTGTTTCCTGTCATTAAAATATATTTCAACAATGACATTTCCTCCCCAGAAACTTTGTTCCCAATAGAATGTAAGCTTCCTTAGGCCAGGGCCTATTTTTGTATCCCCAGGGTTCAGCACATTGTATGGCAAATTGTAGGTGATATAAATAATAAAAATAATATTGAATATAATAAATAATAAATATTTAATGAATAGAATTGAATTACCCTGGACTTCCTAATCACTAGTAATGCTTTCTAAGTAGCATCATCAACTATATCACCAGAAGTAATGTTATTGATCAGTTCTGATGGATGTCTGGAGACTCAATGCTACGTATGAGGCACCTGTTCCTATAAGACCATACTTCCCTGTTGTTTATGTCACATTCTCATGACTACCACCATACTTAATGCCCTCATTACTACATGTCAGGAGTGGGATACTGTGGTATTGGATGCAAAAAGTACTGGGCTCAAAATTAGGAGACTTGGGTTTGTAGCCTGGTTCTTTTTATTAAAGCTTGTGCATGTGTGGTCAGGTTACTTTCCCCTCCCTGACCTTCATTTTCCTTATCTGTAAAATAAAGTGAGTGAACTCGATGATTTCTAATGTTCCTTTCAACTCTAAAATTGCAAGTTCATTAATTAATGACTCCTGCCTACCATTACACATATCACACCAGGGATATGATAAACCTAGCTCACAAGCAGCATGAAGCCCACAACACTCTTGAGTAAAAGCCGAACCAGACTGAAATGTAATTGGGAAGCATTTAACCAAAAATAAAAATAAAATAAAATATTGATGATATTGCATTTTAAAAGTAATAAAGTCAGTCAATATACAGCCCACAGCAATCCTTACATATGTTTTATTATTCTTCAGTCATTTTCAATCATATGTGCTCTTCGTGACCCCATTTAGGGTTTCCTCAGCAAAAATACTGGAGTGCTTTGCATTTCCTTCTTCAGCTCATTTTACAGATGAGGAAACTGAGGCAAACAAGGTTAAGTGACTTGCCAAGGAACACATAGCTAGTATGTAAATATCTGAGGATAGATTTGAACTCACCAAAAAGCATCTTCCTGATTCCAGACATAGCACTCTATCCGCTGTGCCACCTAGCTTCCCTATGTATAATTTATTATTTTTGTTGTGTCATCTTTCAGTAGTGTTTACTTTTTGTAACCCCATTAGGGATTTTCTTGGCAAAGATACTGGAATGATTTGCTATTTTCTTCTCCAGCTCATTTTACAGATGAGGAAACTGAGGCAAATAAGGTGAAGTGACTTGCCCTGATTTGAACTTAGGAAGATGAGTCTTCCTGACTCCATACCTGACAGTCTGTCCACTGATTCACCTAGTTGGACATGAGCTGCTGTAGGATTTTGAATAGACAAATGACAAGATCAGATGCATACGTAAAGAAAACTAATCCAGTGGTATAGTACAGTGTTATCAAACTCAGATAGAAATGAAGGCCAGTGAAGCAGTGGACAGAGTGCCAGGCCTGGAGTCAGGAAGGCATCTTCCTGAGTACATACATACATATGTACATAGCCACAGTTATTTAGTAGCTTTCTATGTATTTTAAATATTAAACCTTGATCAGAGACACTAGATACTAGAGAGACTAGATATTTACCCCAACTCAACAATTTTCATATTCGAGATGCATTATGCTTGTGCAAAAGCTTTTCAGTTTAATGTAATGAACCGTGTCTATTCTCTCTTTTGTCAACAATATTTTTTTAAGAATTTGTCTCTGTTTTTCTATTTTTATGATATGGTCTTTTATATTCATGATGTATCTATTTTGAACTTTTACAGACTTTATATAGTTAAGATGTTGGCCTTTGCCTGAATTCTGTCCAATTTCCCCTGCATTTTTGAAATAGGGAGTTCTTTCCCAAGTAATTTATGTTTTCAGATTAATCAAACACTGGGTTATTTAGTTCAATTATTTCTTATTCTTTTTCTAATCTGTTCCAATGAGCTACTTTTTTTCTAATTTTAACTAGTACCAAATACTTTAGATGATTGCTACTTTCTAACACAGTTTGAAGTCTGGAAGAATTATTCACCTCTCATTACACCTTTTTTTCATTATTTATAAATCTTTTGTTCATGAAAAACATTTCTTCTTAGTCTCCTTTGTCCTGATCACATCTGTTCTGTATGGGAGTCCCTCCAGACTCTCTCTGTTCTGTGACACCTTTTCTCTCTTTATACTATATTCTCTCCTTGATAATTTCATCAGCTTTCACAGATTCACTTATTTTCACACAAATATTTCCTAATCTTTATACCCACTGCTTCTCCCTCTCCTGAGTTCCAGTACTATCCTGGGCATCTCTTCTAGGATGTACAGCAGGAACCATAAACTCAAAATATCCAGAACAGAACTCATATTTCCCTTCAAAATTCATCTCTTTTTCCATTCTTCTCAAATTATAATTTTATAGATCTGTAATGGAATGGAAACTCATTATTATCAGCAAAGAATTAAAAAAAGAAGAAACTGAAGTGGCCCTTACAAGCGTCTAATGTACATTTGAATGGTGTTGGGGAAAATAAACACCTGCATTCTTCATCTTATTCAGGTTTCAGGGGCATAGATGTTTTGTTTGGGTTTTTTTGCATTTTTCATGGTGGCCATTTATTATTTAACTTGTTATTTTCTTTTTTTTTTTACCTTATTTTAAGGGTCCCACCATTCTTCTAGTTATCAAAGTTCCCAATGTTGAAGTCATCCTAAAATCTTGTTTCCCTTACCCAAAAGCAGCTGCCAAGTTTTGTTATTTCTACCTCCACAACATCTCTTGCTTCCATCATTTTTTCTCCACCCATACAGCTTCCCTACTTGTTCAGGCCCTCTTCCAGTCTAATTTCTTGGTTTCCTTACCTCAGAACTGAAGTTAATAATATGCTCACAGGATTATTTTACAGGGAGCACTGCAGTAGCCTCCTAATATGTTCTATGTCCTGTCTATCCCTGTTGACAGCTGCTCCTTCGCACAGCTGCCAAACTAATATTGCTACAACACAGAACTGACCTTGCTACGTACATGAGTAAAATGCTGAATTACTCTTTAATACCTCCAAGATAAAACACAAATGTCTCCATAGAGTTGAAGTGATAGTTCTCTAGCAAAGGTCTGACCCTGGCCCCACCCCTGCTCACCTCAAGTTCAAGTGGTTTCCTTTGATGGCAAGAATCAAATATAACCTCTTTTTGACAGGTAAACATTCTTAACCTGGCTTCCAAGTCCATCTCAATGCTTTTTATATGCTTCCCCCTTTCACATCCCCGATGGAACAATTAAAAGGGCCTTCTTTTCTATAACACAAGACACTCTATCTCTCACTTCTGTCACAGTCTCTCCCCAAAGCCTGACATGCACTCTCTCCTCATCTCCACCTCTTAGAATCCCTAGATTCTTTCAAAGACTACCTCCTAAAAGATGTTTTTTTTAATATCCCCACACAATAGTGCTTTCACCCAAAATTATATACTTATGTGTATATCTACAATTTCTCCTGAGAGAAGTTAACCTCCTTGAGAGGAGAAATTATTTCATCTTTCTCTTTGTAGTCCCATACAAAACAGTCAGTCCTCATATTCAGAAATGCTGGAAACCACTGCACTAAATTTTATGGGGTGCTAACCCACCATGGAAAAAAGCTATTAGCTAATGGCAAGTTATTAAACAGATGAGTTAATAAAATTGTACACCCTATATCCAGGGACAGAACTTTGAAACCTAAAGTACCATAAGATAAGAAATCAACCCTCCTATCTTTCTCACATAAAGGTCCTATTTAAAAAGAAAAGCTAATGCCATAAAATTTAATCTCTGTTACTATGTTCAGAACTGCTGTCAGCATGTAATGTACATACACAAGTCTGACTTGATTATTTGTCCACTTGTTTCTCGCCCTTAGCAGGAATTTTTTTTTAAATGGTAACACAAGACAATCAAAGCTGAAAAAAAGTAAGTTCATCAGTTATATTAAGTATTCTATCCATTAAGAATAGCTTCCAAATTTTCTATCATTTTTCTTATTATTTAAAAGATTATATGGCTATGGAGAACTTCATTTAACTTAACATGCTACTTAAATACTTCCCAGCTTAAGATAATGTACAGTTCAGCAGAAACAGGAACATGATTAAAAATATAAAATGCATTAAACCTAATTAACAATTACAAACTTGCAATAAATTATTAAAATACCATAATGCTTTACCATTGGAAAAATAAAGTAATTTGATGGATACTATCAGAAATAAATTCATTACTGCCCTGAGTTTTTCTTGTAGGAAGTACTTTTGATATTTTTATCAACACAATTAAAATTGTTTAGAGAATACAGCCAAAATTTTAAAAGTATGTCTCTGTAATCATGACAAATTTGGTGAAAAAAATTTACAAATCATGAAAATTTGAACCTTAGCTTCACTGTTCATATTTCTCTTTTAAAACTTACATGGGGAATAATAAGTAAATAATGTAATTCAGTTAGTCAGATTATCTAAATATGTCTACTATTAGTTCAATTCTACAAACATAGGATGACAGCAAGTTAACAGACTGGGTGAACACACCGCCTTTCTAAGAACTGGAACTAAATTCATGTAAGCACCAGCAAAAGGGGGTAAACGATGTATTCACTTGTGGGGGCAGATCTCTAAGGGGAGTTAAGAGGTAATTGAAGAATATGATGAACTAAATGGTCATTATGAAAAATGGAAAAAAAAACTGTGCAGGAAATACCCTCCCCCAAACGTGAATGAATAAAGACCACAGTTTCTTCAACACCATTAAAATGTACATTATAAGACTGTGAGAGCCACTTCAGTTTCTTTTTCTTTTATTCCTTTGTGGTTAAGTTTCCATTTCACATCTATGGAATCAGACATTCATTTCTGAGCCATAAAGGACATTATTTAATTTGCTTATAAGAAGAGATTTCCTTAGATTTCCAAGTTACTCTGAAGTATGTGAGAGTACACTCAAATTATTGAACTTTACATTTTTCAGAAGTGAAAAGTAGAGTAAATAGCAATGCCATAACTACATTTCACAAAGTGGTCAGAACTCTTGAAAGTTCTTTCAAACGCACTTCAATGAGTATTACCTGTGTAATGTGAGCCAGGCATTGTGTTAGTTGTTGGAAATGTGAAAGCAGAAATGAAACAGCCCTTGAGCCCTTAAGGAGTTTATAATTTCCTGGCAGGGGGAGAAACAGGGGGGCTGGAACTGTACACATATAAGCAGATACAGTATACATCCCAAAAAAGTATAAAATTTTTGAGGGGATGGAGAATACAAACAAATTTCAGAGGAAAAAAGTAAGAAAGACCTTCGGTAGAAAGGGGGATTTGATTAGAATCTTGAAGCTATCTAGGTGTTCCAAGAGGCAGAGGTGGGAGGATGAACATTCAAGGTATGAAGTCCAGCCTGGGCAAAGGAATAGAGGTGGGATATGGAATGTTGCATATTGTGAACAACAAATAAGCTGGTTCACTAGATTACAGTGGAAAATAATGTGAAATCAATATGGGAAGATAGGTTGGAATCAGATTATGAAGAATTTAATTGCCAATTAGAGAAGTTTGTATTTAATCTTAAAGGTAATAGAGAACTACTCAAGTTTATTGAGTAGGAGAGTGACACTGCTAAGTCTCTTCCTATGGAACTCCGATTTGGCAGTTACGTGAAGAAAAGGGGTTGTGAGAATACATGTGAGAGTAGAAAGAATGAAGGCAAGAGACAAACTAGAAGACTATTCTGATAGATAGTCCAGTCAAGAGATGAAAGGTCCTCAGCCAGGGGTTACATTTAAGAAAAGAAGGAAACAGATTCTGTCAAGGTAAAACTGACAAGATTTGATGGAAAAAAGAGACAGAGAGGGGGCGGGGCAAAAGAAAGAGGGTATGTCAGGATGTCACTGAGGTTTCAAACCTAGGGGACTGGAAGACTGGTGGTACCCTTAATAGAAATAAGTCAGAAGTTCAGGATGGACTTAAAGGGGGAAATATAGCCAGAAGTCAATGAAAACACTAAGGTAGAAAACATTTTCATTTTGTCCTTTTGTTTGGAGACATGCTTAAATGACTAAATAAGCAGACAGTCCAGCTAATAACTTTGCAGAGATATTTTTTCATAAAGAATCATAGCCAACAGAAATAGCTCACCCAAAAGAAGAGTAAACCACAGAGAAATAATTAGACCTTGTCAAGACAACAACAGGATGAAATCTTAGGGGCTTTTAAATGGTTTTTAATTAGAATATCTTTAAACTTGATGTAGCCATGGGGAGAACATAACACTAGTAGACAAAGTTGTGGCAGAAGTGACTGTTTCTTTTTTTCTTTCAAAAATCAGTTCCATGAAAACAATGGAAGCCTTTTTCTCGAGACAGTCAAGCCAGTTATTGTTAGTCATGAGAACAAAAGTTGAAGTTCCATTTTCCCAAAGGTCATTTAGTTTTATTTAAATCCTGGGGGAACCCAAAAGCCAACCTGTGTGCTACAAGGCAACGCAATCATCACAGCACAAAGGTTGCAGCCCAACAGTCAGATCATGCCAACACCATTCGAAAAGACAGTAAGATCCATACAAGGAGGAAGGAGTCATAAACTACTAGAGACTAGTGTTTACCTAATAATTTTGCTACAGAGACATTCCCTATGAATAGTTCTTAGTCAGGAAATCACACACACCCAGTCAGTTATCCAAATTAGCTTTCAAACCAGTGAGACATGAGACTTGGCCAAGTCATTTAAATCCATAAGATTTTAATTTACTCATTTGTAAAATGAGGTCATTGCACTACATGATACCTAATACGCCTTTTAGCTCTAATATTCTATGATTTTAAGTAAGGTGTAAAACTTTAATTTTTTTTATTCTTTAGATTATTTCTATTCCAATTAGTTGGAGAAAAATTCCAAATTTTCCCCATATTTTATTAAGACCACCCCCCCCTTAATATTAATAATTCAAGGAGAATTGAGGCAGCATGGTATGGTTGATAAAGGGCTGGACTAGGAATCAGGAAGATCTGAGTTCAAATCCTACCTCTGACACTTTCAAGCTGTATGATCTTGGGCAAATCTTTTATTATCCAGTATCACTTTCCTTACCTGTAAAATGGGGAGAATAAAATTTTCTACTTTCTTTTGTGAGCATCAAACATATTAATAATAAATGCAAAGCTCTTTGCAAAGCTTAAAGCACCATATAAATGCTATTTTTTTACTCCTCCTCTTCCCCCACAAGGGATCAAAGATATTGATCCTAAAAAGAAGAAAACACAACAGAAAACTTCAAATATCTTAAGGGTTAACTTGAGTAAGAGAGGCTACAATTGTTCTACTCAGGTTGCAGAGGCAAAAGAAATTATAGCGAGGTAGATTTTAGTATAATAGTAGAAGAAACTTCCTAACAATTAGAACTATTCAAATATCTGAATGAACTACTTCAGGCCACAGTGAATTTCCAGCCACTGAAAGATGACAATTAGACAGCAGATGACCATTCGTTGGAAAGAGTACTGAAAGGACTTAGGATTGCAGTATAATAAGCTGGAACAGATGATCTCTGAGGTTCCTTGTAAATTTCAGTCTCTGACGAATGTAGGATCTTAAAAGTCTAAATTACAAAATACTTTTAAAGAATGGAGTTTTGTCATATAAATAGCTTGAATTAAGTTAAAATGTTGTCTATCAGAGAATATCAAAGTTAGAATAAACCTCAGAGGTCACTAAACTCAACTCCTACCCATCCAAGAATTCCTTCTACATTTCAATAAGTGGTCATTCATACGCTGCATGAAGACATTTTCAATAAGGAAAAACAAAATAAATGAATTATTGAGTGAGTGAATCAGTAAATAAACTTTGTATCTCTCTTAAGGAAATTCAGTGGATATCAATAATTTTTATATAATAATTCATTAAATCAAGCTTAAATCTGCCTCTGTAATTTCTACCTATTTACTTCTACTTCTAGCCTGTGAAGCCAAGCAGAGTAAGTAAAATCCCTTCTCCACATGTCAGCCCTTAAATATTTAACTACAACCACCATGATCAGATTTAAGACTTTCTTTTCCCAGGAATATTCCTTCCTATCAATGAATTTCTGTCTTACATGAACTCAAGACCTTTCACATTCTGGCCATCCTCCTCTAGACACCCTCCTTAGTCAATGTCTTTCCTTTAGTGTGGTACCCAGAACTGAACAGAATACTCTGGTAAAACAGGATACATCCTACATTCTCAACACTACGCCTCTTAAGGCACCAGGTTGCTGGACTGTCATACCATGCTGTTGTCTCTTATTGATGTTATAATCTACTATAGCTCATCATAGGGGGTGGAGAGAACCAGAGCACTGGACTTTCAGTTAAGAAGATATGAGAACAAAATCTAGCTTCAGATACTTACTAAATGTGTGACCCTGGACAACTCACTTGATCTTAGTTTCCTTAGCAGTAAAACGGGGAGAATAACTACACTTGCCTTCCAGAGCTGTTCTGAGGATAAAATGAGTTATTATTTCTAAAGCCTTGGCAAATCTTAAAGTTCCATATACATTCTGTTGTTGCTATTACATTTGTCATTGCTATCGTCCCCATCATGTACTTCAGTTCCAAACAGTTAACTTGACAAGAGTGTAATTTACATTCCCCCCTTTTACATTGCTTTCTTTTTCTAAAAAAATTGTTTGTTTTTAGTTTCCAACTTTCACTTCTATAAGATTTTTGGTTCTAAATTTTCTTCCCATCCCTTCACTGCCCCCTCCCCAGATGGCATGCAATCTGACATAGGCTATACATGTACAATCATATTAAATATATTTCCACATTAGTCATGTTGGAAAGAAGAATTACAACCAAAGGGGAAAAACCACAAGAAAGAGGAAACAAAAAAAGAAATAAAATAGTCCGCTTCGATCTGCATTCACACTCCACAGTTCTTTCTCTGGATGTGAATAGCATTTTCCATCATGAGTCTTTCAGAATTGTCTTAGATCCTGGTATTGCTGAGAAGAGCTAAGTCTATCTAAGTTGGACATTATCCAACGTTGCTGTTTCCATGTACATTGCTCTCCTGGTTCTTCTTACTTCACTCAACACCAGTTCATATAAGTCCTTCCAGGTTTTTCTAAAGTGCACCGTGTTCATCATTTCTTATGGAACAACTGCATTACATTACATTCATATACCATAACTTGTTCAGCTGTTCCCCATCTCATGGGAATCTCCTCAATTTCCAATTCTTACCACCACATAGAAAGAGCTGCTATATTTTTGTACATGCAAGTCCTTTTCTCATTTTTATAATCACTGAGATACAGACCTAGAAGTTTACATTGCTTTCTTCTTGGAATCAGCCATTATCCAACATGTCCAGATCTTTGCAGATCCTATGATCCTAGCTCTGAATCTAGACACCTAGGGACAACAAAACAGCTCCTGTTGGGAGGCATGGCAGTTGAAAGGCCAAGACCTCCAGAGCTTTCAAATTTCTTGCCTTTATCAATGTAGCTCCCCTCCATCCACTGCTTGGATTCTATTCCACTGCTCCCTCTGGGATTCACATTCTATAATTACTAAACTCCTTTCATTTTAGACCTCTTCCTATTTCCTGCCTTCCATATTATGGCATTCATTGAGATATGGTACTTCCCTTAGACTCTGACACTTCCTTTCTGACCATTCTTTTTGATACTGGCTGCACCTTCTCTCAAAGCACTGACTCATTAGTCCTAATACGGAATTCAGAATACTCCTTGTTCTCATCATTAATTCCAGATTGAACCTCAACCCCAATCCATCATGCTTTTGTCTGTTAACCATTCTATCCAAATTTATTATCTGATCCAGATTCTGGTGGTCAATATCCTCCAACACCCAGGATATTTTCCCTCCTTTTTCAAGAGACTTCAGTGTCTGGTTCAGTCTTCTTCTCCCTAACAATCCCTAACCTCAAATTAAGATATCTTTACATTGTTAAAGAAAAAAATATTAATATGACAAGGTTTTAGCCACAATTCTGTAAGAAACATTTTTAAATTTTAATTTACCTTTATAATCAAAGCATTTCTAACTCAGAGAAATGTCCAAACTTCCTCTACTTCATACCATTCCCCTGAACTTATTTCTACTCCAAAAATAATATGAAACAACATTTACAGGAATCTTGAACAAGGAAAAGTCATAATATACTAAAATACAGTTTGGGGTCAACATTTGAGAACAACAGTAACTAAGAATAGTCAATTCATCTTCAACTATGACTATCTGATTCCTTTTCTTGAAAACTTATCTCAATCATTGAAAGGATTTCCATCCCTGAGATTAGTCCTTTCAGGAATAAAAAAAGACATTTTCCTTGGATATTTCACAGGCCAATCACTTCAGCACTTCAGGAGATGGAGAAAGGAATGTTCTTAAGCAAGCCAGAGGTTATAAAAGGTTAACTTCTTCATAGTTTAGTTTCCACCCTAAATTCATTTTCAGACACTTTAGCCTTTATTGATGACACAATTCCCTAAAGGGAAAAGTCTGGAGAAAGCTTTTAGATTAGAGAAGTATATATTTCTTTATTTTATTTTAAATTTATGGAATAAAACAAGCATTTCCATTACATAATATAACAAAAAATGTGATTGTACATGAAACTGTAAATCTATTTTGTACAACTTACTATTTCTTTTAAATATGTAATAAAGTTATCTTTAAGTTAATTTTTTTCTTCCTTTTCTCCCTCCTGCCTCACCTTTCTTAGTATTACTAGACAACTGAAAAGGAGATTGTTAACATGCTTCATTAACATCTAAGTTGATTTTCCCTCAAAAGCCCCAGCTTCCCCAACTACCACAATCTACTGCTCTACTCATCTTATTTACATACAGGAATGGCCATATAACCTTCCCTGTAATAAGGCAATCTCTCTCAATTCCTCTCTAACTGATTCTCTCTCCTCACCAGAGCAGTTATTTCAAACCTTCTTCCTTCAAATATCCCACAATACTTTCTCTCCCAACACTCTCAAGTAAAGACCTTGCCTAACATTTCACTCAAAAAAACTGAGACAGTTGACCATGACCTCCCTCTTCTTCCCCTTTTCCTAATATCATATCTACCAACATCATTCCCCTCTACTCTAATATGTGATGAAGTTGATCTTCTCCTACCCCAAAATCGATTACTGTATATGTATTTTTGATGCCATTGTCTGTCTTCTCCAAAAGATCATTTCTACTATCCTCTCCTCTCACTCAATTTCTCCCTGACTATTGGTTTTCATTGAGAACCACTTTTCCTTCTAAGTTATTGAAGGAAAAAAAAACTCTTTAATTAAGTTTTATAGAATTTCATCAGGGTATATTTTCTTTAATTAATTTAGAGATGTAATGTGGTATAATTAAAAGACTATCTAGACAACATTGGAGAAGACCTGGAGCCAAATTCTTCTACTGACTCTTACTGGCTATGTGGCCATGGACCTATTACAATTTTCTTACCTGTAAGATTGGTATAAGGGAATTCTTTAGTACCTACACCCCATGGGATTACTATAAATGTCAAATGCTGAGATAAAAGTTCTACACAGGTTTTGAGTAGTTTTATGTGTCATCATTTGTTATTGTTGCGCTTAAACATATAATTTGTAAATATAGTCAATATAAATAAATAATATATTTAATACATATTAATAATACAAAATAAATAAGTCAATATAAATAGTGCTGTTCTCCTCTTACAAAGCAGTTTCACTATTTATATTATAAAATCATTGAATGTTAAGATCTGGTAGGGAAATCATACCACCAACTAGTTCAATCTCTTCATTCTGTAATGGATGAAACTGAATCCCAAAAATGTAGTTCTCTACCCAATGGACCTAGAAATTTTAGCCCATGTCTCCTGATTCCAAATCCAACATGTGAATAAATGTGTAGAAAGAACTTGGACTTTCTTAGATAGGTAACTATTCTCTTGAGGTTTTACATTGATAATAAAATACAAAATTCGTTTAAGCCCTTCCCTAATTATCATAAATAACAGTGTGGAACCCTGTTATAATACTGCTGGAGAGAGGATGAGAATTACACTCATAAAACCAGACTTCCAGGGATGGAAAGGACCAACAAGGTCATATAGTCCAATCTTCTCCACTTTATTGATGAGGAAATAAATACAGGGGTTGATATAACATTTGAAGCTCCCGTAACAAACAATATTCAAATGCAGAGCAGTACGCATGACCAAAAGTTAGCTGACTTTTAAGAAAGATATGGATAACATGTAAATGACAC
Organism: Potorous gilbertii; assembly: GCA_028658325.1. Taxonomy (NCBI): domain Eukaryota; kingdom Metazoa; phylum Chordata; class Mammalia; order Diprotodontia; family Potoroidae; genus Potorous; species Potorous gilbertii. Next base: position 102,567,694 of record CM053770.1, read on the forward strand.
AAAGCTTGGAGTAACATGTTAGATGAAAAAGTAAAGATCTAAAATGTATTAAAAACCTAGAATGAAGGAATGAATCTAAAATGTTAAATTTAACAGGAATAAAAGTAAAATTCTACACAAGTTCACAATATCAACTTTATAAGTACAAAATGAGGGGTGTGGCACTTGAAAAGATCAGATGGTTTTATTGGTCTGAAAACTCAATGATGTGATATACCACTCAAAAATATGCAATGTAGTCTATTTTTAATGTGGTATGACAACAAGGAGTAATAAGGAAACAGTACATTTTTCTACCATAGGTAAATAACACGTGCAGAACCGTGTTCTGTGTGTAACTGCCCATGTGTTAGCAAGCACTCTGGTAAGCTGCATATAGGGCAACAAAGATGGTGGAGGCCCTGGACATCATGCCATATTAAAACCGACTGAAGTAACTGAGGATGTTTTCCCTGAGAAAGAGGTCATTACCTATATTCCAGTATCTGAAGGGCTGTTGTATAAAAAAGGGATTATTATTAGACTTATTGCACTTGGTCCAGAAAACAAAATTGGAACCTAAAGTAGAAATTGCAAAGAGGTAAATTAAGCCTTGAGGTAAAGAAAAGCTTTACAGAAATTAAAGCACAGCACTTTGCACAGTTTCTGGCACATAGTGCTTAAGAAATGCTAACTGATTATAAGGCTTTTCAAAAGTGGAAAGAGAGCACTCTGGTAGAGTGCTGAACTTCAATATGGAGTTCAAATCCTGGTCGTGGACCTATTACTTAGCTGTGTGATTTTGGGGTAAATCACTTAACCTATCAGTGCCTCAAGGAAACTGTCATGACTATAAATTATAGAGAAGATGCTAACCTGCATGATAAAGAGACTTTCCTGATTCATAGTTCCCTATAAGAATGAAATCACACATCCAATTCTTCCATTATTTGCTTTTATATTACTTTCCTTTCCAAATATATCCCTGCTCTTTCCACTAACTAGAAGGCCAAACCTTATAACAAATGATAAAATAGGGCAGGGAAAGAAGCAATTCAGCAAAACTAACCAACAAATCAACTCAATCTGACACTATATCTAACATACTTCTTCCCCCACCTCTACAAAGATGGGAGACAGGTGCATTTATTTATCTTTTCTTCAGGTTCAACTATTACCATTATAATTTAGATAATCATTTATTAAGTACCTACTAAGTGCAAGACACACTTGTCTCATTTTATTTTCCCAACAATACTGGGAGGTAGATGCTATTATGAGACAGCTGGGTGGCACAGTGGATAGAGTGTTAGGCCTGGAGTCAGGAAGACTCATCTTCCTGAATTCAAATGTGGCCTCAAACACTTATGAGCTGTGTGACTGAGCAAGTCACTTAAACCTGTTTGTTTCATCTGCAAAATGAGCTAGAGAAGGAAATGGCAAACCACTGCAGTATGTTTGCCAAGAAAACCCCAAATGGGTTCACGAAAAGTCAGACATGACTGAAAAGACTGAACAAAAGGTACTATTATGACTGAAAGCTCATTTTTACAGATGAAGAAACTGAGGCAAACATAAGTGAAGTGATATGATAAGGGTGACACAGACTGTCTGAGCCCAGACCTAAACTTAGGTCTTGCTGACTTCAAATCCAGGGCTTTTATCTGCTGAGCCTAGATGGCTTCTAATTGTACAGTATTTCATTTTTGGTTTTCTTTCCATTTACATTGTTGTCACTGAGTATATTATTTTTCTAATTCTGCTTCCTCAATTATATGTCTATATAATATGCTTCACTATATTCTAATATATAATAAATATATACAAATTATATATATTATATAATGTATACATAATATGCTTCACTATATTCTTAATAGTCATCATTTCTTGTGGTACAATAATATTCCACTGGTTACTATAATTTACTGAATGGCTAAGATTCCTCTCCAGTGTTGCTCTAGGACCCTATGGTTCTTCTCCCACTGCTTCAAACTTGAGAATGCTTTCAAATTTTTTGCTTTTAAGTTAACAATTTGAAAATGTCCAGAAATTATTTAAAAGGTTCCTGTTACTCTAATTGTTATTGTAAAAAAAATAAACATCAATAGCTTGTATATTTAAATGGAGGCATGACAATTTAATAGTAAACTGTTTCAGGTTTTTTTTTTTATTTTGATACTTTTCATTTCCACAGAAATATTTTTAAAGGTAAAGATCTAGTCATTTGAATTCTAAATCAAATTAATTGCATTTCATCTCCAAAAATGAATACTATTAAAATGCATTTATATTATAAAATTACAAAACTACAAAATTCAGATTTTTTTTAAGAAATGTATTCTATCCTTCTCCATCACTATGCTGGTCCAATGTCACTAGATCTCATTATGACCTAATAAAACTCTGATCTCATGTCACAAACAAGTGTATGACAAAGATGAAGCCATTATGTGTGCACTCAGTTATTTTTCAGGACACACAACTGTTCTTTAATTTGTTACCTTTCTTCCCTTCACTCCACCATTTTTTCCAAATGATGAAGAAAACTTGTGTTGCTGGCAGTTATATTGATTTCCAGCTCCATGAAGCTTTTTTTCCTTGAACTAAAGGTCCAAACAGAGAACCCAAATGGGAAATATAAGTATTTTCCAACCCATTACATTTGGGAAGAAAAGAATCTGGTTCACTGTGTTGGAGAAAATAACTTACAAACGATCAACTATGGTGTGATGAATATTATAGGACTTTATCCATGCAAAATTCTAATCCTTCTTCCTAAGTCTACACTCAAACCTGTATACCTTCAAGTCCCGTAGCCCATGAAAAGAAGACTTAAACTTCAATGTTAATAGCCCCAGTGTCTTCCTCACATGACACGTTCAGAGGACGTTGCCTTTACCATTTTGTAGGAAACACTTGTTATATAGTCCATCATATATCTAAGCTGCTTATTTTCTTCTCTGTATTAAAGTGAACCAATAGCAGTGGGAGGGAAAATCAACCATCTTTATTTCAGGAACTAATCTGCCATAGAGTCAATTTTTGAAATATATCTTTAGAGTCTCCAGTTACGACAACAACAAAAATAGAAGAAAAGATGCATCCGATTTTCTGCAAAAACACTATTAGGAAGAATAACTCTATCTACCTTTCCACAGAGATGACAATGATATGTATTTCAAAAATGGAAGTCTTAAGTTCTTACCTCCATTTAAGAAAAATCAATGCAATATTACAGTGACAAAGCAGATGTGATTCTTCCGACCCCAAATTCTTCCCTTCGGGAAAGAGGCAATTTTCATTAACATCAGTGGGTCAATAGCCAAGGGAAATAATTGCCCCCTTGAACTCTTTGAAATATACTGAAATATAAAAGGAGTAAAGGGAAGGGGAATGAATTTGTAATAAAAAGTCTGATATAGTCCAACTATGCTCTCCTTCGCAACCATTCTATTTACATTGTTTTTGGTCAGTAAAAAAAAAAAAAAGCCAAACAAATCAAAGACTTGGGGAAAAAAAGCTATTTAAGAATTTGGTTTTGATTCTAAGATGAAAAGGCTAAAAGTACTTGCACTAAAAGTAAAATCCACTAATTTAAACTAAGGACTAATAAAGTGGTATCTTCATTTACATTGCTACAGAACTAGCATGCGGCCAATTAAATTTTCCTTCCCTGACCCCTGCAGAAATCAAAAGGGTGCAGCTCCCACTGATTTCAAAGAGAGATCTAAAAATAAGAAGTCAGAGAGTGCTGTGTAATAGAAGATAGACAAAGACTCACCAAAACAATCAACAATAAAAAGCTAAAGTACACTTAAAATTGATCTCACAAACCCCATGTGTACACAGTGCAACAAAGAAGTCACATATTGTGAGCACGCCTTTAATATGTATATAATTCAATACTACCAAACTGACTCCAACAGCAGGGAAAGTCTTCCATTTTCCACACTTATGTCAGGTAGGTTGTACCAATGAAAGAAAGAAAAAAGAACATTAAACCAAACATTAGTCACAAATCCAATAATATGCAGTCCATAAAAGCTGCCACATGTAAAGATAGTATGGTTTCAAGGGTAATGATTAAATATATCTTCGGACTTCACTGAGAATGACTATTTCATTTTAATCACTGGGAAAGATATTTGTGATTCTCCTTTTGAAAAATGGTGGCAATGAGCAATAAAATTTTCCAAAAGAAGGTATTTTTTGCATCTTAATTGTTAAAACCAAAACTATCATCTTCACAGGGAAAAAATAAATTAGCTATCAACAAGGGATCAGAATGCAATCTATAAAATGGAGATAATAGCGCCTATCTCCAGGGTTGTTGTGAGGACTGAATGAGATATTTTTTTATACGTAAAGTGCTTTACAAATCTAAAAGTACTATATAAAAGCTACAAGTAACTAGTTTCAAGTAGCTGCATTGATTTCCAGTAACATGAAGTTATTTTCCTTTCTACCCAAGTTTCAAACAAAATCTGAATAGAAAACATAAAGGTTTTCTGTCCCTTCACACTTGGGAATCAAAAGGGACTGGCCCACTAGGTTGAGGAAGGTACTTTCAAAAGATCAACTGTTTTGGGGAAAACATTACAAGACTCTATCACTTTACAAAATCCACACTCAGACTTGCAGACTTTTAAGTGGTTTAGACTATAAAAGATATAATGGAACCATGGGAGTCTCTATTATCCAACTTTCCACCTTGGTAGGTTAGTGGGACTGCAATTCAAAAGCATTTTCATCCAACTTTTGCTTAAAAGTGAGTACTTATTAGGAATTTGCAAAATAAAAAACAAATCATTTCAGGTCTGTTTTTGGCTATCCCTGTAGAAGAGGGGAAAAAAAGTGATAGTACCACCCAAAAAGAATGAAAATGCAATCCTATTCAATATCATGTGTAGCTGTGAAGAAAGTTGATATTCTGGCCAGCCCTAAAGAAAACAAAACATACATATTAAAAACAAGCCTGATGTAGAACCTTAATTTCTGGGAAATCTCTTTCGATCTCAGGTTGATGGTGTCTTGTATTTATCTTAAATAGAGAAAAAGAATTGAGCAGTCTACTTTACAGTGGGAAATGGGAAGAAAGTCAGAATACTGAATGGTTATTCTAGTTTTTGTTGTAATTGCTATCACTAAGATTTCAATCATGAAAATCACACTGCTAAAAGTCATCAGCTTAACTGTCCATCTCAGCAGGGAAGCCAAAGCCTCAACACATGAGAATTATTTATTATACTATTATTTATTTAAATAACACAGACATGAGAGAGAGGTCTTTGAAAAGTAGATGGAAAGATAGCCTCAAAAACAGAAAGCTAGGTTCAGTTCCACCTCTGACACATGGGTGATGTGTCTCTTGACTCAGTCAACCACTTCCTTCTATTTAAGTCTCTAAGATTATAAAAATTGCAGAGAAGGTGTTGAATGGCACTGGAAGGGAGACTTTCCTAACCAGGGAGTTTCCTATACCAACGAAACCACAGGACCTGCCCATTCCTCTAATATTGACACAACTCATCTAAATATTGGGAGAAAGGATTTTTTAAAAAAATGTAACAGAGGAAGAAACATAAATGATTCTTGTTTTTGTGATGCTATTTTAAAGCACAAAGAGTAGCTTGAGTTGCAATAAAATAATGATGCTTTAACTTTCAAAATGATAGTAGGAAATGAGGATTTAGATAAAGACATTTACTGAGAACATACCACATGCCAGATAAAATGTTATTGAGATTTGTGGAGAATCTTAAAGATCACATGAAGCAAACCTTTTATTGTTTTTATTTATTTTTAGTTTTCAACATTCATTTCCACAAGATTTTGAGTTTCAAATTTTCTCCCCATCTCTCCCCTGCCCCACACCAAAGTACCCTGCATTCTGATTACCCATCCCCCAATCTGCCCTCTGTTCTATTACACACACCTCCCTGCACTTATTCTCATCTTCTCTCCTAGGGCAAGGTAGATTTCTATACCTCACTACCTGTATTTCTTTTATTTCCCAGCTGCATGCAAAAACAATTCTCAACATTTGTTCCTAAAACTTTGAGTTCCAACCTCTCTCACTTCCTCCTTCCCCACCCCACCTCCCTACCAAGAAAGCAAGCAATTCAATATAGGCTATATATGTGTAGTTTTGCAAAAGACTTCCATAATAGTCATGTTGTGAAAGACTAACTATATTTCCCTCTATCCTATCCTGTGTTTACTTCTAATTACTTCCTACTCCCATTTGCCCTCCCTTCTATTATCCCTCCCACACCCCACTTATCCCCTTCTCCCCTACTTTCCTGTAATGTAAGATAGATTTTCATACCAAATTCAATGTGCATGTTATTCCTTCCTTAAGCCAAATATAAGGAGAGTAAGCTTCACTTTTTCCCCTTTTACCTCCCCCTTTTCCCCTCCGTTGAGAAGCTTTTTCTTGCCTCTTTATGAGAGATAATTTGTTCCATTCCCTTTCTCCCTTTCTCCTTGCAATATATTCCTCTCTCACCCTTTAATTGTACTTTTTTTGGATACCATCCCTTTCCATTCAACTCACTCTGTGCCCTCTGTCCATGTGTGTATAATCCCTGTAACTACCCAAATCCTGAGAAAAGTTTCAAAAGTTACAAATATTATCTTTCCATGTAGGAATATAAAGAGTTCAACTTTGGTAAGTCCCTTATAATTTCTCTTTCTTGTTTACCTTTTTATGCTTCTCTTGATTCTTGTGTTTTAAAGTCAAATTTTCAATTCACCTCTGGTCTTTTCAAGAATGTTTGAAGGTCTTCTATTTCATTGAATGACCATTTTTTTCCCCTGACATATTACACTCAGTTTTTCTGGGTAGGTGATTCTTGGTCTTAATCCTAGTTCCTTTGAATTCTGGAATATCAGATTCCAAGCCCTTCATTTCTTTAATGTGGAAGCGGCTTGGTCTTGTATCATCCTGATTGTACATCCACAATATTCAAATTTTCTCTTTCTGACTGCTTGCAATATTTTCTCCTTGATCTAGGAATTCTGGTATTTGGCTACAATATTCCTAGGAGTTTTTGTTTTTGGATCTCTTTCAGGAAGTGATTGGTGGATTCTTTCAATATGTATTTTACCCTCTGGTTCTAGAATATCAGGGCAGTTTTCCTTGATAATTTCATGAAAGATGATGTCTAGGCTCTTTTTTGATTATGGCTTTCAGATAATTTTTATATTGTCTCTCCTGGATCTATTTTCCAAGTCAGCTGTCAATGAGGATACATACAATGTCACATTGTCTTCCATTTTTTCATTCTTTGGGCTTTGTTTTGTAATTTCTTGGCTTCTCATCAAGTCATTAGTTTCCATCTGCTCCATTCTAATTTTTAAAGTACTATTTTCTTCAATGAACTTTTGAACCTTCTTTTCCATTTGGCTAATTCTGCCTTTTAAAGCATTTTTCTCCTCACTGACTTTTTAGGCCTGTTTTGCCATTTGAGTTAGTCTATTTTTAAAGGTGTTACTTTCTTCAGTACTTTTTTAGTCTCCTTTAGCAAACTGTTGACTTGCTTTTCATGGTTTTCTTGCATCACTCTCATTTCTCTTCCCATTTTTTCCCCCACCTCTCTTACTTGATTTTCAAAATCCTTTTTGAGCTCTTCCAAGGCCTGAGACCATTGCATATTTATTTTGGGGGTCTTGGATGCAGAAGCCTTCACTTTTGTGTCTTTCTCTGATTGTATGCATTGTTCTCATATGAAAGAATGGAGGAAAATACCTCCTCACCAAGAAAGTAACTTTCTATAGTCTTATTTTTTTTCCCTTTTTGGGCCATTTTCCCAGCCAGTTACTTGATTTTGAACCATTTGTCAAGTAGAGGGTATTCTTTAGGGAGCTGTAAGTTCTCAGTTCCTTCAAGGTGTCATAATCAAGGAAGAGGAGTTTACTCCTCTCCTGGCCTGTGTTCTCGTCTGGGAGCAACCACAAGCTTTTCTTCCCAGGATCTGTTAGTAGGGTTCCCTCTCCACAAATGCCTCTAGCTCCACCACATTAGCACTCTTCCTCACCCCAGGACTGCCACTCAGGGCTGAGACACAAGTCAGGCGCTGAATTCCCCAAGGGTTTTTAAGCTGAGGGCTCTAAAGATGGATGCTGCCCTGGGGCCAAGGCCAGACCACATTCACTTCTTACTCAGGTGAAAGAGCTTTCTCTCGGACCCTTGAAGCTGTCTTTGGCATTTGTGAGTTGAGTAATCTGGAATTCCCACCCTGAAGCCTGCTCCAGTCCTGTCCCTGCCTGTGCTGTGCAACCAAGGCTGAGCTGTGCTCTGCTCTGAGCCCAGTGCAATAGACCTTTCCTGTCGGCCTTCCAGGCTGTTTTGGACTGGAAATCTCTTTCACTCTGTCATTTGTGGCTTCTGCTGCTCGGGAATTTGTTTATAGTCATTTTTTATAAATATTTTATGGCTTGTAGGGGGAGAGATTTTACAAGTCCATCCTTCTACTCCACCATCTTGGTTCCTGGACTTTACCTATCTTTTCAACCTTTTATTTTCTAGATAAGGGTAAATAAAATATAGAGAGGTTAAATGCTTTGCCAAAGGGACATATAAGTGGAAAATCCAAGACTCAAGCATTGGTCCCCTGACTATGAAATCCATTGTTTTCTCCACAACTGCCTTGCAAATTTCCACCTTGAAAAGGAAAAATGTCAGTGTAGAAAAGAGTAATGTGATTTAGAATAAAAGACAAAATGTTTCCAACATCATACTTTCTAGATTGTTGCAACATTTCCTAATTGAGACATAAATTTCTTCCACAATAGCAATAAGAGGCATGCCATGTAGTTCAATGACTGAAGGGTCAGCTTTAGAGTTAGGAAGACTTGGGTTCCACATCCAGACTCTTAAACATGTTGCCTATGTGACTATGGGCAAGTCACTTAATTTCTTACTGTTCATGCTCCAAGACTATATAAATTTTCTGTCTGCAGAGTTACCAATGAAATTAAGGGTCTAATGCAAATAATAAGAGCAATGATGATAGTGGTAGTGATGCTATAAATACAACCCTGCATATACTGTCTTTTTGCATATACTAACTTTTGGTGGATCACAGAACTGAGAATATATGAAGCAAGAGGTAAATGAAAATGAAGACTTTTGCATGCCTCAAAACACAAATGTTTTAAATGAAATAAAGTAATTCATTTTTGCCACGTCTCCCAGATTTGTTATTTGACTATAGTTCTCCAATTCAATGAGGAATGTCCATATGGTATTGAGTTGGTTTCTATTCTTTCCATTCAAAATGCCAACCTATCAATCAATCATCCAGATTTTTATTGGATGCCTGTTGTGTGTCAAGAACAACGTCAGGTATGAAGTCTGAAAAGCTGAAATGGTTCTTTTAATCAATTTAACAGTTGCTTAAAGGACAGTTTAAGAAGACCAGTTTGTAATTTTCCACTTTTAAGCTGTGACTGAAAATACTTTCCTTATAGAAAATTAAAAAAGACAACATGCAACCCCATTTAAAGTGAATCAAAAATAGACATCAAAATTTCAATTCCTCTTAATTTTTATAATCTTTTATTTTTGCATAAACAATGCAATTTCTTTTTTGGACAAAGTGTGGTACAGTGGCAAGGATATTTAACGTGGAATAAGAAGAGCTGGGTTCAAATCATCACTACAGTTTACTTTCCACATGCCCTTGAGCAAGTTACTTAACTCCTTTAGATCTCAGTGTCCTAATTTGTAAAACAAAAGGGTGAGAGTACAGAGGGTACATAGTCTTTTCCAGCTCTCCATCTATAAATCCAATTGTAAAACCCTAGAATGTCTATAATCATTTCATAAATGAATTCTATTACATATACATATGTAATATACATATACATATAGATGCTTTAGTATCTATGAGTTAGACAAAAAGAGCAACTCCTTGGAGAAAAGAAACTCAGGGGAAAAAAAAGTCGTCAAAAGAATGCCAAGATCATTTTTTACATATAAGACATTGCTACTTTTTCAAGCCAGTCTATCCTCTATTCATAAAGCTCTTCTTGTTTAAATACTTCTTTTTTAAATACTTTCAATTATGCAATGATCCCATATTACTAGGTCTTAACTCTGAGTTGTCTTGCAACTTCAATCCATCTTGGATATTTGTCAGTCAAATCAACACCTATTTATGATTTGATGAATTCAAAGATCTGGGGCTAACAGGTAGATAGTAGATAGGTAGATAGATAGATAGATAGATAGATAGATAGATAGATAGATAGATATGGGTAGGGGTAACATAGAAGAAATAATAGTTTCCCTTAAGAAACAGATAGTCAAATTATAGATATGATATAATCAATAAAAAGTTATATCATAATGCAAAATTTAAGTACCAATTAAACAGAGTATTCCACACACAGCAGAAGCTTAATAATTTTTAAAACTGAATTGAATAAAATAGTGGAAGATACCACAAGGCAGCACATAGTAATTATCAGGTAAATTATTCAGTCAGTTAACAAGCATTTATTAAGTATGTTTCACATGTCAGGCACTGTGCTAAGTGCTGAGGATACGAAAAAAAGGCAAAAATCAACCATTGCCTCAAGTAGTTCATAATCTATCCATACAACAACTGTGATATCAACTTTTTAAAAGGAGATAATTTCAGTATTAAGTTAGAGTCAGTGAACATTTCACAAGAGATATAGAATTTGCTTTATTTTTAAGAATGAGAAGGGACTGAATAATTGGAAAGCATGGAAAGACAATCTAGGAAAATTAATCAATTGAGCAAAAATAAAAAGGGGAAAACTGGGTGACAGTGAGAAAACCAGATTACCTAAAGACAGAACTTTGAGAAGGTGAGTGACAAAAGAAAGCCATTGAATGAAAAGTTCCTAGACTGGCATGTGAGAAGATCTAAGGAAGTATCATTTTAGAAAGATCAGAGGCAGGATGAACGTGAGGAGGACAAATATAAAGACAAGTAGGGCAAGTAAGATGCAAAACATTAAGCCATAAGGTCCTAAACTAGAGTGGCAGCAGAAAGGAAATGACAGGGATGAGTGAGATTTTCAAAGAAGAATCTAAAGAAGTTGATGTCTGGTGAATACACAAAGAAGACAGAGTGGATAGAAGAAGGAGAGAGAAACAGTGGGAAAGTTGGAGAGAGGGAAACAGAAAGATTGGAAGACAACAGAAGAAAGGTTAAAGAAGACAAGATCTGAAAGAAAAAAATGAGAATATCATTACATTGGAAAGAAAACTCAAGAGGGTAAGGTGCATGATGAGTTAACTCTTAAATATGTTAAGTTTGAACTGACTCCTTCAGAATAATCAAGTGAAATCAGGATAATGGCATTAGCGTTTATGGTTAAGATTATCTTCAAAATCAGGGTATAGTTTACCAAGCATCTTTATTAGAGACTGGTATTCCCCTACTCTTAGAGTATTTGGGTAATGCAAGCAATATAATAATCAATAATATTTTTTTTTTACCATTCATCTGCTAAGTTAAAGTAATTATTACAACCATATTTCCTGACTTTTTCTCCATTTTGATTTTTATACATTTTCCCCCCAATAAAGAGAGAGGCTTAAAGATACATAAATGCTCTATTTATTATATCTTATCTCCATATCCTCTTCTCTCCTATTCTTTCCTCCTTTCTTTCTACCTCTATTTTCCCTCTTTAAGGAAAGTTTTAACAAATACAATAATAGATTATGGTACAGATCAGCAATTGGAGGTAAAGCTTATTAGCATTTATGGTTTCCTAGTTATGATTGGTAACCATAAAATCTGCACTACTTGTTTCTGGACTCTGCTAGAAGGGCTTGCAGAGTGATTATACATTTCATTTAGGAGGTTCTGCACTGGTTCAGACTTGATGCAATTAACATAATAACGTGTAAATAGGAACATCTAGAGGATCTCACCATCATAGCATGGGACTCTTAATATTTTTGGTATCACAGATCCATTTTTGGCAGTCTGGTGAAATCTACCTACCCTTCCTCAAAATAAAGTCTGCTATCTAAAATCATAATTGAAAAAAAGTTCTAAATTTCAGTCTTATGTTAGAAAATAAAGAGGAAATTTTTGCTTATTTAAATTCAAGAACCTGCTGAAATCTATCCATGCCCCTCAAGGAGTTCCTAGACTATAGGTCAGAAACCACTAACCTAGAGGAAATTCCTCTTCCATTTCAAGTCTGCTTTGAGCATCCATTATGACAGTGGCAAACACCTTTGGCAGGTACATATCTCTCTCACAATTTAACATCTAACAATGCTAACAATGATGGAACTTATCCCTATTGTTTTGTCAAGGAAGGAATCTTTTATGATTTTTTGAAAAATTTTTTAAAAATCATCCAATAATTTAAAAATAAAACAAACTACCATTCCAGAATTATGCAATAAAAAGGTTTATTTATACTGGATGCAATGACAGTTATCAACAGGCATACCTATATTTACATTAAAAAGACTGACATGTTGTGAACTACCTTGATGAATGCTCTTAAGGAAAGACAATCTATATTTTGCTAATTATGATGCAGCACTAAATTTTACATATGAAAACAAAGCAAAAGAAAATTTGCTTTGTAACTACCAAATGTTCCTGTACAATAGCTTAAAACTCCCAGTTAGTCCCTTGTAGAAAAGTGACTAGCCAGCACAGAATTAACTGGAAACAACCTATCTCTCAACTTTGAAATATAAACATGTTAAAAATGGTACAAAAACCAATATGAACTGCAGGAAAAGAAAACTATCAAACTATAATATTTTAATTTAATTAATTTTAATTTAATTTAATTTTAATTTTAATTTAATTCATTTAATTTAATAAAGTTTAAAAGATTTGTATCATAATCAATTTTGGATCACAATATGGTAGGATCACTAATACAGAGCGGAAGAAACTTCAAAAGCTGCTTAATTCAACTTCCTCATTTTACAAATGAGATAAATGAGGCCTGGAAAGATAAGTCACTTGCAGAAGGCCCCATAAGAAATAATCAAGAGAGATTTGAACTTGTATTCTCTAACTCAATAGCCAATGTTCTTGCTATTGAACCATACTAACATCCTCAATTTTACTCATAAGAGAAAATATCTGATATTAAAAGACTAGTCTGAGTCTTAGCATGTTTTCTTTAATACTATTTCGTGGTTCCTTAAATATTCTGGATATTTATTTTAGTGAAATAGTACTAATATTATTAATTCCATTATTGACTTGAATTGTGTGTTGCCAATGGAACTCCTATACAACGTAACCTGTTAGATCTCTTCTTAAACAATATTCAATATGACTCCCTCTTTCAAAAGGAACATGTTGGAAATGGAAGAAGGGAGAAAAAGAGTCAAAAGGGAAAAAAAGAAAATAAGACACAGTTATTCATGATATTCATGAGCAATAAACACCTTAAGAGAAATTAAGGTACAAACCATTACCAATCAATAAAACTAAATGTAGGTTATAAAAGTAGTATAATGTCTCTTCAGTTGCAAAAGGGTATAGGGATTATGTGACCAGCAAAATGAAGGACTACATAATTCCTCTGATCTTCATGACCTCTCCAAAAATAGCCTTATATACAAAAGGAAAAGCAACTTCAGGGCCCCGGTAAAGAAAAAAAAAACAATAATTTAACAGCATAGAAGGTAACTTCCTACCCCGTAACATGCTCACTCAGTACCCCTACCCTCACCAACTAACATGATCCAGCCAATCTAAAACTTGCAAGGGAACTCAACTGTGTCCCATCCTTTGCCAACACCTCCACCTGAACCACCCTATGCTGTGGAAAAACAGGAGGCAAAAGTTAGTTTTGGCTAGAACTGCAGGGTGGCATGCTCTAATTCAGCTACAGAACTAAAGAACAGAGAGAATTGGGGTAGGACATGTGTGCAACATTTTATCATACCTGAGGAAAAGGGGACTAGCAAGCTAGGGTCAGTTCTATTCCCCTTGTGGGAATAGACTATGGCAGAGACTGAAGTCAGTGAAACCTGAATTTCCTAGAATGGCAGGGGCTGAGATAGCTTTGAGGTCCAGCCCATAGCTAAATCTCATTTAAAGGGAAAGGAGTCAGAAAGTGAGCAGTAGAATTAAGGGGGAAAGGTATTACTAAAGATCTCAGTAGCAAGAAAACTCAAGTTTAAGACCTTAATTAAGTATATGTAGATAAACTAATAGGAAAGACACTAATATCAGAAGGGAAGGTGACATTTAGTTCAGGTTAATGAGCCCAGAAAACTATGAATATTGTGAAACAAAGGAAAATGAATCAACATCTGACGAAACAGAAGATGCTTTGGATTCTCAAGAAAGTATTGGTACATAAGTTTCAGAACGCTTTAAAAGAGAATAGTAAGCACGAAAGGATAATTAAAGAGCACAACAGAAACAATTTAATCCACACTAGCAAACCTCATCAAATGAACAAAAGAGAGAACTGATTAGGAATGTGAATACAGAGAAGTAATGAATAATTTGAAAGAAGATATGCTAAAAGCAATAATGTTCTAAAAAATGTGATCTACATTCAAGCAAAATATATTGATCACAAAGAAAGGACACAGAGAGACAGTTTGGGTATTATAGGCATCTCAGAATTATGTGAGACTTCTAAAAATACCATGGCATGAGAAATATTAACAAGAAAACTGTTTCAACTCTGAATACTGAAAGGATCCACATGACATGTGACATGGACCCAAAGAGGGCATTTCATGGCAAATGGAGAACAAATGTTAAGAGAGAAGGCAAAGGACAGAAATGGAAACATAATAAAATTCCTGTCATGGGGCAAAACTTTAATCCTCTCTATCTTCTGCAGGAATGTGTATTTGTGAATATAAGGTATAATAATTGGATGAGGAGCAAAGAGATTAAAGACGAAATAAGTACAAGAGTTGGGAGTCAGAGAATAATATTCTAGAATAGATAGAAGGGGAAGCAAAATAATGAAGAAAATGAGAATGGAAAATTACAAAATGAAAAGAGAAAATGAAAAGTATATTAAAACTTACAAAAATGAAAAGTATATTAAAATTTATAACAGATAAAGCAAGCTGAAAGGAAAGAAAATAAGAGATTTTACTTGACAATTTAACTGAATGGGGAAAAGGAGGCAAATTAAACTGCTAGATAAAAGGCACTAATAAGTTTATCAAATCTATGAAACTAAAATAAGGAAAGCAAACAGAAAGGAAATACTTGAGAGTGAGGGGAAAAACTAAAGCTAAGTCAAAATAATTAAAAAAGACATCTTACTATGTTTACAAAAGAAAGGGGCGGAATAACTGTTAGAAAATACAGTGAAAGGATGGGAAACCTTAGTTGAGAAAAAAGTTATTAATATAATTTTTATAAATTTACAAAATATAATTATATATTTTTATAAAATTATAAATTTTTATAAAGTTGAATGTGAATGGATTAAACAATACAATAAATTAAAAAGTGACAGAATAAATAAGAAAATAAAACCTCACAATCTTCAGCTTACATTTACAATACCTAAAAAAAAGCATACACAGAATAGAAATGAAAGGCTAGAAAAAAATTTACCATATATGAGTTCAATCCAAAAAGTCAAAAGTTGTAGTAATACTATTAGACAAAGCAAAAGTAAAAATGCTCAGCATAAAATGATAAACAAGGAAACAAATATTATGATGAAAGAAAATATAGATAATAAATCAGTATTAGTATTAAGCTCAAATGCTCCAGATGCCTTAGCACCTAAATTCATGAAGAAAAATTTAACTAAATGATGATAATAAATAGACATTAATATAATAACATCAGGAGACTTCAAGGTCCGTCTGTCTGTGTTGAGCAAATCTAACAGAAATATAAACCAAAAAAAGAAACCTAAGAATTGAACAAACTGCTGGGGTGGGGGAGGAGAATTAGAACTAAAATACATTTTCCATAAAGGCCCTAAAGAATATGTATATCTATGCAAACAATATACATAAACACATAAAATAACAGAGTATAGAAGGCTACATATACTAAGGAATTTATGCATTTCTCAACATCACATAAAACTTTTTGTTAATTGACCATGAATGACGACACACAGAAATAGTGAAAATGAATGTTAAAATAGTAAATTAGTAAAATATTAATAGTAAACACATTCCTTGAAGACCATACAACAATAAAAAATAGTAATCTATTCAGAGGAAACACATTAAAAATACAGACCCAGAAGAAAAATTAACAATTAAATCCTCCTAACTAATGATTAGGCAAAAATTAAATTTAAAAAATAAATTAATAATTATATTAAATAAAAAATCATAATGATGAACAATATACCAAAATTTGCGCAATTTAGCTAAAATATTGTCGAGGAAAAAATTATGTCCCTACAAACATACATTAATAAAAAAAGGAAAGAATTAATGAACTGAATATGGTTTTTAAAAAATAGAAAACCAACAGACAAGCAAATCTAAAATAAATACAAATGAAGAAATATACAAAATTAAAGAATGAACTGAAAACAACCAAAAGAAATGACAAAACTAAAAACTGATCCTTTGAAAAAAACTGATAAAATTGATAAACCTTCATCTCATATGATTAAAAGAAGAGGATTGTAATGGTCATTTAAATGGGAATGGTTTTTGTATTCATTAATAGGCCCATGTGACCCGTTTAAATCACATTAAAGGTTAAGTTACATGTCAAGGGAGGAGCATGCTGAAAGGGCAGAACCGGAAGTGTGGAACAGAAAGGAAAGGAAGATGGTGAGAGGTATTAGGGTGGAGGAGAGAGGATATGGGCAAGCAGACAGCTAGTCTACTGAGTTTGTTTGTGGGAAGGCCCCAGAAGGATGGGAAGGGTGGAAGTCTTAGGAATGGCTTTGTACCCTGCAGCGCTAATGTGTATTGACTTCTTGGTTACTATGACGGATTGAGCTTTCTGGTTTGGGGATTTGGCTTTCTGGTATCTCAGTAAATATTTTTTTCTGCCTTCTATAAGGAGAGTCTACTATATGTTTTGATTCAGAACTACACTGACATATTCATAATCACCCTCAGGGCAGTGAATATATACTTGGTGATACATTTGGTGTCATTAACAGGAGGACTGCAGGGTACAAAATCTCTGTTTGGAGGCAAAAAGACTTTAGAGGAAGAAACAGACATCCAAGGATGGGAGGATTTACCTTATTCTTCCCTAGCAAGGAAATGGGCTGAAAGCACTAGACCCTGTGAAAACTGGGAAGCGTGGTTACAAAGGGTAGAACTTAAAGATTTGGAAAGGTATTTGCAAGGAATACCAAAAAAACAAAGAAAGATGCAGGGGTATGTAGGAGAGGCTAGATTTCATTAACAGGTTACTGTATCATGTGTGAAAGCAGAGATGAGCTGCTGAAGGAAAAACTCATATGGAAAAAATGTTAGTTAGTTTGCATGAGAATTCTCAGTCCTATGGCTCTCCTTTAAAAGAGAAACCTGGGAGATCTCAGGTTGAAGAAAAGGCTGTTCCCTTAGCTCAGAAGAAGAAACAGAAGGCTGGCAAAAGAAGTACACATACAAACTTTGTACAGATCCAGCCTAGTGGCTATGGCGATGACAGCCAGGAGAGTGCATGGGAGGAAAATGTAATAAAGTCAGAGTTGGAAAATGAAACAATTTTAGAGGGGAAAACTTCTCAAGCAGAAGCACATCCAATGCTAAGGTGAAAGAGGACAACCAAGGGGACAACAGGTTGTTTAGGTTGATAAATGAGGATTTTACTCAGCAGAAGATCAGAGATATGTGGAGGTGGTTTACCCAAGGATTAGAGAATCGTTTATTATCTTGGATGGGGAGAATCAGTAATGAAGGGGTCATATCTACAGATGGTGCACATTACTTGAGATTGATACATATTACTCAGAATCCTTTTGTACAGCAAACCTGTAGAGATTACAATATGCAAGGGAGGCAACAATATGACTAATCTGCTAGCTTTGACAGCAGGTGGATGGAATAAGCAGTATCCTACTACTCTGTGGTCGAATGGAGATAGACTGGCATTCACTTAGGGACTGTATAAGAAAGTTAAAGGAGGAAGTAATGAAGACTGCCATGACAATCAGAAACACAGATGCATACTATGACACCCTCATAGCAGTTTCCCATAGGAATGTAATAGTGAACATGGCTCCTCCTGCTTTACAAGCCACTAGTTTTAACTCTACTAATTGGGGAAATACTAGACCATCTTTCAGAGGTGCTGGACAAGATTTCATAGGTAAGTGAATTAGGGGACTAGGGAAAAGATAAATTTCCTTGAGAGAGAAGAGTATATAGCCAGCATATTCAAAGTCAGGATCCAGAAATATGATGGGACTTGGTATGCAGTTAATGATTTTGCCAATGCTTTCTTTACTATCCCAATAGATTCTAAACAACGCGACTAATTTTCTTCATCTGGCAGGGCCAACAATATATTTTTACATGCTTGCCACAAGGATATCTGCATGGCCCCACTTTTTGTCATAGGATTGTGACTAAACATTTAGGTGAATCAGAGCTACCTGGTGTATAGCTTACCCCACTACAGAGATGATATTATGATACAGGGGAAAAATGTAAAAGAAGTGAAGAGTTTGATCCTTTTCACTGAGCATATGAAAAACAAAGGTTGGGAAATTATCCCTACAAAAATTCAAGGGCCAACTCAAACTGTAAAATTGTTGGGTATGCAATGGAGGGACTGCGAGAGATTCTCCCGCAAGCCCAACAAAAGATTCAGGATTTTCCTATTCCCACTATTAAGAGAGAGGCCCCAAAGTTTGCAAGATTATTTGGATATTGGTGATATTACATACTGCATCTAGGACAAATTTTGAAACCCTTATATAAAATTACAAGGAAAAAAGTATGAATTTGATTGGGAACTCAAGTAGAGTAAAGCTTTAGAAGAATCAAAGGCCACTATACAATTGGCCATCAATTTATGGCCTATGCAAAGTAGCCAAGTGGAATTATAAATGACTGTACAGGATGAATAAGCAAAGTAGAATTTATGGCAAAAACAATAAAGCCAAAATGTTCCCTTAGGATTTTGCTCTAGGAAAGTGCCCTCATCTGGAATTCAATGTACCCCTTTTGAAAAGCAATCGTTAGCTGCATGTTGGGCTTTGGTAGAGATTGAACAACTGACTTTGTGCCATGAGGTAATATTAAGGCCTGGAATCCCAGTCACCTGAGTAACGATTACCCCAGTTTCTCAAAGAACTAGACACACTAAAGAGGCCAGCGTAATTAAAACTAAAGCAGGCAAAAATGGAGTTTCTGCTTTATACAAATCTATAGCAAACTCAGATACTGAGGGAAATGATATACCCCTTGACCAAAGCAGTAGTCAGTAGAGTCCTTGGTAATAGACAATGAGGTATATGATGGATAAACTGAAGAACAAAAGACCCACGCATGGTTTACTGATGTGTGAGGCCAAGCTAAGTAGGATCTTTTGTTGTTTTTGTTTTAGTATAGTCAAGAAGTATAATGCCTTTGTCTGAATGTGATTAAAGAAAATCTTCCTCACCCACTGATGGGCTGGTCCACTGAAGGAAGCTTGATTAGGGTAGTTGCTTTGTAGGAGGGTTCCAACTACCTTTTGTTTTTTCTATTAAGGCACCGGGTCAGAGGGTCATGCCCTCCATCTCTGAAAAGTATATAAAAACTCTGAGGGTGAGGTTTTATTCTGGGGCTTACTGACTGGAAGTGTTTGTTTGGCCAGACAAGGATTCTGGGAAGCTGCTAAGGAGCCTCCTGGTTTTGAAAACCCAGAAGTTGGTGCTTCCCTCTCTGGTAACTATGGTCAGACATTTGTACCTGTCTGTTGATCTGTGACCTACATATTGATTATGGTCAGACAGAGAAAGCCATGTCTGTTGAGCTTTGATTTCTCTGTATTTTCTTTGAAGTTCAGGGTGCTGACTCCCCTGAACTTGGTGAATGATAAATGTGCTTAATTAAAGGAATAATATATATGCTTGATTAAAGTGATTGTTAACTCCTCAAAAGTTGCCTTTCCTTTTAGAGAAGAAGATCACAGAACCTGTGATAGCAAGTTCCCCTCCCCATGTATATTAGGGTGCTTATTGATACAGACAGCAAAATATTTGTTCCATAAAAGACACTGGATAGTGGTAACCTATAACCGATGTACTAGGCAGACTTTGGAAAGTCCTGCGATAGGTGGAAGTAGTCAATATACTGAACTTCTGGTGGTACATCAAGTTATCAAAACAGAGCAGGAGGACAGTGTCATATATTCAATGATTCATGGGTGGTAGCTAATGGGTTAATTACATGGATGTCCATGTGGAAAAATCAAAAATGGGAAGTTCATGGCAAACAAGTTTGGGGCAAAGAATTATGGGAAGATATATAGAACATGTCTTTGGTTACTAATTTGTCAGCTTTTCATGTAGATGCTCATGTGGCTCTCACCACTCTAGAATGTGAGGACAATGCACATGCTGATTGACTAACAAAGACTACTACTCAAAATACTGTCCCTACTATTACACCAACAGAAGATACAGTACTAGCAAAATGGGTCTATCAAACAGCTGACCATATGGTCAGGAGTCCAGGCCACACACCACTGGACACAAGACAAAGTTACTAGTATCTCTCATCTATTGTTAAAACAATTAGCAAAGGAATGTTCTATATGTTAATTGAAAAAGAAACAAACTGTTCCTCAGGTAGGAACTGTAGTCAGGAACTGCCTGACTACACATATATAGCCTATATGAAATTGCTTGCCTTCTCAATGAGGGTGGATGTGGAGGGGTGAGGAAAGAGAATGTGGAACTCAAAGCTTGGGAATTTAATGTTAAAAACTGTTTCTATATGCAACTAGGAATTAAGATATTTAGGTAATGAAGTATAGAAATCTATATTGCCCTTCAGGAAAATAGAAGGGAAGGGTATAAGGGTGGTGGGGAGCTCATGATAGAAGAGAGGGCAGATTGGAGGAAATGATAATCAGAATATATGCTATCCTGGGATGGGGGGAGAGGGAAATGGGGAGAAAATTTGAAATGCAAAATTTTGTGGAAGTTAATGTTGAAAACTGAAAATAAATTTAAAAAAAAGAAAATCAAAGAAAATAGAGCGCAAACAAGGTGAAATCATAAAATCAGAAAAATACAAATAATTAGTAGAACCTGTTACGTGAAATTACAGACTAATAAAACTAAGACAAAAAGAAATAGAGAAATATTTTTTAAAATATGAAATATAAAGTAGAAGACTAAATAGAAAGCTTAAATAATCCAACTGGAGGTGTGGAATAGGACTAACTGTAAATTATGCCAAATGAGATACCTGAAAAGCAGTTAGCACAGTGCCTGGCATATAGTAATCACTATATGAATGTTTAATCCCTTCCTTTCCCTGTAAAGGAAAGACCAAAGTGGGTAATAGAATGTCTGTTGCTGACAGATTCTCAAGAAAATACATCAAACTTTGAATAAACTAGTACTAATATTGTACAATTTATTTTTTAAGTTGAGAAAGAGGAAGTAGAAAGAAGTTAGAGAAAATGAGAGCTTCTTTCATCCCTTTTTTTTCCCCTTCACAGGATCCATCTCTCTCTCTTTTTTCTTCTGCAGTTGGTACAAAGGGATGATGATCAAATGGGTCAGGGAATTACAACTGAACTCCTTGTAAACCTCTACTCCTGAGCTGTACAGGTTATATACAGCATAGTGTAATGTTAATTATGTTAATGTAAAGTTAAAAATTTTCCCCACCCATTAATGGGCCTGCCCATTAAGGGAAGCTTGATTAGCTGAGATTTGTTTTGAAGGAAGGCCCAAATCTTTTCTAATGAGGTACTGGTTCACAAGGGTTTTGATGCCCTCTGACTCTGAAAGTATATATATACTCTGAGGTGAGGTTTTGCTTTGGGGCTTACTCATTGGAAATGTTCCTTTGGCCAGAAGAAACTCTGGCTAAGGAGCTTCCTGACTTTGAAAACCTAGATGTTGGTGCTTCTCTCTCTGATGACTATGTATGTATGTAATGGTCAGACAGTTGTATCTGTCTGCTGAATTGTGATGTATGTGTTGCTTATGGTCAGACAGAAGCCCTGTCTGTTGGTCTTTATCTCTCTGCTTGTATTTTCTCTGTTGGCATATGTAATTAAAGAGGATTGTTGACCCCTCAAAAGTTGCTCTCCCTAGAAAAACAGATCTAAGAATATGTGCCAGCAGACCATCCTGGATGTGTCAGGGTGCTTACTGATACATATAGTTTGAAATCCTACCATCCTGTTCCCCAGCAATAATGAAAACATTAATCAAACCCTGTTTCACATGTTATGAATTAGAAAAAAATCTATCCCACATAACTTGAATATAAAAGATAACACATTGTATTTTTTACCTGAAAGAGAACCGAACAACTTTTAAAGTTAAGGCCATTTCTTAACTGAAAAGTAGTTAGAAGTGATTACATAAAATACCTTAATCAAGATTACATGACACAGGGAAAGTGCTGACTTGGGAATAGGGAGTAAATCTTTACACTAAATAACTGTAAAGGTCATATAATCATGGTATGTTAGCAATTAATACAGATATTTAAGACCAAGTACCATTTCCCAAAAGTTAAGGGGTCAAGCTATATGCATAAAAACTTCAAGAGTTATCATTTATTAAAAATTACATAAAAGATTGCTCCAAATCATTAATAATAAGATGAATGCAAAGTAAAACAACTCTGACATTTTACCACGTGTGCAGTAAACTGGAAAAGATGACAAAAGATGTGAATAGTCAAAGCTGGAGGAACGCCTTAAGATGGTCACATGGATAAGTACATGATGGAGCTGTGAATTGGTCCATCCACTTTAGAGAGCAACTCAGAATTGTGCTAAAAGAATAAAAAGTTATTAAAATTTCCATAGCATACAAACCAAGGAAATAGAAAACAGTCCTATAAATTCCAATATGTTCACAGCATTTCTTTTGTGATAGCAAAGAAGTGAAGACAAAGTTAATGCTCATCATATTGAGATGGCCAAACAAATAGAGCTACATGAATGGAATGGAATATTTCTTCATCATAAAAAACAATAAATATGATTAATCCTGAGAACAATGGGAAGAAAAACAAACTGATCCAAAAGGGGCAATAAACAGATTCATATATTTAAATACGTATATTTATATGTATGTATATACATAAAGATATACAACAATGCACACAGAGAGAACCTCTCCCTCCCTGCAAAAAAAAATTGAATACTGTATAATTATAATGGCCAAACTTGACTCTAGGAAAGAATTGAGAAAATGCACCTCTTTTCATTCTTTGTAAAGGTAGGGGGCAATAATTAAGAGAAATATGCTGCTTATATGATACACATATATATCATACACATGAAAGAGATAGATATATGCCTATAGTATCAAATTCAGGTAATAATTTGGTTAGTTTTGTTGATTTTTTTATCTTTTTTATTTTTGTAACAAAGGATGTATTGATAGATAAGGAAAGGGGAAGGAAGCATACTCAGAAATTAGTTAAGATTAAAATAAAATTAAGATTTTTTAAAAGTCAAACACAAGTAGCCAAAAAAGTACATTCTGAAATTTAAAATCAGCTACCCAGAACCATAATATTCATAAGCAGTCCTTAGGGTAGCTCGTGAGAGCTCATTTACATAAGTATACGATAGATATTATAATGGTTATTACTATTTTTATATGAGAAAGGGCTAAGTTTCAATTCGGGTTACTGGGATGACATCTTCCTTTTACAGAGCTTCAAAGGCAGTGAAAACAGGTTACCTTACTCCTCAAAAACCACCTACCCACCCCTACAGTAGAGGGTAAAAGTCCCAAGGCTCCTTCTATAGCAATAAAGCAAGTAGGGAGAGAAGAATGCTTAGCTGCAGTAAGAAAAGATCAAAGATCTCAAATATACCTAGAATTATCAGGAAAGAAGCATTTCCAATATTTATGATGAAAAGGTGTGTAGACTCTTACTTAGTTACCCTAGTTAAGCTTAGCTGCACTGGATAACCCCTAAGATCTCGTTCCAATTTTAATATTCTATAACTATGTAAAGAATCATCATAAACTAGAAACTGCCTGGATATGCTCACAAGAGCATTTAAACATGAATAATTTTGTCAGTGCCACACACAACACACAACCTTGAATAATAACTCAAGTGTTCAAATCCATTCATTCCTGGCACACTATGAAAACCAAATAGAAGAATCCTCATTGACTATATAGCACTTGCACCTGACAAAGATTTGAGTGCATTTTACACTAATATTTTAAAAATACATTCTGAAATTTTAAAGGCTCTCTTTATACAACAACATACTTTTATAACTTAAGAAGGTGAAAGGGGAAAGAGAAAGGAAGAAGAAAATAAGGCTTTCTATAATATTCAGTGTAGAATAAAATAACACAAAGGCTTAGAAAACTCTCATCTTATTTTAAAGACAATTATAGGAAGCAAGCTGAATAGACTGCCGAGCTTTAAAAAAAAACTGATACAAGTGTGTTACAAAAAGACTGAAATAAGAGAAATAAATAAATAAAACTGATATATCTGAAAATGGTAGTTAAAAGTGAAAATAACATGCCATGTGATTGAAGTATTTAGAAATATCCTTGTTCTGCAGAGTTGCTAAAGGACAACAATTGAGAGAAGAAAAACTTCATCAAAGCAGCAATACTTCTTGGGCACAGCTCCCATTACAGAAGGAGGGACCCTTCTGTATAATAATAACCCATTTCCCATGAGTTATGACTGTTTCCTAAAATAAACACATAGTAACTGAAAGAGAACAACTTTTCTCTTCTTGAACCCAACACAATTAAAAGTAAAGGAACAAAATGGATAAATTATATCATTCAATTAAACCCAACAAATTTATTAACGTACTTACTACTTAACAGTCTACAGAACTAAGTATTGAGAGAATACAAAAATCAATGCAGTCACAGGCTGCTGTCAAAGAGTTTATAATCTAGTAAGGAGAAAATGGTACATGGATACATACAAAAGGGGTTATCAATCCTGTCAATTTCACCTACTGCCAATTCCAATTCTCATGAATCTCTCACTTTCACTTTATCACAAAAGCTTAACAAGTTAAAATGAGCAACCATCGCTCAGTAATCTCTCTTCCTTTGAGGTTCATACTATTCATATTTACCACCCAATCAAAATCCTGGTAGCTGCTTACAGACCCCCTCCCAGATCACTTCTCTTCCTCAATGAGTGCAATGCCTGCCTTTGTCTCCTGCCCTCCTACTAGAGGACTTTTTATATGTATGTATGTGTGTCTGTGTGTGTATAGTCTCCCTCAAATAATCTAACCACTCATTTCTTCAGCCTTCTACCTCTTTTGAGTTACTCCTCCACCCCACCTTAGCCAGACAAAAATGGTCACACCCTTGATGCTGTGGCTACCGCTATATTTACTACCCTCCATGTTCAAGAAATCTCCTTATCCTACAATGATCTTTTCACCCCTACAAGAGCCTAAATGAGGTTTTACACTTATCCCTCTTTCTTCCCTCACATTATTCTGCATCCTCACTGCGACTTTCAATTCCTTGAGCATTCAATTCTCTTCCAGGCTTGCAGTAATAACTCCTTTCTCATCTAGACACCTTGGTGAGCCATTCAACTCTACATTGTCCTCCTCTCTAGAATCCCTAGCTCTCTGCATGGTAGTACTGATTACACAAAGTCAAGCCTCAACTTGAATGACTCCTACCATTTGTCACCTTCATACCCATATACATGCTGCTAAACGAAGGTGGAGAAAATTACACAACTGTTCTGACTGGGTCAACCACAAATTTATGTGTCATAAATATCAACTGGACTGTCACTACTGCTAGGCAGTCCTACTCTACCTTCATTATCAATTCACTGTCCCATTCTTCACAGTACCTGCTATATGTTAGACATGAAGACCTGAATACAATTCCAGTCTCAGAAGTTTATTATCTATGTGACTTTGGGCAAGTCACTTAACCTGTTTGTTTTAGTTTCCTCAACATAAGTTGTAAATAACAATGCTACCTCCCAGGTTGTTGTGAAGACTAAATGAGTTAAATACTTGTAAAAGTGTTTAGCATAATGTCTGGCACATAGCAGGTACCATATAAATGTTTTTTTCTTTTCTAATCACCACTAAGATTATCCCATGAATTGCCCTGGCTGATTGTTTAGCTTCTTTCATTTACTCTGTGGTACCAGCTCTATGTTGAGGTAAAGGAATGGCATGTCCTATCACTTAAAACAATTTATTTAATTTTTTACTGGTAAACCAGAATGCAAGTGACCAGAGCCAATAGGGTATCTACTGACCCTAACAGAAACATGTCCTATAAGTTCAGACAAAAAAAAGGAGAGCAGGGATAGAACAAAACTGAACATTGCTTATAAAAATCAGAATGTTCAACAGTCTGGAAAAGGACTTCATACATCATGGAGAAAACCAGACCAAGGAAGGAAAAGAAAGTCAATCAATAATAGATAATACTCAAAAATAGATAATAATCAATGATAGATAGGCCTTACCTATGCTCTCAGTGCCACAGTCTAGGTCAATAGATGGAGAAGTAACTCAACTATCAATGGTAGACATAGATGCTCCAATCAGAATAGAGAAAAGAGAATGGGTCAAGAGGATAAGGAGAGTGAACTTTCAGGGGCTCCATAAAG
This sequence comes from Potorous gilbertii, assembly GCA_028658325.1. Lineage (NCBI taxonomy): Eukaryota > Metazoa > Chordata > Mammalia > Diprotodontia > Potoroidae > Potorous > Potorous gilbertii. The sequence goes on from CM053770.1 coordinate 102,594,410, forward strand.
AGGGTAAGGGGAAGAGAATTTTCCAAAAGAATTAGTTTTGAGGAATAAAAGAGTCTCTTTCATCTAATAACAGGAAAAGGGTCTCTGGGTATGTGGTCAGAAAAAAATTAGAGTAAATTAAGGCTGAAGCTGGGGGTGCATAAAATATGAAATCTGACTTAAACCTTAGGGTTCCGAGGGTTACACATTAGGATTCCATATTAAGTTTGAGGAAATGGAGTAGGGATGGCTGAGATACAAATCAACTTTACCAGGTTGATCGTGGTTCTCTTGGCAGGTGGATTCACTCTATCCAAAGAGAACATCTTGGGAAAATGAAGGGGCATTCAGTAAAGGGAAAGTAGTAAAAGAAGAAAAGGTCCAATGTCCTCAAGGTATTAACGTGAGGTATTTAACATAAACATTGACTCTTAACATCATTATAAACTCAGAAATGTCCCCTATAATGTTATTATACTTCCACTTTAACACATAAACTCTTTTAAAAACCTGGTTATGGGTTCTGAGCTATTTCGAAAAAGCAAGGCAAGAGAAAAAAAGAAAAAAAGGGTGATGGATGAGAACAAGAAACAGAAAACAGGTAATAGCAACAAGAAAAGCCAGGAAGGAGGAAGTCAGTAAGCAAAGTCCATGATGTACCAGCAGCACAACATGGAAGAAACTCAAGCTGACCATGTAGGAATTTCAAGTAGCTACAGGATTTCAAGCTAGAGGACATAAGGGAGAATCTGCTGCTTCTAAGCAAGAGAAATATTACAAAAAAGAAAGACAAACTGGGCCTCTATTATGTTCAGACATTTAGCTACTGGACTTAACAAGTCAGCACATGCTTAGAAACTAACGAAAAAAGAGAAACTCAAGCAGGCTTTTTAAATAAACATGACAATAAATTTTGTGACAATTAATTTCCGAGCCTCTTTTCTATGTATTGTAGTTACAACACACAAAATGCTCAGGCAAATAATCAATAATCCAATATAGAACTGATTAACTTAGTGTAATTCTAATAAAACTCAAATAATAAATTCCAGCATAAAATTTACAAGTTTCTTCAATATAACTTTACAGGATAAAGGAACAAAATCATGCTTAAAATAAAATTTTAAAGTGGAACACCTCATACAAGCAGAAGGTTATTCTTCAAGCTTCTGGATGTATTCTTAGTACTAAAATTCTATACTAACTTTTTAGTTTAGATACTGATTGTGGGGACCTAATTATACTGGAATTGATACACAAAGGTCAGATGAGGATGAGAAGCAAGACTCTCTGGTGATGAGCTATTGACTTTTAATTCTCTATGCCTAAGAACAATGTACAGTGAGACCAGACTTGCAGACAGAAGTCCTGTGGCCTCCAGGTTTTTTGATATAGGCAGAGCACTACAAAATAATCATGACAGCTCATATTGAGACTCATCTAATTGAGCACCAAAATATTGTTAAGCTATGTTAAAACAAGCAGAAATGAAAACCCTACTCACTTTTCTGCCCAAAGGTAAATTATTAAATATTAGCGTTCTTTATTCTTCACTTCATACAAATGATATATACTTACTATATATACATATATTTACTAAGCATCATTCATTACTTTTTGCTTTACACATATTACATGAGTACTAAATATACATATATTTACTATATATATATATATATATACATAACATGGATACATTTACTAAATATCATTCTTGTTACCGTATACAAATTACATATATTTATTATTTATTATTATTATGTACAATGGATATGTATCTACAGTGGATTATACATACAGTGGATAGAGCACTGGACCTTTTGTCAGGAAAGTTCTGAGTTCAACTCCTTCCTCAAATATATAATTGTTCCAGATACATACCTAGACAAATCACTTAACCTATATATACCTAAGTATTTCTAAAATGGAAATAATTGTAGCACCTACAACCTAGGGTTATTGTGCAGTTAAAAAATAAGATAACACTTGCAATTTTACTGTTGTTCAATCATTTCAATTGTGTCCAAATCTCCATTACCCCCATTTGGAGTTTTCTTGGCAGATATTAGAATGGTTTGCCATTTTTTTCTGCAGCTTATTTTACAGATGACGCAACTGAGGCAAATAGGGTTCAGGACTTGCCCAGGGTCACACAGTGTCTGAGGATGGATTTAAACTCATGAATATGACTCCTCCTGATTCAAAGCTAAGTGGTCTATCCACTGCACCACCTAGCTGACCAATACTTACCAAGTAGTGTGTAAACCCTTTAAAAATGCTAGTTGCAGAAGATGACGATAATGATGATGGTTCTCATATATTGCGAGCTAGAAGGTACTTTAGAGGTAATTTAGTTCAATCCCTAACTTTATAGATTTGAAAGGAAGAAAAACGCTGAATTTCAGAGAGCTCTACAGTGCCTCACCCAAAGCCAAAGAGGCAGCAAGTAGACAGGATTCAAAGAATCCTGTTCCTCTGACTCCAGGTTCAACAACCATATCTATTGTCCTCCATTCCCTCTTGCTTTACAGAGCAGGTACAAACCAGACATCTTTCAATCTTTTCCTTTATAGTTCCAATTTCAGTGTCAGGTATTCTGGCAATAATCAATACATGTCATGGTGATTCTGATATTATCAGAATATATTTACAAGATTTCAAAAATTCTACCAACTTTTACATAAATGACATCAACACATATTACATAGTGAGAAATGTGGATTAGCACATTTTTAAATTAGGAAAAATATAAAATGAATATGTATAATATAAATATCATATTTATATGACTATTCATTACTTCCTCATTATCTAGGTGATAAATATCTTCATTACAGCTAAATTTAAATTTTCCCACTGTTACGCTACCATTTTCAAAGCTAGGAGGAGAAATGAAGTCTCCTGGCTAATGTTACTTTGAAACATGCATAGCACCAAAGCAGGGATACAGGGACTCAGAGAGATCTGCCTGATTCCACAAGCTATATTTAGGCTCAGAATATATTAATTAACAGAAATGGCGGAACTCTATCAGTCCAGATTGGACAAAGCTCAAGAGATTAATATTTTGCAAAACAATTTGCAAATACAAAAAAGGCATAAATTATACTTTTACCCAGTCAGTTAAGTAAACTTTTATTAAGTACTTAGCACATTCCAAGCACAATACTAAGTTCTAGGAATACAAATACTAGGTAAAAAAAAAAGTCTCTGTCCTCAAGAGCACTTACATTCTAATGGGATAGGACGACACTTAAAAGAAAGATGAAACTGGGGGCTGGGAGGTTTGCAGGATGAAGAGGAAGATTTCCCATCTTGAAGGCATTAAAGCTTCATTGAGTACTCTCTTTAAAAGCAGATTTGGGGTTCATCTAATCAAAGGGAGGGGCCCCTGCGACCAGGGTATAAAAGAGAGGGGGTAGGGAGGGAGACAGAGAATGACTGACGATGCAATCTACCGTAGAAGATAGGAGAGGATGAACTCAAGGGCTTAGGTAAAAGGCTAGGGCTACCTCTTTGGTAGAGAGACTGGGGAAAATGCAGAGAGAGTGTCAGATCATCGATGTTGAAGGTCTTGAAATTAAGAGAATGAGAGAAGAGGAAATTCAAAGTAAAGTGCCATATTTCCTAAGTATATTAAGGGCCAAGATCCTCAGAGGTGGGAAGAAAAACTTTAAAATATCTTCAACTAGAATAAGATAGGGAATCCATTAGGGAGGAATAAAAAGACTCCCTTGCTACAGGGAAGGCCCAGTTGAGGTTGGATAACATCAATTTTTAATGCCCTCATTCAGTACAGTTGTGAGACTATATTCCATATAAACAAATATATTTATAGGAGCTCTTTTTATAATAACAGAAATGGAAAGAAGTGAGTACCTAGTGATTGGGTAATTGATTTAAAAAATGATGGTATAGGAATGTAATTATTAGTGCACTGGAAAATTTCTATGTACTGACACTAAGTAAACAGAACCAGGAGAATTTACATGATAAGTCAAAGGAAAATACTGAAAACCTTTAGAACTCTAATTCACAGTTCAATGGTGACATCAGAAGACTGAAGGTGAAACATATTTCTCTTGCTTCTTACAGAAGAGGTAGAATACCATAGGTCCAGAATGAGGTACGAATCTTCAGACATGGCCAATGTTGACTTAAAAAATCACAACTAAACTAAACTGTACTTGTTTGTTATGAGGAGGCTACAGGGACAAAAGTTGAGGACTCACTGGAAGTGACAGTGATATAAAATATCAATAAAACATTTGTTTAAAGCAGCAGCTATAAATTTGGTTCTAGGGAATCAGACAAGACTTGAGGGATGCAGGAAATCTCAAAGATTAAAGCAGGATCCAAAATATGGAAAGTTGACTGATGTAAGACAGTGGAAATAGGAATAAAGACTGGATCTGAATTCTTACTGATATAAGGAACTCCCAGGTGAGAAAACTATCTCTACCAATATAGGCCAATATCTTCTCTGCAGTAGTTAGTCTTAGAAAGTTTCCTACAGCACTGAGATCTAGACTCTGCCCAGTCATAAAGTTAAGTCATCAGCCCTCCTGGCTCTTTATTCATTCAACTACACTGTTTCTCTGACAATGCCACCAGAAAATAGAAATACCGAAGTGAGTCTGGTATGAGACCAACAGTTATTTCTCCTCTTTCTTCTATTATAATAATTGCTAAATATGAATAGACATGGGCCCGTAGGTTTGTAATTTAGAGAGGAAGTTCACAGGCCCCACAGGAATGTTCCATTTATGTAACAAGGGAAAGCTATTAGAATTTATTGATAAGAGCTTAAAATTTTGAGTTGGAGTCCTTTAAATCATGCTACCACATCAAAAGGACATAAGGATATAAGAGGCCATATTTAGCCATGTGAACATCTGTTAAACGTGATTCGTTGGCTGCACTGAAATAACCAATTTATCTGGCTTATTATATCATTATCAATGGAAAAGAAAAAGTACTCTGCAAAAAGGAATGTCAAAACTCATCCATGTCCATATTTTTAAAATTCAAATGTGATGGATTATTGAGTTTAAGGTTATTATCTGAAGGGTTCTCTATTATACTACTGAAAGATTTATTATAAGGTACTAAGTATGCCTTTACATTGTCTCCTTTTAGTCACACTACACTTAACGTATGAAGAATGCTTTAATATTAATAATAAAAAGTGCTCCCAAATTCAGTAAGTAAAGTTTATTTTACTCTACTAAGAAATTCAAAGTTGTAAAACTGATTTTACCAACTTTATATATAACAAATTGTCTCATATCCTGAAAAGCTTATATGTTAAATTGTAGCCTAAAGCAAAAAGCATAAATCTCTCAAATACCAGTCTTTACTTGCAAATTTTTTAATTGTACTGGCAGTTTTGATGAACAATCTTTTAAATCTCCAAGAAATAAACTCTGCAACAAGTGAAATCACAAGCAAAAGCAGACTATCAGTGAATCCTACAATGACAACCATTTGCATTTTGAAAGGAACCATGGGGCTGTATATACTTAATCAAAAAATGAGAATAAATGTACAAATGCACCTAGGTTTATTTAGTCTATAGAAAAAAAAAAGATTAGGTATTTCACAAGGCTTTTCTGAAAGGAGATTCATGTGAAAGGCAAAGCTAACAAGGCCAAGCAAGATGATGTAGAGCCTTCACCCTATGTTATGTGAGGATTTATTGAAGGAACTGGGAATTAGCCCGGAGAAGAGATCCAGGGAAAATTTGATAGTTGTCTTCAAGTATATGGAAGGTTGTCACAAAGAACCTAGATTTGCCTTTGTTAGCCCCAGAAGTCAGAGCAATGAGTGAAAAATCTCAAAAAATTAAGTTAGACTTGATGTCAGGAAAGAATTTCCTAATGATTCAAGTTGTCTTTAAGAAGAATAGGATGTCGTAGAAATAGAAAGCAGTAGGAACCCTTTGTTGGTCTGCAGACAGAGACTAGAAGACTTGTCAACTATGCTGTAAGGGAAATTCTTTTTCAAGTATATGTTGGAGTAGATTTCCAGTAGGGTTCATTCCAATTATGAAATTCTATATTTTGTAAACCCCAGCCACCTGAAGGGAAAAGACAGTTTCTGTAAGGCAATGACAAGTTTCTGAAAGTTTGTGCGCCCAACTTTCTAGAAAGAAAAGTAGGAGTTTCTGCGTAGTACCAGTCTCTGGTAAACACACATATAGCCCCATAGCTAGAAAAATATGAAGGGAGAGAGCTACAAAAGGAAAGGTCAGAAGAATCTGGACTTTACCTTGCAATGTTTGCGTGAGTCATTCAGAAAAAGCCAGTCAAATTGAAAAGTGGATTGTCTCTTGCAACCTCAGCTCATTTCCCTTTTGGTGAGACTCCATGGTGTATCCATAAATTTCAAGGTGTGGGATAACAGTGGAACTAAAGAGAAGGTGAGGTGGGTGGTTACCTCTTTATCAAGTTCACATCTAATGAGTATCTTCCACACTGCCAGCAAGTATAAGGATAAGAGGTCCTTTTTGCTGTGATGGAAATTCAGAACAAAAGTCAATACCATTGGTTTACTCCTTTCCCTACTGCTAATATATCCTCTTTGGAGAACCACATTTTAAGAAGGAGCATATCCAACTGAGACGACAGATCTGGATGTGGAGAAATAACAGAGTAGAAAGTTAAAAATAGAAGTAAAGTGCTATAATCTCGAATACTAGGAAAACACACCATGAAGAATGGTTCTCAGATTGGGGATGGATACAGGGGAATATAGCATGCCCTGGAAGAATCCTAATAGTAGCATATAGGGGCTTTTCTTGCTTGGAGAAGAAGACTTATGAATAATATCTTGACAATCATCTTAAGACCCTTCTGCTGTGTCATTTAGAAGTAGTATAGAGGGGCAGAGCCAAAATGGTGAAGTAGAAAGACATACATACTTTATCTCTTCCCCCACAGCCCACAAAATACCTGTAAAGAAAGACTTGCAACAAATTCTAGAGCAACAGAAGCCACAGAAAGAAGAAGTAGAGGAGATTTCCAACCCAGGGTGACCTGGAAGGCCGACAGGAAAGATTTGTCACACAGGTCATAGAGTGGAGCCCAGCCCACCCTTGGCCACACTACTCTGGGAAGAGCGGGACTGGAGCAGGCTTCAGGGATAAAACCCCTGGAAGCAATAGCAGTTTCCAGATTCCTCAACACACAGGTGGCAGAGGTCAGTGAGAGGGCTTTTTCAATCTGAGCGGGAAGGGATCAGAGTTCACCCCTGGGCCTGGCCAAAGGCTGTGGCAGAGACTGGGAAGCATAGGCTTCTGGAGGCCTTCGCAGGCAGCACTGTTCTATTGTTGGAGCACTGAGCATAAAGGCCCTAGGGGAATTGAGCAGCTCTTCTTAATCTCAGACCTGAGCACAGTCCTGGGGTGAGGAGCACTAGGGATTCAAAAGTCAAGTAACTGACTGGGAAATGCCCAAAAAGGGGGAAAAAATAAGACCATAGAAGGTTACTTTCTTGGTGACCAGGTATTTCCTCCTTTCCTTTCTGATGAGGAAGAACAATGCTTACCATCAGACATAGAAGTCAAGGCTTCTGTATCCCAAACATCCAAAATAAATATTCAATGAGCTC
>CM053770.1:102602499-102684889 GCA_028658325.1 Potorous gilbertii
AGACGTCCGAAGACCCAGGGAAGGGTAAGTATCCAAGCGAAGGCCGGGGGTGGGGATACCGCCTGAATGCAGGCGAAGGCAGGGGAAGGAGCCCCATGCGAGAGTTCCGCCTGACTTAGAGTTCAGGCGAAGGCCCCCGTGCGAGATAACCATCTGGACTAGGATCCAGACGAAGGCCGGGGAATAGCCCCGAGCAGTGAGATAAGGTCAAAATGAGTGCATTATTTAAACATAAAGGGGAGTCACCATATGCAAATTAGAAGAGTAAGAAATAGTCTGTCATATCTATGGAGAAGGGAAGAATTCATGACCAAACAAGAGGTAGAGAGGATTACAAAATGCAAAACAGATCATTTTGATTTTATTAAATTAAAAAAGCTTTTATACAAACAAAACCAATGCAATGAAGATTAGAAGGAAAGGAGAAAGCTGGAAAACAAACTTTGCATTAAGTGTCTCTGATAAAGGCCTTATCTTTCAAATATATAAAGAACTGAGTCAAATTTATTAGACTACAAGCCATTCTCCAGTTGATAGCCAGTTGATAAATTGTCAAAGGATATTAACAGGCAGTTTTCAGATGAAGAAATCAAATATCTCTAAAGGCATATGAAGAAGTGCTCTAAATCACTTTTGATGAGAGAAATGCAGATTAAAACAACTCTGAGATACCACCTCATACCTATCATATTGGCTAATGTGACAAAAAAGGAAAATGACAAATGTTGGAGAAGAGGTGGGGAAATTGGGACACTAATACACTGCTGGTGAGGTTGTGAATTGATCTAACCACTCTGCAGAGCATTTTGGAATTATGCCCAAAGGACAACCAAATAGTTCAATCCAGCAATACTATTAGTAGGTCCATATCCCAAAGAGTTCATAAAAAGAGGGAAAAGGACCTACATGAGTAAAAATATTTATAGCAGTCCTATTCATGGTGGCAAAATATTGGAAACTGAGGAGATGCCCAATAGTATTTTGTAATAAGAAATGATGAACAGGCAGATTTCAGAAAAACCTGAAAAGACTTGTACGAACTGATGCAAAGTGAAATGAGCAGAATCAAAGAAACATTGTACACTGTAATATCATTAGCATCATGTGATTATCAAACTATGAATGAGTCAGCCCTTCTCAGCGACAAAGTGATTCAAGAGAAGTACAAATGACTCGTGAAGGAAAATGATATCCAGATAGAGAACTGATGGACTCGGAATGGAAAGTGAAGCATACTTCTTTCATTTCCTTTATTCTTTTTCTTAGTTTTTCTTCCTTTTGATCTGTCTCTTCGACTAATATGGAAATATGTTTTACATGATATCAATGCATAACCGATATCAAATTGCCTACCATGTTTGGAAGAGGGGAGGGAGGAAGGCAGGGAGAAAACTTTGGAACACAAAATCTTATGAAAATGAATGCTAAAAATTGTCTTGATATGTCATTGGGGAAAATAAAGCACTATTAAAAATAAAAAAAGGGAAGGGAAATAAAACTATTAAAATAGAAGAAAATTACCTGTGAATTTGCAACAAATGCACAGGGAAAATAAAGTTGAGAATTATATATTGGCCAGTAAGCTTGACTTTAATTCAATAAAATAGTTTGAACATATTATTGTTATCTCAATTTTCTCATCTTTTTTTCAATGGAATTGAGCTATAACCAGCCCTAGGACAAGCCATTCTATTGATACTATGATTTTATGCTGTACATTTTGCATATGAAATTACAGGAAGATAAACAGGAAGATAAAAAAGATTGCGTTTTGTAATTGCATTAAAGCATTATAAGCTCATCTTCTATAGGCTCACTAAATACACCATTGGGGCAACTCTATCAGCAGATAAGATGAGAGGAAGGCTATATATATATATATATATATATATATATATATATATATATATATATATATATATATACATATTACTGTTCTTAAATGTTTATGGTCCAATGCTATGCCCAGTTGGTTGTGAGAAATGATTCGCTCTGGGGAAATAGTCCATTTTAAGTGCAGATTATTTGCTGAATTACCAAGGATATTTTGTGGCTTAAATTTGTGGCATGGGGCTTTTTTTTTAGGGAGAATGAAGTGTTCAGGAAGATATCTAAGTTTGAGCCTAGTGATTGGAAGAATTGTGGTGTCCTTAATAGCAATAGAGAAGTTCAGAAGAGGGGAAAGTTTTGAGGAAAAGATGATGAGTTCAGTTTTGGATATAGTGAATTAAAGATTTCTATGCAGTATCCAACTGGATATGTCCAACAGCAGAGTGGAAGTCAGGAGATTGGTTAAGGCTAAATACATAGATCTGAGAATCATCTGCATAGGGGCAGTATTGGAACCCACTGGGCTTGATGACATTACCAAAAGAAATAGTGTAGAGGGAGAAAAGAGGAGGGCTTAGAACTAAGCCTGGGGGAAACCTCATGGTTGCTGTGACCTGGAAGAAGATCTAGCAAAGGAAACTGAGGAGCAATCAGACTAATCAAGAGAACCAAGGAGAGAGCAGTGTTACAAAAACCTAGAGTCGAGAGAGTATCAAGAAGAAGATGATAGTGTCAAAAGTTGCAAGAGGTGAAGAAGAATGAGGATTGAGAAAATGTCCTTGGTTTTGGTAATTAAAAGATCGTTGGTTAGTCATCAGTATTTCTATATATCACCAACAAACCCTACAAGAAGATATAGTAAGAGATATGCTATTTAAAATAACCGCATACAGCATAAAATACCTGAAAGTATGTCTGCCAAGACAAGCACAGGAACTATATGAACGTAATTACAAAATGCTTTTTGTACAATAAAAACAGATTTGAGTTTGAGAAATGTTAATTGTTCATGGGTAGGCAGAACCAATATAATAAAAATAATGACAATTACAGCTAATCTACTCAATCAATTACATGCAAATTAAATTACCAAAAATTATTTTATTGAGCTAGTAAAAAACCAAAATTCATTTGGTAAAAGAAAAGGTCAAGAATATCAAAGGAATTAAGGAAAAAGAATTGAAAGAAGGAGCTCTAGTAGTGCCAGATCTTAAACTGTACTGTTATCAAAACTGTTTGGTACAGACTAAGAAACAGAAAGGTGCATGAGTGAAATAGAGTTGACATACAATACACAGTAGTAAATAAATATACTCTATAATAACCTTCCTTTTGACAAAGGTAAAGACAAGTTTTTGGAAAAAGAATTTTCTATTAGTTAAAAATTTTTGGGAAAACTGGAAATCAGTCTGGTAGAAACCAGGTATAGACCAATATCTTATACCATTTACCAAGGTAAAGTCAAAATGGATATGTGACCTAGATATATAAGGAGATATTATAAGTCAATTTGAAGAACATGGAACATATTGCCTATCAGACTTAGGGATAGGAGAAGTATTTATGAACGAGAGATAGAAGGCATTGTGAAATGTAAAATGGATAATTTTGATTACATTAAATTAAAAAGGTTTTGTACAAATAAAGCCAAGATTAGAAGGAAAACAGAAAATTAGGGGGAAAATTTACAGGCAGTTTCTTGGATAAAAGCCTCATATTTCAAATATATAAAAACTCTGAAATTTATAAGAATGTGAGTCATTCTCCAAATGACATATAGTCAAAGAATATAAACAGGCAGTTTTTGGAGGAAGAAATCAAAGCTATATATAAAGACATGAAAAGCATTATTGATTCAAGAAATGCTAATTAACATAACTTTGAGATATCTCACACCTATCAGATTGGTTTAAGTGACAGAAGGGGAAAATGACAAATGTTGAAGGAGATGTGGAAAAATGGAGACACTAATGTCCTGTTGGTGGAATTAGGAACTTCTAATAATTTTGAAGAACAATATGGAGTTATGTCCAAAGTTATAAAACTGTATATAGTCTTTGACTCAGCAATATCACTATTAGGTTTGTTTCCTGAGAAAAAGGAAAAGTACTCATATGTTCTAAAACACTTGTAGAAGCTCTCTTTGTGGTGACAAAGAACTGGAAATTGAAGGATGCCCATCAATTGGGGAATGGCTAAAGACGCTGCAGTATGATTGTGATACAATACTACTGTGCTATAAGAAATGATGAACATGTTAATTTAGAAGAAAAATGGAAAGACTTGCATGAAGTAATGAAGAGTGAAATGAACAGAACAGTAATGGCCATATTGTTAAAAAAACTGAAAACTCAGTGATTTTGAGTATTATAAATATTCAAATCAACTATAAAGGACCTATGAAGGAAGATGCTATCCACCTTCAGAGAAAGAACTAATAAACAGACATATGCATGCTATGATTTTACATATCTATATATCTGTGTCAAATGGTGGCCTTTTCTATTTCAGTATGTAAGAAAAAATAAATTACAATTTTTAAAAAGATCATTGCTAATTTTGGATAAAGCAGTTTTGGTAGAATGATGAAGTTGGAAGCCAAACTTCAGAGCTCAGAAAAGTGTGAGAAGTGGAGGCATCAAATGTAGTTAGTAGTTTAGCCATGAAAATGAAGAGAGTTAAAATATGATCACTAGTGTGATGATAAGCTCATGTAAAAGTTTTTAATGATGAGGAAGATGTATCTATAGGCAGCAGGTAAATATCCAATAGGAAGGAGAAGATCAAAGGTTGATGAAAGAGTGTGGTGAAGAGAGGAGGCAATCTACCGGAGAAAATGGGATGGGACTGAATCAAAGGTGCATATAGAAGGGTTTGTCTTGTCAAGAAGGCCTACTTTTTTATGTGAGACAGGAGTAAAGGAGGAGATAGTAGAGGAAGACATCTTAGTGATGTAAGATGATGGGGATGAAGAGGGAGGAAGAGGGAAATCTTAACAAATGACTTCAACTTCTTCTCAGTGAAGTATGAGCAGACTTCTTATCTGGGGTGAGGGGTAGGGTGATTCCATGGGAGTTTTAAAGAGGGATGAAAAGGTTTGTAAGAGATGACATAGTGAATAGGATGGTGAGTCAATCAGAAAGGTATAAAACAATTTCATCACCTCAGGGAAGGCTCAGTTGAGATTGTTGGTATTGTTCAGTCATATGCAATTCTTTATGATCTCATTTGGGATTCCTGTCAAAGATACTAGAGTGGTTTGCTATCTCCTCTATTTTACAGATAAGGAAATTGTTCAGGGTCACACAGCTAGTAAGTGTCTGAGGGTGGATTAGAACTCAAGAAGATAATTCTTTTTGAATACAGGTCTGGAACTTTATCTTCTTTGCCACCAAGCTGCCCTTCAATTGAAATTATGTAGTATCTATTTGTAGTGTGCCTAATCTTCATGCTTTTGTAGTTTTTTCATCTTTGCTTCAGAAGCACATCAATAAGAGTGAAGGTGATAGACAGTGAATACAACATGAGGTTGGGTCTTGGTAACAAGCAGTGATAGGATAAGGGGATAAGGGATTTAAATGCAGAGAATAGTGCGGAGTTTAACTGAGCTACCAAAGTGTTGAGAGAGAAAGAAGGGATGTATATGTAGTTCAACATGATGGATGGAGGACCTGGTAGGACAAAGAGCAGGGCTAGGAATCTTGAAGATAAGGGAAAGATGGAATGATAAGAGATTACCAGATAAAGGAATTTAAGAGTTCATAAACATGAAAATGGAACATTTGGGCATTATGGCAAGGTCAAGATTATCTTTGTGTGTAACTGAGGTGGAAGAAAGGGGTCTATTAAGGAACTTGGAAGTTAGAGTGCTTGAGATAGTATCCACATGTACGTTGAAGTTCTCTAGTATGAGAGTAGGAATTTGAAAGAGTGTGAGCCAAGCATTGTGCTCACAGGGAAAGAAAAGAAAATACACTGGGATTTTGGTAGATAAAAGCTTACCAGAATCTCAGTGAACAAAAGCATACTGAAGGAGTGAGACAGGAATAAAGTCTGAAATGAAAGCAATTTTATTAATAATGGATCAGGCATTCCAGAAACACAGTGGAAAGAATGGATAGATATGGACAGGAACATTGAGTGGATAGTGTTGAAGGGGGTAGGAATAAGGAAAAGGGTAGTGGAGAATGGAGGGAAAGGGTTAAGATTTGATGATTCATTCTTCATAAGCACAAAGGCATCCTTTCCTCTACTTTCATCTTCCTTCAAATCTATAAATTTCAGCTATAAGTTCCAAAAATAAAGAAAATTAAATTCACATGAAATTTTCAAGTTTTAATAACATTTCTGAGCATTTGTCTTTTCCCCCTGTCATTTTCTGTAGTAATAACTGAGGATATAACTTCTAATTCAGTTATAAGAAAAATTAATACCTGCACCTGGAGTAATACTGTTACATCAACAGACATGCTGTTTCCTTAGAGCAAAGTATAATGAAATAAGTTCGTAATTGCAACTAAATCCTATTTTACAGTTGAAATGTAATTTAATCTTATCAGATCCTAGAATGCTGAAATGCTATACTCCATCAGAAATGGATATGATGAGTAAAATTCACAATTAAATTGAACTCTAGCAAACAAAAGGATTCTTTGCAAGCCAGTAGTATATAGAGAGTTTTGTGGAAAATATAGGAGAAAATTATTTTCTCATTTCATTTTAGTCTACCTGGGTCATAGTCTTACCAATAATTTATATGATCACATTGGATTACTTCAATTCATTTCAGTACTGAATAAAATGTGATAACATACTGAAATAAATTAATATACTTATAAGAATAGACTGATAGATTCTAAGAACAGATGATCTTCTTAAGCCCTCCTAAGGATGAAACCTGCAGTAGGACTATTAACATGTTGAGAGATGGGAATGATAGTTTAAAAATGAATGAATCAGGGTTTCCTGTTCATAGGTATATCGTGAGAGACAATAACCTGTTAACTTAAATAAAACCCTATGACAGTCAGGGCTTGAGAGGGTGTTAGCACTTACACATAAGAACAATTGATAGCTTTACTCAATACCTACTCATTACCTAAAATTCAACAATTCTGGTCATTATTCAGACTTACAAAAGCTCTCATTTATCCTATACCTCCCTTAGCTTTTCATTCAGACAGACTTCTTTCTATAGGATATAACCTCTAGAAATACCTAAAATCTGTTTGATCGGCCAACACCTTGAGTAGCCTCTGTGGCTCTATTGCTACTGATCTACAAAGGCGTTTCATTTTTTAAAAAAATTTCAGTGAACAAGATTTCCCTTTTACAATATGCCTGTAAGCCTTTACCCAGAAACTTCCAATAAGGGAGAACGTTGCTTAGAAACTCTTCTACTTTAATATTGAAGGAATGTTTCAAGAATGAGAACAGAGACTCTTTGATAGTGATGACAGTGATCTCTTTGATATAGGGAACTCCTGAAAAGGCTATCACCTCTTCTAAAGTAGGTCAGCACTTTCCCTGCAAATTATACTCTTAGAGATATACCCAGATCATGAAGAAGTTAAGTGACTTGCCCGGAATCACTTTAGTCAGTACATGTCAGAGATGTGGCTTGAACATAGGTCTTCACAGTTTCAAAGTTAACTCTCCATGCACTATTATGCACTGCTTCTCTGTTGTTTGACTTCTACTCTTTACAAAAAAAAGAGTAAGTGATATCTCTAGGATCTCAATACAGTACAGGCAAGATGTAAGACTTAAATCCAAGTCTACTGGACTCCAAGCCTCGCTCTCTATTCACTGTGGCATGCTGCCTAATATTAATGTTATCTACTACTTTTAGGAATAGGGAATGGATCTAATATTTCACTGCAATAAGAAACTCAAAGATGAGGAAACTTCTTTAGTCTGTATAGGTCAGTTTCTTTTTTTTTTTTTCAAAAGTAGACATGGCCATTCATCCTGAGAGTATTTCATGTATTCATGAACCCCAACATCCAATGTGGAGAAAGGGGATTGTAAATTCTCTGCTAAGTGTAATCCTGGAATCTGAGCAGTATTAGATGCTGGAAGCAATGGATATCTCATCAGTAATCTCAACTTTGAATGTATCTGCTTTGAAGAATTTTGTAGTTGGACTTTCTAGATATATTAAAGCATTTTCTGATACCATGCACTCTTTCTGCAAGGATTGCTTAGGTAGTTTGTGAACAATGACTTACTTGGAGAGCAAACCAGGTAGTTATTTAGATAGTACAGATCAGATGGGAAGGATTCTTTATTCAGTAGCCCCCCAAATCTTCTAAAGCAAATCTCAACCACAGAATGGTACTATGAGTCCCCAGGAGACCCTTTAAGACCCTGTGCAAAAGAAGGATTTTCCAGAACGTTAGCAGGTTAAACTAATGGAACCCTAGATACCCTTCCCTTCTAAGGGGAGATGATAGATTATATGAGTACTTGATATTTCTGTGCCTTTTATACACTTCTGTGACTCAGAATGTCTTATGTATTTTTTCCTTCTTTAGACTCTTGTGAATTCTTTGTGCTATCTTCACTTTCTATGGGATTAAAAAATGACTCTCTGGTACTAAACTTTACATGTAAATGTAGACAGACACTAGGCTTGATTGTAGACATAGTCTGTATCATAAATTGTGTGTTTTATTTTGCTTTTTTGAAATGAGCAATTCTGTAACTTCAAATATTTGAGAGTTGCCTGAGTTACTGAGGACTTCCTCAGAGCCTAACTCTCTATATCCATTAGCACCTCTTCTCTTGAGTATGTTAGAGGACTTTCTTGGAGTAACTCCCCGTAGGGGCAATGAGCCAAAGAGATAGAATGAACCACTTTGAAGTAAAACAGTGGGTTTTGACCTAACTCACTTGAGGTTGGTATTGGGAGCCTCTTGATTATAGATGACATATGCAAAGGAATATATGTAATAAACATGTACATCATATATATTTTCCCAAAGTTATAATCTTTATAATTCTATATACATATATGAATATAAAATCCCTATTATTAAATTTGACTCATTGTTCTAGTTCATTGAGATTTTGTTTTTGGAACTTGAATAATCCAACATGTAAATTAACCCTCCCAACTCCACATTATTTGTGAATCTAATAAAGATACCATTTATGCCCTCATATGAGTCATTAAAAAGTATACAGTTCACAGGTAAGAATGTATCCCAGGGCACTCCACTGAAGACCTCCTTCCCTAGAGGCATTGATCCATTAATGGTTCCTCTTTAGACCTTGTCATGGGATAAGTTTGGAATCCACCTAACCATATTACTACAAAGTCCACATGGCCACCTTGTATTCTCACTGTAATTTGTAAATTAACATTTTATTTACTAGTTGGACCAGGTGACAGAAGAATGTTGTCTAAGGACCAGTATAGCTTTCTAGCAAGACAAAACTAAATGAAAGCAGGGAGCATTTTTGAAGATTGAGTTTCTCTGTTTTATACCTCAATTGATTTTGTTAGAAGTTATTGAACACTCACTTCAGTGCTTGAATTATTAAACAATCTTGAATTATTTTAACATATGTATGAGAGACACCTTGTTAGAGGAAAGCTTTAAAAATTTGTTTTGTTCAACCAGATTGAATTCTTTTTTGTTATCAACAAACCAAGAAACCAGCAGAATTTTGATTCTCTGTACCCTTCTTTCATTTTTGTTAACTGTAAAGACATGATCTGCCATAGAGCATTGTTTGAGAAAGTCTGCATCTTCCTTTCTAATTTTCACCAATAATAGCCACAATATATGCATACATTGTTCTCATAAAGATTGCGCCAAGATAAGAATACAGGAATGTCAGTTAATAGCTTTTGGGTTTTTAAATCATTTTTTTAGATAATATCACTGGTGATCTTTTGCATATTTCTGGTATCTACCATTGCCTGAGATAGCTTGTAAAATAATTCCTCAGTGCTTTTAAAGCTCTTCTTTGTGCAGTCAGCTAAGGAGCTTAACATAGACTTATGATTAAAACTAAGGCAATTGATTTTAGCTTCATTTTTGAACTTTGCTCTCTGGTGTGGTCCATTCCTTTACCAAAAAAATACCCAAAATGAAAAAAAAAATAAGGCAGCAAGTCAACAAAGTTTAAATAGCATAGACAACTTCCAAGGATATTGATGCCAGTTCAGTAAGCAGCCATGAGGTGAATCTAATAACTGGACATGAGAGTGTGGAGAGAAGATAACTTCACCATGTCCTACAACTGGGAAAACAGGTACATTCAGACAAATGAATGAAATGAAAAGGAGTGTAGAACGCTCCTTAATAGGTAGGTGATTCAGACAAGGCTACAATTATTCATTGTTATGTTCATTTGAGGGTAGTAGTACTCTTCTTGCTATTGGCTCACTGCTCGTGTATTTATAGTCTTATAGTCCTCTCTTCCCTTCTCTTTTACTCTGAGAGCAAAAGTTCCCAGGCTTCTCCTATTTCCATGCTTCTCCTGTTCTGCAAGGTTTCTACCTCCTGAGATCCTTGAGTCCTTGCTGGTAGTTAGGAGAAAAAAATGCACTTGCTACCAATTCCCTTGCTCAGTCACAGATTTCCTTATCCTGTCTTTGG
Organism: Potorous gilbertii; assembly: GCA_028658325.1. Classification (NCBI taxonomy): domain Eukaryota; kingdom Metazoa; phylum Chordata; class Mammalia; order Diprotodontia; family Potoroidae; genus Potorous; species Potorous gilbertii. The sequence goes on from CM053770.1 coordinate 102,612,942, forward strand.
TTTTTATTTGAAGTTAAAGGATCTTAAGTTTGAATCCTGGCTCTGGTATCTATTACCCACCTCTTAGGGTCTCAGTTTCTCATCTGTAAAAAGAAAAAGTTGGACTTGAAAGTCTCCAAGCCCTGTCCAACTATAGATCTGCAAGCCTATGATTCAATCCTATTATATCTTAGAATGGTTTCCATATTGGAATAAGAGAAGATGCCTGGAAACATTTTGTTTCTTTAAGATTACATCATTATTCTGGTACCTTTCCTATCCTTCTCACCAAACATATTTTGACATGTTTATCTTTCAGAACAAGGAGCTCTTGAAAGGATTTCAATGAATCATGGGAAGAATTATATCAGTCAACACAGAGTAAAAAGTAAGGAATACAACTGAACAAATTGGGGGACTGGAGGATATAAGGATCTATTAATTCATGTGTGTCGAGGGCTGCTAGTGAAGGAACTTTCTCAACCTATGTAATTTAGTAACAGTGAGCATCAGAGTCAGAACTTGAACTCAGGTCTTTCTGACTCTAAGTCTAAGGCCAGTTTGCAATTCACTAAATCATTCTGCCTTTTCCATAATTTAAATGATTGGAAGCTAGTCTTGGCCCTAGAGAAAACAGGAGGAAACGTACTTTTCTCCATTTCAAAGAGTAGGATGTAGGTGGAATAATGACCATAAAGGATCAGTCTCTATGTGCATACACATGTGCATATTATATATGTGTCTGTAGAGTATTTGTACTTGGCTATAATATAAAAACAAAAGGCATAAATAAAGCATTTTTTAAGAAATCTACATAAATCTAAGTGGGATGGTCACTAATACTGAAGTGACTATTGTTTTTCAGACCAAATAATTTCAACACCACACCAGTATGGCAAACACTGATTTAGTGCAGACAAGGTGTCCCCAAAGTCTTATATTTTTAAAGCTTAAAACTGTGCTAAGACTTTGAGGATACCCTGTACTACGAATGGCATACTGTTCTAGTTGTTGGGGGAGCTGTTAACATTCACAGAAAATGAAGTCCCTGCCCAAGTGATACATAAAGTATTGAGAGGGGACAGAGTAAGACAAATGTAATGCATAATATCAATTTTATGTGCATGAGAGAGGAAAAAAGTGCTAGATAAAGCCCAAAAGTGAAAGTAAAAGCCCAATTGTAATTCAGTAACTGATAGAAAGGTTACTGAAGGTAGAAAGGGCCACTGCATATATAGGAATTAATAGTGATCTGGTTTGTCCAGACATTAGAGTGGTTGGAGGAAAGTGATATAGAAGCTGGAAGAGAGAGTGAGGTCTGATCTTGGACAGTCTTGAATGCCCAGGAAAGGAAAATAAACTTCACTCAGTAAATCCTAGGAAACTTTACAAGGTCACCTGACCAATTAGAGGCTCAACCAAGGAGACAAGAGTCAGAAAATGAAGCAGGGGTTTAAACTTTTTATATGACTTCTACTCTGAGAAACATAAAATTCATTTTGCATTCAAGATTTTTATCTTTTCTAGATTGACAGATGAGGTGATAAATTTCCTATTTGATATTTCATTTTGCTAGTGTCAGAAGCAGACTAAATATGTTGCAAAGCTAGACAGCAAGGAGTGGTTTATCTTATTCCCTCTGCTTTTATCCTGATGGGCTGCTAACAGAAACTTTATATATTCAGAATTAGCATACATAGCAAGTAAGCTGCTGAGAGAGAAGAATCAGGCAGTCAGTCTTGAGGACTTTATGTTTAAAATGTCTAATGAACAAAATGAAAAGATGTCTCAGCTTTAACATGTAATTTGCATAGTATATTTCTTTCCTTTTTCCCCACGTTGTAATAAATGTCCTCCCAACCCACACAGCATTGTTATTTTTCTAGCTCACTTTAAAATGTATGAAATACTAGAAGAAACAATTGCCAATGACTTTAAAATTTTGTATTCAATTTTTATATCCCCTTCATTTTCAAATAAACTTTACCCTTCTAGATCTACATGTTGTAACAAATGAAAATGATAAAGAACACTGAGTCTTCTAACATATACAATGTTTTGTATATATATGTAAATATACATATGTATATATGTAATCTTTTACTTCTGCAAAGTTGGGGTGCTTTTTCTCACCTCTTCTTTGAGGTCAAGTTTGAATATCAACTTCACAGCATTATATTTTTGATTCTTGTGCTTTCCTCTTATATTACATGTATTCTTGTTTCTATTTATTTCACTTTGCTCAAATTCATACACATCTTCCCATACTTATCTGCTTCCTTTATGTTAATTATTTCTTATAGAATAATATCTTATATTCCTATACCAGTTTATTTGGTTATCAATCAATGGGAATATTTCTATTTCTGTGCTACCACTGTTACTGATTTCCCATTATTTATGCCATTTAGACATATCTTAACCACAAATGCATGTAAACAATACTATTTATTTTTATTGGACTCTCTTATTGTAAACTTATTGAAGGCAGAGACCATGTTTTATTTATCACTGTATTTTCTTCAACATATTGTCCAGTGTATTAAAACTAATAGCAGCTTAGTGTGTTGAATGAATGATCAATATGATAGGCAAATTACTCCCTGATAATATTTTAGGTGTAGCATTAACACATTCTTGAAATAATTATTTCGGCAATCAAGTAACTTTATGTTACAAGGTTTTCTTTTTTTCCTAAAAATATTATTTTAATTTAATCTAATTTAATTTTTTTTATTTTAAATATTTGTATTTTATTTGTTTGGACAAAGCAGATACATTCCAAAGAACAAACACACTAAGTCTTCTCCCCACAAAAGAGTTAAAAAAAAACAAAACTAGCCAAAAGAGTGGTTTTGGCTGATAGTATACATCTTTCTTTTTTTTTTTTTCAAGAGAAAATTGTCTGCTTCATTCTACATTCTGATTCCTTAGTTCTTTCTCTGGATGTGAATGGCATTTTGAATCATGACTCCTTTGGAAATGTTTTAGGTCCTTGCATTGTTGTGAAGGGCTAACTTTATCAAAAACAGTCCTCCTACATTGTGACTGTTAATGTGTATAATATTCTCCTGGTTTTGCTTGCTTCACTCAGCATCAGTTCAGGTAAGTCCTTCCAGGCCTCTCTGAAGTCTTCCTGTTCATCATTTCCTTTTTCACTCTCAATAATACATTTATTCACTCCAAATGATATAGCATCCAAATTTGTGAAGGAAATCCAAGCTACTAGAAGACAAATATAATAACACAATAGTGATGGGAGCCCTCTATCAGTTTTAGATAAGTCTAACAGAAAGATAATCATATTGGAAAATATAGAACAGAAAAAATTGCTAGAGAAATTTAGTGGTTAAAGAGTTTTGACATCTTCTAAATAGTAATATAAAGAATATACATACCCCTATCATCACAAAAAGCTTTTACAAAAATTGATCATATAGAAGGGTATAGAGGTATTAAAAACCAATACAAAAGGCAGAAATAGCTAATCTATCCTCTATAGACTATAACATAATAAAAATAGTCATTGGTTCAGGAACCACAAACAGAAAATACAAACCAAAATGAAGACTTGAAAATGAGATCCTAAATAATTAGTGAATCAAAGAACAAATCCTAAAAACAATCAATAGCAATGTAAAATAAAATGACCATGATGAAAAAACATATCAAAATTTCTGAGATGCAGTTAAAGCAGTCTTTGGGAGAAAATTATCTTTACAAATATTCATTAAACAAAATAGAAAAAATACAAAATAAACTAATTGGATATATATGTTGAAAAAATAGAAACCCAACAAATAAACAAATATAACTAATCACAAAAGAAGAGATGCTAAAATTAGAGGTAAAATAGACAAATTAGAAATAAAAATTCCATAGAAATGATAAGTAGAACAAAAAGCTAGGTTTTTGAAAATACTAATAAAAATAATAAACCCTTATCTGACCCAAATTTTTTAAAAAGACAACAGAAAAATGAATCAATGAAATAGAAAATGAACAAGGAAAAACCACATCAACACTAGAAGAAAGAAAAATAATAATCAGGACATTATATACAGTTATATGCTGACAAAACTAAAACCACAAAAAAAATAGAGGAATACCTTCATAAATATATAATACCCAAACTATCAAAAGACCACTTGAAAATCTTATATAACCCAATATCAAACTAGGAGATAAATTTAGTTGTAAAGGAACTACCAAAGAAAAAAGAATCGCTGGTCCTGCTGGATTCACAGGACAATTCTATCAAACTTAAAAAACCAACAATATCTATACTCACAAATTATTTTCAAAAATTGAGAAATGTCCCAAATGAATCCTTTTATGAGATATATATATATATATATATCTATCTATCTATCTATATATCTATATATATCTATATCTATCTATCTATCTATCTATCCATATATATATATCTTTAGTCCCATTCATGCTTCTCTTGATTCTCGTCTTGGAAAGTCAAATTTTCTATACAGATCTGGTCTGTTCCTCAATAAGAATGATTCAAAGTCCTCTATATCACTGAATGACCACTTATTCCCATGAATTACTATACTCAGATTTCTTGGGCAGGTGATTCTTGGTTTCAATCCCAATTCCTTTGACCTTGGGAATATCCCATTCCAAGCCCTTTGATCCCTTAATGTTGAAGCTGCCAGATCTGTGTTATCCTGATAGTATTTCTACAATACTCAAATTGTTTCTTTCTAGCTTCTTGCAGTATTTTCTCCTTGATCTGGGAACTCTGAAATTTGGCCACAATATTCCTAGGAGTTTCTCTGTTCGGGTCTCTTTCAGGAGGTGATCAGTGGATTCTTTCAATATTTATTCTGCCCTCTGGTTCTAGAATATCAGGGCAGTTTTCCTCGATAATTTCATGGAAGATGATGTCTAGGCTCTTTTTTGATCATGGCTTTCAGGTAGTCCCATAATTTTTAAATTGTTTCTCTTGGATCTATTTTCCAGGTCAGTTGTTTTTCCCAGTGATATGTTTCACATTTTCTTCTACTTTTTCAAACTTTTGGTTTTGTTTTTTAACTGCTTGCTTTATCTCATCATCATTCATTTCCCTGAACTCAATTCTCTCTTTCAATGACTTATTTTGTTCAGTGAGCTTTTGAACCTTCTCCTCCATTTGGCTGATTCTGCTTTTTAGTCTCCTTCTCCTCCTTGGCTTTTTGGACCTCTTTTTCCAATTGAGTTAGTCTCTTTTTAAAGCTGTTATCTTCCTCAGTATTTTTTTGGTTCTCCTTTAGTAAGCTGCTAACTTGTTTTTCAAGTTCTTCTATTGCCTAAGTCCAATTTAAGTTCCCTTTGGAGGCCCTGGAGGGAGGGGCCTTGACTTCCTCTGACATTATGCCTTGTTCTTCCTCATCTGAAAGGATAGGGGGAGATACCTGGTCACCAAGAAAGTAACCTTCTATGGTCTTAATTTTTTCCCTTTTTTGGGCATTTTCCCAGCCACTTACTTGATTTCTGAGTTTCCTCTCCACAACCACCTCTCCTTCAGTTCCACCAAGCCAACACTGGGGGCTGAGATTCAGATGAGCTACTCCAAAGCCTCAGGGGCTTTAGGTGGGGGCAGGGCAGATATTCAATATGAGATTAAGATCAGCTGCTCAGATGGGAGCAGGGCATCACACAGGGCTCAGTTCCCTCAGGGGCTTTCTGATGAGAGCTTCAGCAATGGATGTGGGCTACTGCCTGCCTTGGGAGCCCCTTTCTGCTGCTGCATCCACTGCTGCCACCTGAGGAGGCTCGAGTTATGGGGACACCCTGCTCCCTTCTCAGCCAGCCAAAAAGACCCTCTCACTGACCTTTGGCACCTGTGGGTTGAGGGATCTGTGCTGCTGCTGGAGATTCTGTCCCTAAAGCCTGCTCAGTTCTGCTCCTCTCTTCATGGCCAAGGCTGGGCTGGGCTCTGCTCCATGTCTGGTGCCACGGACCTTTCCTGTCAGTCTTTCAGGTCACTATGGGCTAGAAATCTCCTCCATTCCATTGTTCTGTGGCTTCTGCTGCTCTAGAATTTGTTGAGAGTTCTTCTTTACAGGTATTTTATGGGCTGTGGCATATGCTGTGTATGTGTGTCTTTCTCTACAAGGTTTTCAAAACAACCACAGTTCATAGCTGGCAAAAAAACTATTATACATTATTATTTCACAGATTAGTTTTTTCTTCTCAGGTGTCTTACACACACACACACACACACACACACACACACACACAAGTTTAGTTAGTGTGAATATAGTTCCTCCTCATAAGATAATAGGATCATCATAGATTTAGAACTGGAAGGGTCTTCAAAGGTCATAAAGTCTAACTCTCTCAATTTATGGATGAAGAAACTGAGGCTCTGAGAGGTTAAATGTCTTGGTCAAAGTCACACAGGTAAATGGCAAAACTAAGATTTGAACCTACATTCTCTAACTCTAACCCCAACCTTCTTTCAGCCAAACCTTGACTGCTTCATATCACTTCATGTTGGGCTTTTCATGTTTCCTTATATCCTTTATTGTTTTCATTTGTATTATACCATAATATCTCATTACATTAATAGGCTATAATTTATTTAATCATTCCACAATCACTTTTTACTTCTTTACGAATAAAAATAAAGTAGATATAAATATTCTTATATAAGTTTATTTTTACTTTTAATAAAATTTTAGATTAAGTTTTGACAACTCAATTGATAGGTTAAAGGGTATGATCAGTTTTATGATATATTTTATATTGCCAGATTGTTCTCCAGAAAGTTTGCCTTAGCCTATAGTCCCAAAACACTATAATAGTGCCTGTTTTCCTGCAGAACTACCAACATTGAAATTTATCATTTTATAGTAATAATTTTCAGACACTCTGCATAATGAGCTCACAAAGTGCCTTACCAAAATGATTAAATATTTACTGCAATGCAAATGTGAAACAAGATTACAGTGTGATTTTCTGTAGATTTAAAACATCTAAATGGATAAAAATTTATATCTGGTGGATTAGGAAATCTTCCATTGTCACCATAGGTTACATGCAGAATTTTTTTTTTTTACTAAGGGAGTCCAGGAAATAGCTATAGGCACATAAAAATGCAAATAATTTGATTGGGTGTGAGTAAGGTGGGAAGGTTTCCCAAATTTCATGCAATTAGTAAGATGGTTTTCTTATTCTGTAGGTATTAATGTATATCATATAAAGTCCCATGATACACAGATTCTCTCAGAGTTCTACAGAATCATATTTTAGTCCATAGTGTTTTTACGTTTGGACTAAGTGTTCATCATTGACCCTTCATAGAACATTAAGGTTAGAATTTCATTTTTTAAATTATGTTATTTGGGAAGAAAGAATTGTTGTTCTGTTAAAACTTCCTTCAGGCTGGGCAGAATTCCAGGAGAATTAAAACTAAAAGGAGAGACTATTTCGTGATAACAGTTCTTATTTTTCATAAAGGTCATAGGTGAAAGAGCAGAGAACTGGTGTGGCAGTGGTTTCAGAGCCATGAAGACTTGATTTCAAGGCCCACTTCTGACAGAAATATCTATGTTTTCCTGGTCATGTCACAACCTCTCAGATCTCTAAGCAACTCTCTGGGACTATAAGTTGCAGAGGTTTTTCCTGAGTTGGTTAAGATAATTTTATCACCTAGGAGTCACATTTTCCAATTAAATCACAGGTCCAGACCCTATCCCATAGGTTAAAAAGAATGAAAATAAACATATACCTAATCTGGAATGTGTTGGTTGTGATGGAAAAGCAGTTAGAAATCAGCAAAGATCTCTTTAGAGATATAGGAAATTAGGTATGATTTCAAGCACTTATATTTTGTCATGACCTTGAGAGTACTTTCCCTGATTTTGTAGACTGTGTATAAAATGTTTAATTCATTTTTTTGTCAGCAGTTTCAGCTGTTATAATGAGATTATCTGTACTGTCTCTAGTATTTTTAACACCTTAAAATTCTTGCTCATTTAAAAAATATCAAAGGATTTCTATACTCTGGCATGGATAAAGTAATTGATTTTGGAGACTGTGAGAAAAGAAGGGAAAGGGAGGTGGGGAAAAGAAGAAGACTCAAAGGAGAAATAAGGGTTCTAAATTCTTAGAGTGGAAAATGGAAAACTACTAACATATTTGATCCTGTGACTCTTAAATTCTTACTTTATATCTTCTTATATTTGCCAGCATTTAAAGTCTAGATTTAGAAGTGTAATTATCTTACTTTCATTTTGCAATAAGTTCCTCATTGTACCAGCAGATACTTATCTAACACTGAAAATTTGGGGTTTAGCTTGTACCTTATGTACTCAGTAAGTATAGGAACAGAGAAAGTCCAAGACCTGGTACTAGATTTCACTCCTTAATTTGCCACTTAGCAATGGCACAACAAATATTACCAGTTCCTATAAATGCTGTTTCCTTTATTTATTTATTTATTTTCAGTGTTCTACAATCACTACCATATAACTTAGATTTTTTTTCTCTCCCTCTCCCTCACTGTCCCCTCCTTCTATGAGATGGCACACAATTTTTATAGGTTCTACACATATATTCCTATTAAATACAGTTTCACCATCATCATATTGTATAGAAGAATTAAAATAAATGGGAGAAATGGGAGAAACAATATAACAAACCAAAATGTAATACAAAAGAAAATGATCTGCTACATTTTGTGATTGAATTCCAGAGTTCTTTCTCTGGATGTGGAAGGCATTTTGCCTTAAAAGACCATTGGGAATTTTTTTAAGTCCTTGCATTGTGATGAAGTTCTAACTATTCCAAAATAATCCTCACACACTGTGGTTGTTGCTGTATACAAAGTTCTCCTGGTTGTGCTCCTTTCACTCAGCATCAGATCATACAAGTCTTTCCTAGTCTCTCTGAAGTTTTCCTGTCTATCATTTCTTATAGCCCAATAGTATTCCACTACATTCACGTACCACAATTTATTCAGCCATTCTCCAATGGATGGGCATCCCCTTGATTTCCAGTTTTTGGCCACCACAAAGAGTGCTGCTATAAATTTTTTTTGTACATGTGGGACCCTTTCCCATTTTTATAATCTCTTGGGAATACAGTCCTAGAGGTGATATTGTTGAGTCAAAGGGTATGCACATTTTTGTAGCCTTTTGGGTATAGTTCCAAATTGCTCTCCAGAATGGTTATCAGCTCACAGCTCCATCAACAATGAATTAGTATTCCAACTCTCCCAGATCTTCTCCAACATCTATTCCTGTTTTGTCATGTTAGTCAATCTGATAGGTGTGAGGTGGTATCTCAGAGTTATTTTGATTTGCATCTCTCTAATCAATAGTGATTTAGAGCATTTTTTCATATGACTATAGATATCTTTAACTTCTTCCTCTGAAAATTCTCTGTTCGTATCCTTTGATCATCTATCAATTGTGGAATGACTTGTACTCTTGTACATTTGACTCAGTTCTCTATATATTTTAGAAATGAGGGCTTTATCACAGACAGTAGTTGCAAAAATTCTTTCCCAGTTTTCTGCTTCCCTCCTAATCTTGATTGCACTGGGTTTGGTTGTGCAAAAACTTTTCAGTTTAATGTAACCAAAATTATCCATTTTGCACTTCATAATGCTTTCTATCTCTTGTTTAGTAAAAAAGTCTTCCCTTCTCCATAAATCTGATAAATACACTTATTCCTTGCTCCACTGATTTGTTTATAGTATCAATCTTTATACTTAGATCATGTACCTATTTGGACTTTATTCTTGTGTATGGTGTCAGGCATTGGTCTATGCCTAGTTTCTGCCACACAGTTATCCAGTTTTCCCAGCAATTTTTGTCAAACAGTGAGTTCTTATCCCAGAAACTGGAATTCTTGGGTTTACCAAACAGTAGATTGCTATATTCATTGCCTACTGTGTCTTGAGTACCTAGCTTATTCCACTTGGTTACCCTTCTGTTTCTATGTCAGTACCAAGTGGTTTTGAAAATTGCTGCTTTATAATACAAATTGAGATCTGGTAGAGCTAGGCCACCTTCCCTAGGATTTCTTTTCATTAGTTCCCTTGATAGTCTGGACCTTTTCTTCTTCCAGATGAATTGTGATACTATTTTTTCCAGCTCTAGAAAATAATTATCTGATAGTTTAATTGGTATAGCACTAAATAAGTAAATTAATATAGGTATAATTGTCATTTCTATTGTATTGGCTTCGCCTACCCAAGAGCAACTGATGTTTTTCCAGTTATTTAGATCTAACTTCAGTTGTATAAAAAGTGTCTTGTAATTGTGTTCATATAGACCCTGGATTTGTTTTGGCAGGTAGACTCCCAAATGTTTTATAGTGTCTACCCTTGATTTAAATGGGATTTCTCTATCTCTTGCTATTGGGTTTTGTTGGGAATATATTGAAATGCAGAAAATTTGTGTGGGTTTATTTTCTAACCTGCAACTTTGCCAGAGTTGTTTATTCTTTCAAATAGTTTTTTATTTGAATCTCTGGAATTTTCTAAGTATATCATCACATCATCTGCAAAGAGTGATAACTTAGTTTCTTCTTTGTCTATTCTAATTCCTTTGATTTCTTTATCTTCTCTTATTGCTACAGCTAACATTTCTAGTACCATAATGAATAATAGTGGTGATAATAGACATCCTTGTTTCACACCTAATCTTATTGGAAATGCATCTAGCTTATCTCCATTGCATATAATGCTTGCTGAAGGTTGTAGGTAGACACTGCTTATTATTTTATGGAAAGTTCTATTTATTCCTATGCTCTCCAGTGTTTTTAATAGGAATGGGTGCTGTATTTTGTCAAAAGCTTTTGTCTGCTTCTATTGAGATAATCATGTGGTTTCTGTAAGGTTTGTTGTTGTTATGGTAGGTAATGCTAATAGTTTTCCTAATATTGAACCAGTCCTGCATTCTTGGTATGAATCCTACCTGAGCATACGGTATTATTCTCATGATAAGTTCCTGTATTCTTTTTGCAAAAATCTTATTTAAAACTTTTGCATCTATATTCATTAGAAAAACTGATCTATACTTTTCTTTCTCTGTTTAGGTCTTTCTGGTTTAGGTATCAAAACCATATTTGTACCATAAAAAGAATTTGGGAGGATTTCTGCCAATTTTCCCAAATAGTCTACATAGTATTGGAATTAAATGTTCTTTAAATGTTTGATAGAATTTACTTGTAAATCCATCTGGCCCTAGAGATTTTTTCCTAGGGAGTTCATTGATGTCTTGTTCAATGTCTTTTTCTGAGATGGGGTTGTTAAAGTATTCAGCTTCCTCTTATGTTAATCTGGGCAATTTATATTTTTTAAAATAATCATCTATCTCATTTAGATTGTTGAATTTATGGGCATAAAGCTGGGCAAAGTAATTTCTAATTGTTGTTTTAATTTCCTCCTCATTGGAGGTGAGTTCACTCCTTTCATTTTTGATATTGGTAATTTGGTTTTCTTTTTTTTTAAATCAAAATTAACCAAATGTTTATCAATTTTATTGTTTTTTTAATAGAACCAACTCAGTTTTATTTATTAGTTCAATAGTTTTCTTAATTCCAATTTTATTAATCTCTCCTTTGGTTTTCTAATTTGGTATTTATTTGGGGATTTTCAATTTGTTCTTTTTCGAGTTTTTTCAGCTGTATGTCCAATTTATTAATCTCCTCTTTCTCTATTTTATTCAAGCAGGCATTCAAAAATATAAAGCATCCCTTAAGAACTGCCTGTGCAGGATCCCAAAAGAATGGATATTATTGTCACTCTCTTTAATGAAGCTGTTGATTTACACCCTGTTTCAAACATATCTACTTAAAGGATACTGTACCTCAAAGGGCCAAGTTGTGTTAATTGACATTTGTTTTCCTAAGGCAAAGAAAACAGAAAATAGTAGGATGGAAACTTATTTCAAAGTACTTATAATTTCTTCTTATAATTATTTGTGTTTAAAGTACATCCCTCACAGTTAGGAGAAGTTAACCAAATCCAGTTAAGCAAATCACTGCTTCTGGAAGCAGGCTCAGAAAATTGTTTTAGTAATCAAAATTTATAATGACGATGATATTTACTTGCCATTGTCTCAGCCTTCAGTCTGAAGTTACCCTGATCTGATTGACCAGATTGATCAGTTGATTTGGCTTTTTATGCATTTTTTTCCTTCTTGAATTCTATAGCTCAGTAAAATCCATCTTCTTTCTCTTCTTCATATACAACACTCCACTTTGCATCTCTGTGTCTTAACATTACCTATCTCCCATGCCTGGAATGTAGTCCCTTTTCAGTTTCACCTCTTAGACTCCCTCATTTCCTTCCAGACTCAAGTACCACCTTCAATATAACATGAACAAAGCATTTACTAAGTGCTCACTCCACACAAGGTGAGGAGAGAAGAGAGGAGAGACTGAATTTTGCGTTTGCTTTGTCTGAGATCATGATTGCTACTCCTGCCTTTTTGTTAACCAGCTGAAGCATACTATATTCTGCTTTTACTTTTATTTTATATGTGTCTCTCTAGTTCAAATATGTTTCTTGTAAACAACATATTGTAGGATTCTGGTTTTTAATCTACTCTTGTATTTACTTCTACTTTATGGATGAATTCATTTCACATTCACAGTTATGACTACTAATTGTGTATTTCTCTTAATCCTATTTTCTCCATTTATGCTTTTCTCTCTCCTTTCACCCTGTCCCTCCTCACCAGTGTCCTGTTTCTGACCACCACCTCCCTCAATCTACTCTCCCTTTCTTCAGCCATCCTTCCTCCTCTTTCCCCATAGGGTAAGATAGATTTCTATACCCAACTTAGTGTGTATGCTACTTCCTCTTTGAGCCACAGTCAACAACAATAAAGTTCAAGCAGTGATCAAACACCCATCCTTCATTTCCTGCACTGTAATAGGTCTTTGATGCCTCTTTATGTGACATAATTTACACTATTCTGCCTCTCCTTTCCTCTTCTCCTAATGCTATCCTTTTCCTTACCCCTTAACTTTTTATATCTTCCCATCAAAATTAACTTATAGCCACACTCTCTGACTATACCATATAATCCTTCTAACTGCCCTAATGGAGATACAGTTCTTAAGAGTTAAAAATTGGTCAAATGGGAGGCACAGGAGGAGACAGAGGTTTTACACCAAGAGTATCCAAGGGGTATCCAAGGAAACCCTTCAGGAGGAGGAAATGTCCACAGAGCAGGAGATTGGCTGTGGAATCTAGAGTGTGAAAATCAGAATTTTGCCTGGAGAACAGAATTTAATTAGTATAAGGTCCCTGAGTCAGAGGGATTTCTTGCACCACCTTTTCTACTTCTAGGTGGCAGTTGTGGCAGAGGTGGCCCTGGTGACATGAAGACTGGCAGAGGTGGCCTCATGGATCATGGAGGGCCTGGTGGCATGCTCAGATGAAGCCAAGGTGGATACAGGGGTGATTTTCAGGGAGGCCAAGGAATTGGTCAGGTTGGCTTTGGTGGCAGAAGAAGAAGAGAACTTGGAGGTTGTCCCAGGCCTCTCATGGAACAGATGGAGGCAGAAGAAGTGTGCATGGAAGACCTGGAAAAATAGATAAAAGTGAGCACCATCAAGAGCACAGAGACTGACCCTATAAGACACAGAAACCCTGCAGATCTGCATTTACTACCAGAATTATTTTTTTATTTCAGAAAATATTTTAAATTTATAATTCCATATTTATAATGCTGGTCACAACATTATGATTATTCCTTGTCTGTACTTTAGTATTTATCATCACTTGTGGAGAAATATTAAAACAAGTTAAATGGTAGTGCCCTTAATTTCTCTTCCTTCTATTGAGATAGTTGTTTGATGAAGACTAATAAATCAGTGAGAAAATACGTTGTAAGAATGCTCAAATATCTTTGTGTGGAGACCCAGGAGGAGAACTAACTGTAACAATATTAATTGTTGTGATTATTTTTAAAATAAAATTCCAAATGTTAAAAAAGATCACCTTTCCATCTAGTGATGCAAACAGTTTAACCCTATTGAATAACATGTTTTTTTCTTTACCATGTTTATTTTTATGCTTCTCTTGAGTGTTATATTTGAAAACTGAATTTTCTGTTTACCTCTAGTATTTTCTTTTTTAAAAATATATTTATTTTGAGTTTTCAGCATTCACTCCCACAAAACATTGAACTTCAAATTTTCTCCCCATCTCCCCTCTTCCTCCACTCCAGAACAGCATGTATTTTGATTACTTATCCTCCAATCTGTCCTCCCCTCTTATCCCCTTCCATTCTATTTTCCAGTAGGACAAGATAGATTTCTATACCCCATGGCCTATATATACACATAAATATGCATACATATATATGTATATTATATATATATGTAATATATGTGTGTGTGTATATATATATGTATATATATATATATATATATATATATATGTATATATATATGTATATATATGTATGTATATATAGATAGATTCCCTTCAACTATCCTAATACTGAGAAAGGTCTCAAGAGCTGTAAATATCAGCTTCCATGTAGGAATGTAAACATCTCAACTTTAATATGTCTCTTATGATTTCTCTTTCCTGTTTTCCTTTTCATGCTTCTCTTGATTCTTGTATTCAAAAGTCAAATTTTCTATTCAGCCCTGGTCTTTTCAACAAGAATGCTCGGAAGTCCTCTATTTCATTGAAGTTCCATTTTTTGCCTTGAACTATTATACTCAGTTTTGCTGGGTAGGTGATTCTTGGTTTTAATCCTATCTCCTCTGACCCCTGAAATATCATATTCCAAGCCTTCATTTCCCTTAATGTGGAAGCTGCTAAATCTTGTGTTATTCTGATTGTGTTTCCACAATACTCAAATTCTTTCTGGCTGCTTGCAATATTTTCTCCATGATCAGGGAGCTCTGGAATTTGGCTACAATATTCCTAGGAGTTTTCCTTTTGGGATCTCTTTTAGGAGAGATTTAATTTACAGATTTAGGTGAACTCTTCCAATATCTATTTTTCCCTCTGGTTCTAGAATATCAGGACAGTTTTCCTTGATAATTTCTTGTAAGATGGTATTTAGCCTCTTTTTTATCCTGGCTTTCAAGTAGGTAGTCCAATAATTTTTAAATTATCTCTCCTGAATCCATTTTCTAGTCAGTTGTTTTTCCAATGAGATATTTCACATTGTCTTCTATTTTTTTTATTCATTTGGTTCTGTTTTTAATTTCTTGATTTCTCATAAAGCCATTAGCTTCTATTTGCTCCATTATGATCTTTAAGGAATTATTTTCTTCAGTGAACTTTTGGACTTCTTCCATTTGACCCATTCTGCTTTTTAAGAAATTCTTCTCTTCGTTGGCTTTTTGGACCTCTTTTGCCATTTGGGTTAGTCTAATTTTAAAAGTGTTATTTTCTTCAGTTTTTTTTGGTTTGGTTTAGCAAGCTGTTGACTTATTTTTCATGATTTTCTTGCATCACTCTCATTTCTCTTCCCAATTTTTCCTCTACTTCTCTTACTTGATTTTCAAAATCTTTTTTGAGTTCTTCCATGGCCTGAGACAAATTCATATTTTTCTTGTTGGCTTTGGATGCAGAAGCTTTGACTTTGTTTTCTTCTTATGGTTGTATGTTTCAACCTTCCTCATCATCAATAATGTAAGAAAATACCTCTTTACTGAGAAAATAAGAATCAATAATCTGTTTCTTTTCCCCTGTTTGCTTATTTTCCCAGCCAATTACTTGACATTTGAGCTCTTTGTTAAGTGGAGGGCTACAAAAGCAGCTTTTGCTTCAACAGTGGATTCCACTGCCCTGTGGCTGGGGTTGGGACTAGACCACACTCCCCTCTCAGCCAGGTGAGAGATCCTTCCCATTGACATTTGAGGCTGTCTTTGGCATTTATGGGTTGAGAAATCCGGAAACCACAGTGGCCACCAGCGATTCAGACCCCTAAGTTCTGCTCAAGCTTCATCTCTGCCCAGTGTGGCCCATGACAAACTGCATTCTTCTCCCAGTCCAGTGTGATAGACCCTTCCTGTCTACCTTCCAGATTACCTTGCATTGGAAATTTGCTTCAGTTTGTCATTTTGAGGTTTCTGCTGCTCTAGAATTGGTTTAAAGTCATTTTTACAGGTTTTTTGAACAGTTTGGAGGACAGCTGTAGCAGGTACCTGCAACTATTCTTCCATCTTGGTTCCATCCCTTTAGCTCTAGCATTTTCAACAGGAATGTTTGAAAGTTCCCTGTTTCATTGAATATCCTTTATCTCCTGAAAGATTATACTCAGTTCTGCTGGGTAGTCAATTCTTGGTTGTATAATACAAACACCTTTTCCCTATGAAATATCATATTCCAAGCCCTCCCATTCTTTAATGTAGCTAAATTCTGTGTAAATTTGACTGTAACTCCTTGGTATTTGGATTATTTCTTTCTGTTTGCTTGTGGTATCTCTTCCTTCACCTGAGAGTTCTAAAATTTGGCTATAATATTCCTAGGACTTTTCATTTTGGGGGTCTCTTTTAGAAGGTATTGGTGGATTCTTTCAATTACTATTTAGCCCTCTGGCTTTATGATATCAGGGCAATTTTCCTTGATAATTTCTTGAAAGATGATGTCCACAATCTATTTTTTTTTTATCATGGCTTTTAGGTAGTTAAAAATTCTCAAATTATTTCTCCTGAATCTATTTTTCAGGTCAGTTCCTTTTCCAACATGGTATTTTATATTTTCTTCTATTTTTCCATTCTTTTGGTTTTGTTTGATTGATTCTTGATGTCTTATGGAGACATTGGATTCTCCTTGCCCAATTTTAATTTTTAAGGAATTATTTTTTCACTTAGCTTTTGTACCTCCTTTCTCCTTCAGCCAATTCTGTTTCTTTAAGAGTTGTTTTCTTCAGTGGACTTTTGTGTTGCTTTTTCCATTTGACCAATTCTACTTTTTAAGAAGTTGTTTCCTTCAGTGAATTTTTATATATCCTTTTGCATTTTTCTTCACTTCCTTCACCAAGCTGTTGACTCTTTTTTCATGATTCTTTTGTAAAACTGTCATTTATTTTCCATACTTTTCTTTAACTCTCTTATTTGATATTAAAATCCTTTTTTGAGATCTATCAGAAGGACTTTTTGGGCCTGAGACCAATTCATATTTTTCTTTGGGGTATCCATGTAGGTGTTTTGACATTGTTGTTCTCCTTTTATTAGTTTTTTTTAGTATTTTATTTTTCCCCAGTTACATGTAAAAACAATTTTTAACATTCATGTTTAAAACTTTGAATTCCAAATTCTCTTTCTTCCTGGGAAGCAAGCAATTTAATATAGTTTATACTTGTGTAGTCATGCAAAACATATTCATGATAGTCATATTGTAAAAGAAAACATGGAGGAAAAACTCAAGAAAAGTAAAGTGGGAAAAAAAAGTATGCTTCAATCTGTATTCAGACATCATCAGTTTTTCCTCTGGGAATGGATAGTCTTTTTCATCAGAAGTCTTTCAACGTTGTCTTGGATTGTCTTATTGCTGAGAATAGCTAAGTCATTCACAGCTGATCATTTTACAATGATCTTACAACTTTGTGCACAGTACATTTCACTTTGCATCAGCTCTTGTGAGTCCAGGTTTTTCTGAGAGCATCCTGATCATAATTTCTTATAGTATAATAGTATTCCATCATAACCACATACTACAACTTGTTCAGTCATTCCACTACTGATGAGCATTTCCTCAATTTCCAATTTTTGCCCCCAGAAATGAGTTGCTATAAACAATTTTGTACATATAGGTCCTTTCCTTGTTTTTTTTTTAAATCTCTTTTGGAATATAGATCTAGTAGTAGTACTGCTAAGTCAAAGAGTATTCATTTTATAGCCCTTTGGGCATAGTTTCAAATTGCTCTACATAATGAATGAATTAGTTCACAACTCCACCAACAATGCATTAAAGCTTCATTTTTCCCATTAACCTCCAACATTTGTCATTTATCTCTTCCGTCCTATTAGTCAATCTAATAGATATGAGGTAGTAGCTCTGAATTAATTCAATTTGGTTTTGCATTTAATTTGCATTCTCCAATCAACAATGAGTTAGAATATATTTTCATATGGCTATAGATAGCTTTGATTACTTCATCTGAAAACTGATCATATCTTTGGATCATTGATCAATTGGGGAATGGCCCTTATTTTTATAAATTTGACTCAGTTCTCTACATACTTGGGAAATGAGGCCTTTTCAGAGAAACTAGCTTCAATTTTTTTTTAACTATTACTATCGATAACTGTATTTTCCTCAATCCTATACCCTCTCCCATTTATTCTATTTTCTCTCTCCTTTAATCCTATCCCTCCTCAAGTGTTTTGCTTCTGACTACTTCCTCCCTCAATCTGTCCTCCCGTCTATCACTCTCCTTTTTCTTATTACTTTCCCCTCCTATTTTCTTGTAGGGTAAGATAGATTTCTTTACACACTTGAGTGTGTATGTTATTCCCTCTTTGACACAATTTTGATGAAAGTAAGGTTCACTCACTCCTTCTCACCTCCCCCTCTTTTTCTTCAATGTAAAAAATTTTTCTTGCCTCTTTTATATGAGATAATTTTCCCCATTCTACATCTCCCTTTCTCTTTGTTCAAGAGAAACTTTATTTCATCATTTCTATTATTCTTCATTCATCAAACTCTATTACTCTTTAATTTTAATTTTTAGATATCATCCCTTCATTTTCAGCTCACAACTATGTCTTCTGCCTATATATTCCTTCTAAGTACTCTAATAATGGAAAAGATTTGATGAGCTATAAATCTAATCTTTCCATAGAGGAATGTAAATGGTTTAACTTTAAGTCCCTTACAATTTCCCTTTCCTGTCTACTTTTTTATATTTCTCTTGAGTTTTGCATTTGAAAGTCAAATTTTCTATTCAGCTCTTGTATTTTCATCAAGAATGCTTGAAAACCTTTTATCTCATTGAAAGTCTGTTTTTTCCCCTGAAGGATTATACTCTGTTTTTCTGGGTAGGTGGTTGTTGGTTGTAATCCTATCTCCTTTGCCCTCCAGATATCATATTCCAAGCTTTTCAATTCTTTAATGTAGAAGCTATTAAATCTTGTATTCTCCTAACTGTGAATCCATGATACCTGAATTGTTTCTTTCTGGTTGCCTGCAATATTTTTTTTCCTTGACTTCAGAACTCTGTAATTTGGTGACAATATTCCAGGGAGTTTTCATTTTGGGATCTCTTTGAGGAGGTAATTGGTGGATTCTTTCAATTTCTATTTTGCCTTCTGGTTCTAGAATATCAGGGCAGTTTTCTTTGATTATTTCTTCAAAGATAATGTCTAGGCTCTTTTTCTGATCATGACTTTCATGAAGTCCAATAATTCTAAAATTATCCCTCCTGGATCTATTTTCCAGGTTAGTTGTTTTACCAGTGACATATTTCACAATGTCTTCTATTTTTTCATTCTTTGGTTTTGTTTTGTTTCTTGATTTCTCATTAAGTCCTTAACTTTCATTTACTCCATTTTAATTTTTAAGGAATTCTTTTCTGCAGTGATCTTTTGGATCTCCTTTTTCATTTGACTAATTCTGCATTTTAAAGCATTCTTCTCCACATTGTCTATTTTTTGGATTTCTTTTAACATTTGGTCTAGTCTGTTTTTTAAGATGTTATTTTCTTCAATATTTTTTTTGTGTGTGCTTCCTTAACCAAGCTGTTGACTTGTTTTTCATGATTTTTTTACACCACTCTTCCTTCTCTTCCCAATTGTTCCTCTTCCTCTCTTACTTGATGTTCAAAATCCTTTTTGAGCTCTTCCAGGCCTGAGACCAATTCATATTTTTCTCTTTCTTTTGAGTGTGTGTTTTGATCTTCCCTGTCACCACAGTAACTTTCAATGGTCAGAGTTTTTTCTGTTGTTTGTTCATTTTCACAGCCTACTAGTTGACTTTCAACTGTTTGTTAACATAGGGCTATGCTTCCAATGTGGAGAGTGTACTGTCCCAAACTTCAGGGGTTTTGTGCAGCTGTTTTCAGAGACATTTTTAGGGACCTGTAAATTTTTACTTTTTCCAAGGTGATGTGATCAAGGGACAGGTGTTTACTCCTTTCCTGGCCTGTCCTCTGGTCTGTGAGGGATCATAAGGACTCTTTTCTGCTCTGGAACTGTGAGGAGGATCCCCGCTCCACTGTGGCCACAAGTGATCTTCTCTGACTTCAGAGTGCCACCCAAGACTGTGACTCAGCTCTGAGTATGGGCAAAACAAGAGAGTCCTTCCTCAGTGCTACCAAAAAGTCATTTTTATTCTCTTTCTGCCTAGTTGTTTGAGCCTTTTACCATCTATGGGTAGAGAGTTCCAGAAGCAGCAGTAGCTGGTTCTGCTGCTTATTGAGTCACTACCAAGGCCTGTTCCTGGTTTTCTGGAGCTGGAGGTGTGCTGGCGCAGCCTGGACTGGACTGTACTCCAGTCTCACCCAGGTGTGACAGATCTTTCCTGCTGTTATTCTAAGTTATCTTTGGCATCAGTGGGCTGAGAAATCTGAAAACTGGCACTGCTGAGTGATTCAATGGTCCCAAAATGGATTTGTTGGGGCCTGATCTGTACTGGATTACACTCCGCTCTCACCCTGATGCAATAGACCTTTCTGGCCAACCTTTCAACCTGTCTTGGGCTGGAAATTTGTTTCACTCTATCTACGTGTGGGTTCTGTTGCTCTAGAATTTGTTTAGGGTCATTTTTAAAAGATATTTAGAGGGTTTTGTGGGAGGGATCAGGTGAATGTTTGCCTTTACTCCACCATCTTGACTTGTCCTCTTTTGAGTTTGTGTTTTGATCTTTCCTGTCACCATAGCAGCTTTCTATGATAAGGGCTTTTTGTTTGTTCTTTGTTTGTTTTATGCTCATTTTCCAGTCTGTTTTATGACTTCTAAAGTTCAGCTCTCATCCTAGGGTACAGCAGACACTGTTCCAAGCTTCTTGCACTGAGGGGGGTGCCAGGGGCCTGATCACTAGCTTGCTGTACCAGGGCCTCTGGGCCTGCCAAGCTTGACCACCAGACTATTTTGTTGGAACTGGAAGCCTTACCAATGGCCTGTTATGCTAGTGGTCTGCTGAGCTGGGCCACTGAGCTGTGGTTGCTGATTTGTGCTGGACAAGGGGCCTCCTGCTGGCTTGCTCAGACACTGTCTGCACTGTGCTGCCCTCCCCTTTGACCCAAGTGAGACAGACCTTTCTTATAGTCCTAATTGATCTTGGGCTGGAAAACTGTTTCGTTCCACTCTTTTTTGGGTACCATTACTCTAGAATTTGTTTTGAGGTGTGATTTAAAGTTGTTTCAAGGGAAATTGGGGAGAGTTCAGACAACTTCCTGCCTTTTCTCAGCTATCTTGACTTTGCCCCACCTCTCATTTTTTTTTTTACATCTAAAAGTTGTTCTGAAAGTCTTAAAGCATTTTAAGCTTTAATAGCTTACCTTCCTCATATGTGTACAAGTTATCTTGCTCATAATCTCCTTGAAGACAGGTACTGTTTTGTCTTTGTACTCTAGGCACCTAGCTCTGGACTTGAGAAGTAGTGGGCACTTAATAAATACTTGTCAATTGATTGACTGACTCTTCTGTCTTACTCCCCTCCCCCTTTTTTGAGATCTTCTGACATATGGCCTGCTGTATTTGGTCTTATGATGAGCTCTGCATTTACTCTGATTCTTCATTTCCATGTCTGCCTTACTGACAGCCACATCACTAAAACTGGGAATGACTTCATTTATTTTAGCTAGTGACCCTAGTCACCTATCTTTTAGTGATGCTGACAAGTATAGGGTTTGTTCCTAGGATCTTGGACCAAGTTCCCTGCCTCCACTTCACTGACTTGTTAGTATAAAAACAAATATGAAAAGTCTGAAAACATAGAAGTGCTTTGGGAATGAAAGACAGTGGTGGTTTTATATTTGTGTCTGTTTAAGTTAGTCTGATTCTAGATGACACATTCCTAACTGTTCTATGCTTCAGCAGAAACTACACCTCAGAGGACAGCAATTCATTTCTATTTTAGGCCACAATGAAGAAAAATCAAAGACCTCACTTCCAGTTAGGAATGAGAGGTTATATCAGGGTATAAGCAGAACACCTTCCCTAACCCTACCCAACCTGATTCAATATGATGCAAATTCTAATGCTGGCTCTGTATTCTCAGATTTATTTCATGAGCATTTTCATCAGAAGTTTCTTCAAGAGTTGGTAACCATTTGAACATACTGTTTGTAAAACAGGGCATTAAAAAAATCTTTGAGAATTATTCTTTAAATGTACTGATAAATCAAAATACCCCACCAAATTAGAGCTTCTCTGGGCCTGACAATAAAATGACTTTTCCATCAAGATATTTTCCAGACACCTCTCCCTTCTCAGTTTACTCAAAAGTGCTTTTTAAAAGATAAGTCTTGCCCTGAATTTAAATGAACCCAGTGCCTTTGATGTATAAAGAAAAGTGGTTTATGGAAAATAAGCCTGCATGTGAGGTGTGCTGAATGCCAAATTATAAGATGAGAAGGATACTAAATATTTGGAAAGGGGTAGGTGATAGAGTGAATCCAAACAGTGAGGCAAAACATAAACATATTTTTACACCTTGACATCACATATAAATTAACTTTGTGTTTCCATTAATTTCACTTAATTGTAGTTTGGTGGCACAGTGGACAGAGAACGTGGACCTGGAGTCAGGAGGACACGAGTTCCAAACTCAGATGTTAGCTATGTAATCCTGAGCAAGTCATTTCCCCTGTCTGTCTCAGTTTCCTCAAGTGTAAAACAGAGGTGACAACAGCAGCTCACTCCCAGAATTATTATGACAATTAAATGAGATAATAGTTTAAAGTGCTTAATAGTTCCTGACACATAGTTGCTTTAATACATGCTGTTTCCTTTTCTTTTTTTAAACCTCTACCTTTCCCCTATTTAAATAGATCCTTCACTTAAAGCTTCAATTCTAGTTGTTTTTTTTTTACCCATCCTATCTCTTTATGACAGTCTTACTTCATTCCAAATGATAACTCTCTGTGGAGATTGAAATTCAAATAGTAATAAAGTATACATTATTTATTCTAGCCAATATTTTAGCTTATGATTGGCTCCCTTTGTCTCTAATAGCCTAGTTCATACTTCCTTGGGAAATTATTGGGAAAGTAAGGCTGCAGCAAAGTAACTTAAGCTTAAAATTCTGCTGCTATATAACCAACATGGAGCATTTTGATGCTATTGAATCACCAACAATAAATTGGCAAAATATCCAGAAGCAATAGTTTCTACTTTAACAGCTTTTATGATAGTTCTTCACATAGTTAAATTTTCTGATAAATATTCCATATCAAAGACTTCAGGTGAAACTCCCCATACCACAGCTGGCAGAAAAATAATCTCCAGTTCTACCCTATTTCTGGCTTCGCAATCAGGTTCTAGTCTAGCCTGCCTCTGCAGACTTTCTTTTGTTCCCTTCATATTACCCTCCCTCATGTAGTCTCCATTCCAGTGATACTTGTTTACTTGTTGTTCCTGTGTAAGACATTCCATCTACTGACCCTGTAGCTTGGTATATAAACTATCCTCCATGCATCCTGACACT
The DNA here is from genome assembly GCA_028658325.1 of Potorous gilbertii. Taxonomy (NCBI): domain Eukaryota; kingdom Metazoa; phylum Chordata; class Mammalia; order Diprotodontia; family Potoroidae; genus Potorous; species Potorous gilbertii. Next base: position 102,636,505 of record CM053770.1, read on the forward strand.
CTTCTCTTAGAATTGTTGCTCCTATCAAGGTTCAGGGACCATCCCCTATCTGAGGCTAACATTCTATGCCCTGTCCTCCAAAATTATCTGATATTTATTGTACATGTGCATGTTTTGGGTTTTTTCCCCCTCCAAAGTGAATACAGATCCCTTGGTGGCAAGGGCAACTGTTGACTTTTGTCATTTCATTAAGCATATATTAGGTATCTAATAAATAATTGGCAAATTCAGTTAATTTGTAATTATAACAAAGTAACAATGTAATTCAATCCATTATGAATGGCACTTGATACTGAAAATACGTAGAGACAGTCAAACAATTTTTGTAGCAGATTTAAGTTTAAATTGTTTTAACCTGGGGTCCCTGAAATTATTTAAACATTTATATATTTATGTATTAAGTATGAATACATTTATTTATTGTAATATTAGAATCAGCTAGGTGATACCATAGCATACAGAGCACTGGACTTAGAGTCAGAAAGACCTGAGCTTCAAATGTGATTTCAGGTACTTACTAGCTGGATGACCCTGGGCAACTTACTTCATCTTTGTCTGCCTCAGGTTTCTCAACTGTAAAACACATGTAATGACTGTATCTCCTTTAAGTTTCCATGAAGATCAAATAATATTAATAATATGGAATAATAGTAAAAATAAGTAAAACACTTACCAGAGTGTTTGGCAAGTAGTAGATACTATATGAATGCTTATTTCCCCTTTCTACCTATTTGGACCACAATTTCAATATAGTTGGTTTGCTTGATAATCCTATCTATTTTATTCCACATAAAAACACTACTCTGAGAAAGGGTTTGTTGGTTTCATTATTCTTTTTCTTTATATCTTTTTTATTAATTTATTAAGTTAAGTTTTTAACATTCATTTCCATAAAATTTTGAGTTCCAAATTTTCTCCCCATTTCTCCCCTCCCTCCACCCCAAAATGCTGAGCATTCGAATTACACCTATCACCAAACTGCCCTCCCTTCTAACATCCCTCCCTTCCCTTATCCCCATCTTCTCTTTTGTCCTGTAGGGCAAAATAAATTTCTATACCCCATTACTTGTATTTCTTATTTCCTAGTTGTATGTAAGAACAATACTCAACAGTTGTTCCTAAAACTTTGAGTTCCAACTTCTCTCTCTCCCTCCCCACCCATCCCCATTGGAAAGGCAAGCAATTCAATATAGGTCATATCTGTGTAGTTTGGCAAATGATTTCCATAATAGTCATGTTGTGTAAGACTAATTATATTTTCCTCCGTCCTATCCTGCCCCCCCCATTTTTTCTATTCTTTCGTTTGACCTTTTCCCTCTCCAAGAGTGTTGACTTCTAATTGCTCCCTCCTCCCATTGGCCTTTTTTCCATCATCCCCCCCACCCTGCTTATCCCCTTATCCCCTACTTTCTTGTATTGTAAGACAGGTTTTCATACCAAAATGAGGGTGCATCTTATTCATTCTTTGACTCGAATGTGATAAGAGTAAGCTTCATGTTTTCTCTCTCACCTCTCCCCTTTTTCCCTCCACTGAAAAGTCTTTCACTTGCCTCTTTTATGAGAGATAATTTGTCCCATTCCATTTCTCCTTTTCTTCTCCCATATATTCCTCTCTCACCCCTTAATTTCATTTTTTTTAGATATGATCCCATCCTATTCAACTCACCCTGTGCTCTGTGTGTGTGTGTGTGTGTGTGTGTGTGCATGTGTGTGTACAATACGACCAACTACCCAGATATCGAAAAAAAGTTTCGAGAGTTACAAATATTGTCTTTACATGTAGGAATGTAAACAGTTCAACTTTAGTAAGGCCCTTATGATTTCTCTTTCCTTTTTACCTTTCCATGCTTCTCTTCATTCTTGTGTTTGAAATTCAAATTTTCTTTTCAGCTCTGGTCTTTTCATCAAGAATGCTTGAAAGTCTTCTGTTTCATTGAAAGACCAGGTGATTCTTGGTTTTAATCTTAGTTCCTTTCACTTCTGGAATATCATATTCCTCGCCCTTTGATCCCTTAATGTAGAAGCTGCTAGATCTTGTGTTATCCTGATTGTATTTCCACAATACCCAAATTGTTTCTTTCTATCTGCTTGCAATATTTTCTCCTTGACCTGGGAACTCTGGAATTTGGCCACAATGGTCCTAGGAGTTTATCTTTTTTGGATCTCTTTCAGGATGTGATTGGTGGATTATTTCAATATTTATTTTGCCCCCTGGCTCTAGAATATCAGGGCAGTTTTCCTTGATAATTTCATGAAAGATGATGTCTAAGTTCTTTTTCTTGGTCATGGCTTTCAGGTAGTCCCATAATTTTTAAATTGTCTCTCTTGGATCTATTTTCCAGGTCAGTTGTTTTTCCAATGAGATATTTCACATTCTCTTCCATTTTTCCATTCTTTTGGTTTTGTTTTGTGATTTCTTGGTTTCTCATGAAGTCATTAGCCTCCATGTGTTCCATTCTAATTTTGAAAGAACTATTTTCTTTGGTGAGCTTTTGAACTTCCCTTTCCATTTGGCTAATTCTGCTTTTTAAAGCATTCTTCTTCTCATTGGCTTTTTGAACCTCTTTTGCCAATTGAGTTAGCCTATTTTAAAAGGTATTATTTTTTTCAGCATTTTTTGGGGTCTCCTTTAGCAAGTCGTTGACCTGCTTTTCATGATTTTCTTGCATCTCTCTCATTTTTCTTCCCATTTTTTCCTCCACCTCTCTTACTTCATTTTCAAAATACTTTTTGAGCTCTTCCATGGCCTGAGACCATTAAATATTTATTTTAGATGTTTGGGATACAGTAGCCTTGACTTTCCCTGATGGTAAGCATTGTTCTTCCTCATCCAAAAGGATGGGAGGAGATATCTGTTCACCAAGAAAGTAAACTTCTATAGTCTTATTTTCCTCCTTTTTTGGGGCATTTTCCCAACCAGTTACTTGACTTTTGGGTCCTTTGTCAAGAGTAGGGTATACCCTGGGGATCTGTAATATCTCAATTCCTCCAAGGTAGTACAATCAAGTGTGTACACTGGTCTGGAAGCAAGAAGAAATTTTTGTGCCCATCATCTGAGTAATAGAGCTTCCTCTTCACAATCACCTGTCCTCCAGTTCCACCAAGACAGCACGGGGGGCTGAGATTCAGATAAGCTGCAGGGGCAGGGCCACTATTCAGTGTGAGATAAAAATCAGTTGCTCAAATTCCCCAGGAGTATTAGATGGTGGCAGGGCCTCTACACAGGGCTGAAGTAAGAGTCAGCTGCTCAGTGGCCCAGGAGTTTTAGGATCCAACAATGGATGGGGGCTGCTGTAGGGGCTGTTGTGGAAGCTGCTGCTGCCCAGTTGATGCTGCCTGAGGCCAGAGCTGTGGGGAGGCCCTTCTCCCTTCTCAGCCTGCTGAAAAAAACCTTCTCACTGACCTTTGGCACCTGTGGGTTAAGGGATCTGGGAACTGCTGCTACTGTGCCTGGGGGTTCCGCCCCTGAGGCCTGCTCTTGTCCTCCTGAACCAGAGCCGTGCCACCCGGTCAAGGCTGGGCGAGGCTCTGCTCCACGTCTGGTTGCAACAGACATTTCCCATCCGCCTTTCAGGTTACCCTGGGCTGGAAATCTCCTCCACCTTGTTGTTCTAGAATTTGTTGAGAGTCTTTCTTTACAGGTATTTTATGGGCTGTGGGGGAAGAGCTAGCATACATGTGTCTTTCCACTCCGCCATCTTGGCTCTGCCTCCTGGTTTCATTACTCTACTAAAGGACTTTATGATACCAGAAAAAGTTAAGAAACTCCAGTCTAAATGGTGTTATCAATTTCTGCCATTAATCTTCATTGGTCACAAACTTGAGACTCTGGTTTGGAAATTCCATAGGAATTTAATTTTATTTTCCATAGGAAAATACAGGGCAATAGTACAGACCCAAAAGAATACTTTCCATTCTCTGACAGAAGATCCAAGGAAACCAAGCTGATTTGTGTTTATCCTCCAAAGGATGCCTAATTTGGCGCCCTGTCTTCTCTATTGGAAATGCAAGAATCAGGGAGATCCAGGAACTTTATACACACAGCAAGGAGTTCCTAAGGCTTCTTTTGAAAGGAAAAAAAAGAGAGAAGCTGCTAAAAGGAACTTCTTTATAAAGAAATTATGTAGACACAAATACTATATTGAACTCTGAAAATAATAAAGACAAAAAACATTCTAGGCTAAAACAAAAAAATTCTAGGACCCAGAGACTCCCGTAACTAAAATCTTATATTTTTTGTCTGATTATTATTCTTTCACAATCCTCCTGTAAATACCAGATGCTCCACTATACTAACTTACTTTTTGCCCTCACTGCCCTCATAGTCTGTCCAAATGGATGGAGACTCTTATCTGCTCTTGGCTTCCCTCTGCAGTAACTGATAGGGAATTATTTTTTCAGCAAATATAATGGGCTTATTTTCCACATGAATTTGTCTCCTTCTCCCCAAACCCCATCCCCAATTCTGTAAACTCATTATGTGAAATTTGCATCTTCTTGGTATCTTTAACTTCCATTATGTCATAATTTGTTAATATATTTAGTTTCAAATGATTATTCAACTTAATGTGTTACAGAATGTAGTTTCTAAGAAGGCCATGCAAAATGTAAATATTTTGTTGAATATCACAATATGTTCAACTCTAATAAGATGGCACAGAAAGTAATCTGTAGATGGGGTCAGCAGAATATCTTATTAAAAATGACTAATAAGCAAGAGAAACCTTTATGTAAGTTTTTCATAGTAATGTTTCATTCTAAGCTAAAATGCAATTACTTTTGGAGTAACATCTAATTTTTGGAACACTATGGTAAAGAGCAGCCTTTCATAACCTCAACTGGTATGCTTTATTTTGGGGGTATGAGTAAAAATATGAAATATGAAAGAACTAAGAAATTAAAAGTAACTGACATGATTTCTAATAGCAAAAATGAAAGGAACCACACCACATTTTTCTGAGAATACTATTTTATAGTTTTTTAGGAATAATAAATTCTAAAGATATTTTCTGATGAAACTCGAATCTTAAAATGTGAGTGACTCAGATCTTCCACCTTTCAATAAAATATTATATGAATGCCTCTGTGTGCCAATATTTCAGACTTATATAGGTCCATTAAAAAGTTTCATTTTCCTATGGCATTATAACAGCACCAAGAATATCCAGAGTTGATGTCTGATGATGCTTATGCCATCTCAATGAGATGTGATGATGGTTTTATTCAGAAGATGGCACTGTTCAAAGGGAGAAGGAGTTCAGAGAAAATCTAATAGCTTTTGCAGGGTTCACGTTTGTCCTTAAATTATGACGAAGGATTCAATGCTGGCATCCTATGAACATTTATTTCCTGGACTAGCAACACTTTTACAACTGTATAGATTGATGACTGCTCTTGGATACAGTGGTTTTCCTTCATGGATACATTTTCCCAAGCCAACCTCATTATCTCCATGACCATGACTTTTAATGCCTTTTTCTAGGAGAGTTGTTTTAGCTGACAAAATAGCCATATGGCCAGTTTGGGCTCTAAATGACTAGACAAAATGATTACCTCTTTCACAAGTGAAAGTGAAAATGAAATAAAAGAAATATTACAGGTAAAATCTGACTATATCCCTCACTCTGTAGCAACTGAGTTCAGAAATGAGCACAACTAAAATAATTCTTCTCTCACTGCCCAAATAATTTTTGTTGGGTCTGAGAAATCATCAAATTAATTTTTCAGCTATCCTTTCTGCATATGAAATTAACTGACTTGCATGCAATGTCATGTCTAATTTTCATCAAATTTGATTTTTTTGAAGGACTTTTAAGACTATCATTGATGTAGAAAACTGATACAATATAGAGTTCAACAACTTCATTTATGTAACACTGACTGCTTAAAACAGTTATCCTTCAGGAAATGTCCACTAAAATGAGACTCTCAATGCCACTTTTCCACCTATAGTGGCAATTAAACCACAAGCAAAGATGCTCTAGCAGTTGTATATTATTTGAGAAATAAAAGTCTAGGAAGATTCTGATTAGACTGATAACTGCAGTGTATGAGCTTTACCAATGATTAAACTCTAACCTGTGCTTGTAACTATATCTGCTACTTATCAATTCAAGGAACTGAGTAAATTAAATTAAAGATACAGCACCATCTTATGGATATTTCTGTATTTGTAAAGTGAGAGAATACAAAATCTACGTGGGTTTGTGAATCTGGAAATATTTTGTAAGTCAAAGGACATATATTAGTGAGATATAAATTATCAGGAATGAGTTGATGTATGATTACAGAACTAGGAATTCTTTATTCTTTAGAACTTCAGGGTGAACATAGTCTGATAAACATTATCCTTTGCTATCATAAATAGAAATGGAAACTTTGATTTTGTTTCCTTTTAAATTAATAAAACCCTGCAGATAAATGTAATGAATTTGCTATTCCAGTGGAGGTTTCCTATCTTTGTGGAACCATCCCCCATTTCAGGAACCTTGCTGCCAGCTTTTAAAAGGTCCTGAAGAAAACTGCAATGTCTTAAAAAGATCAGTCAAGTGAAAAAAAATGAAGTGCACATTAATTCCATTCTCTCAGAGGCATTGAGAAGTAAGAAAGTTTGCATTGTCTCAGAATTTTTAGGGTATGATCATGAAATTTGAATCCATCCCCATTGTTCATCCCCATTTTATAGATTCGTGAACAGGACCTTTATATGACCTGCTGATGGCCTATGGGTTTAAATAACTTGTTCAGTCTTTCAATGGCTTAGCATGCTGTAAAAAATAAGTGAACTGATTTGGATTAGAAAGAACTAATGTAGTCTTCTGGGTTTGTCTGAAGGTAAGTCTCTTCACCTGTAAAATGGTATACTAAGACTAGCATCACCAACCTTTTGGGATAACTCTGATGAATGTGCACTGTAAATTGTAAAATGCTATACAGATGGGAGCTATCATACTTTTGACAGATCTTTAAGTTGTAATGCCCTTTATTTGGACACCTTCTACTTTGGTCTTCTCTGTGACAATAGTCAGGACCAATAAGTGAGAGTAACTATCTTCCATTAGCAGTGGGGATCTGGCAGGATAGATAATATATGTATTCTTTAATGGACTTCTGCTATTGTTTTCCATTGTATGTGTTCTATATTTTTGGAGGTGGCTGTCTCATATCCCTCATCTGATGATAATATTCTTCAGGACACCAATACTCTTTATCACTTATCTACAAATAGTTTTGCAATCCTGTCATATAGAGCATGCTTCACAACTCTCTCAAATTTTGACCAATGGTTAAAATAAGGTTTTCCTATACATTTATTTTAGTCTGTCTTTCATTTTTCTAGAAACATAACATGAATTACTTATAAGTAGGAACCTAAATAGGCTTCTTAACATTAAAAACTACATAATTTCTTCAAGATGAAATAATAAAAATGATTTTGATTAATTCCATGAGTTTTGTGATTTTATCATCAGTGATTTGATTAATATCATGGGTTTTGTGATTTTATCATCAGTAAAGTCCTGTAAACTACTATGATTCTGACATATGTATAATTTTTTTCAGATCAAGCCATTTCTGATAAAAGTAAGATCATACATTTTAGGTTTAAAGATAATACAATTAAGTTTTGAGTGCAAATCCATATTTGAGAAACAGTGAGATATAGTGGAAAGACTACTAGATTTGGACTCTGTGGACCTAGCTTGGAATACCGGCTTGGAATATTTGCTCTCTCTGTTATCATGGGCAAGTTAATAAACGTTTGTGTGATTTTTAAGGTCCCTTCCAGACCTAAAATCAATGATGCTTTGAAATTTGACTGCTTTTATTAATTCAAAAATAGAGACAATTTAACATTGAACATATAAATAGATACATTTATTGTATTATATTTAACATTTCTTAAATTTTTTTAAAGTCAGAAAGATCTCACAAGTCCTGCCTTTTACCCTTTTCTTTGGTACTTTTGTGACCCTAGACTTAAACTCTTAACGCTTAATTCTTCAGTGACTCCAATCAACTTGGTAAACCTGTAAGCTACACATGAGTTGACAAATTGCATCAGTGACATACTGAAAGCTCTTTCCATCAATGAATTACCGGTTGGGGCCAAAAAATGATTATATTCAAGAGTATTTTGCAAGTATCTTGCTACTTTAATAAGATGTCTGTATACCAAAGGACAAGTTGAATATCTTAGGATAAAGAATCATCAAAAGATTGGGTAAATGATGATTTAAAATATGGAAGAAAAGCTCATTGCAGCTTCCTTATAATAAATGTATATCTATGCCACATTGGAAATATGTGAATGTACCAGTCTTATGATGGAAGACTGTCAGTGTCACTAGAAGTTTTGGGGCCCATTGCTTTTTCCGAGCCATTGCCTCAACAATGCAAATTCAGATAGATACAACATTTGATTGCTTAAGAATTGCATTTGGATATCAGGACTTTGACTCTTACTATAAACGCATAATGAAACCAATTATATATGCTTTCATCAATTCCTTACCCACTGCAAAGTGTACTGCTTCAATTCTGGCAAAAGATAAAGACATTATATTCAATTATCTATTGACTATACAATAGTCAATTAGCATGAAATAGAAAAATATGAAAAATAGCTACACAGTTCTTGTCTGTTAGAACATCTAAAAACCAAGATGGGTGAACATGAATGTTCATTTATTTGCCCCTATTAAAGAAATCATAATTGGTGAACATTTTATTCTTGGGTTATTTCTTAAACAATGTAGCATTTTTAGAATAGCAACTTTAGAATTCTCACCTCTCACAACAGAAATGTTGGTTACAGTCTCAGTCACTTAATGCAGTTTTTTCTCATACAGTTGAGTATAGCTCTTAATAAAAAGGCATCAAAGACTAAAAATGTTCTTCAATCCCAATGTTAATATGGATGTAAAAAAATCTTCTGAATGCCTATTAAACAATCCTATGCATGTAATTACATTTAGATACTCCTATCAACACTGCCTCCCAATCCTATTTTAAATTCTAATTAGAAAGTAAATATTAATTTTTTAAGGCTCAATTATCTCCCATTGTGGGACAATGACCTCCTTTTTTTAGAAGGCAATATTTTGTATTTTAATTATATGTTACTTGAACAAAAACAGGCATGTTAGACCCTCTATAATATTGTCTTAACCATCTTTCTATCATTTTGTATGTTTCTCACATATATTTTATAGTCTGTCCAAAAAGTGTCACGCTCTGGCTTCCCACCATAGGATGCTTCTGAAACTTTCCTCTCTAAAGTTACCAATGATCTAATTGACTCATCTAATGATCTTTTTCAGTCTTCATTCTTCTTCAATTGTCTTTAGTCTTTTACACCATTGATCACTTTTTCCACCTGGATTATTTCTCCTCTCTAAGTTTTCATGTCACTGTTTTCTTGGTTTTTCTCCTCCTCCCTGATCATTCCTTCTAATTCTCCTCTATTGGATCTTCATCCAAGTCATGCCTGATAACTGTGGTTGTTGTTGCTTAGTCATTTCAGTCATGTCTGACTCTTCATGACCCCATTTGGGGTTTTCTTGGTAGAGATACTGGAGTGGTTTGTCATTTCCTTCATCTCATTTTACAGATGAGGAAACTGAGACAAATGGGCTTAAGTGACTTGCCCAGGGTCCCACAGCTAGTTTTTGAGGCTGGATTTGAACTCCATTCTTCCTGATTTGAGGCCCATGGTACCCTCTAGCTTCCACCTAGCTATTAACTGTGGGTGTTTCCAAAGGCTCCCTCCTGGGCTTTCTTCTCCTTCTCTTTCTTGGTGATCTCATTAGTTCCCTTGAGTTCAATCATCATCTCTATGCAGATGACTATCAGAATCATATATACACCCTAGTCTTTCTCCTGAACTCTAATATTGCATCCCTAACTATGTACTGGACTTTTCAAACAATATCCCATAGACATCTCAAACTCAATGTGTCCAAGCATAACTCACTATCTTTCTCCACATACTTTCCCGACTTTCCTATTACTATTACATGGACACTACCATCCTCTTAGTTACACAGATTCTCTTTCTCATTGTTATCTGTGTACCCTCATTCTTATTTACCCTACATATCCATTATCAAAACTTGTCATTTCCTCCTTCACAAGATTTCTCATATGTGTCCCTTTCTGCCCAGACTATTACAATAGTTCTCTTTGGTCTCTCTATTTCAAGGTTCTTCCCAATCAAATACATCTCTCATTCAGCTGCCAAAGTGATTTTCCTAAAGTACAGGTACACTGACTATGTCTCTTCTCAACTCAATGAACTTCAGGGGTTCCTTATTATCATCAGTATATAAACAAAAATATGAACATAAAATCTTCTATTTGGTATTTGAGGCCCTTCACAACCTGACCCCTTCCTACCTATGCAATTTTCTTATACTTTACTCCCCTCTACACACCCAATGATCTAGCTACATTGACCTTCTTACTAGTCATCAACATGGCACTCCATCTGTGGACTTCATGCATTTCACTGGCTATTTCCCATGCCTGGAATCGAACTTCTCTAAGTTTCTCTGGCTTCTTTCAAAAACTGAGCTCAAATTCCATTTTCTGCAGGAAGTATTTCTCAGGACATCTTGCCACCCTCTAATACCAGTTTCTTCCCTTTGAGATCACCTTCCTTTCACACCACACATGTATAATTTGTATGGATAACTTTTTGCATGACATCTCCCCCTTTAGAACGTAAGCACCTCGAAGGTAAGCACAGTGTTTTTGCCTTTCTTTGTATAGCAGAGAAGCTGTCAAACAACAGGTGCTTAATAAGTGCTTTTGTAATTGACATTCTTTTCTTTAAGCTCATCCTGTCTCATCTGACATGGCTTTAGGCAGTCCTTCTCTTATACTTGGTGTTTTCCATATCTCACTCTATTGAATTCTTTTTCTCCAAGGCCCTGTTCAGGTACTACTGCCTCCTGCATAAAGCTTTCCCTGACTGCCACATTCTACCTTTAGATGAAAGTGATGTCTCCTTAATAAAATTTCTTATAGAACTTTGGTCTTCATTTCTCACTTTCTCTTATTAGTCACATTATAGTGGGTAGCCCAAAGTTTTCAACTTAAGCAACTTAAAACTACACTAAGATTTTTGGGACACCCTGTCCATATGTCTTTTCTTCCCTGCCTCCAATTAGAATATGTTACTTGAAGGCAGATATTATGTTATTTTTCATCTCCATATCTCAAATGCCTGTGCAAATTTTTAAAAATACTGAATTGAATTAAATTCTTTGGAGATCTAGGATATACCACTCTCAATATATTTTTCTTTTCCCAGTCTTCCTTTTTTACTCTTAACTTTCCAACCTACTGAACTTATAAAATTGAAGGAAAATAAAATAATAATTAACAGATTGGCAAAGATAAGAGTTTTAAAAAAAAACTGAAACTCTTGGCAATTACATGAAAATGTAAAACTATTTTAAGGGCCAAGTTTTAGATCATCTTTAAAGCAAGTAATTTCAGAAATAAACATTAAGTGCTAAGGAACCACCAACTAAAAATGTAACCTGTGTGGGCATTACAACAACCCTTACCTATACAATCCATAGTTAGAAGAGCATTCCTTGTATCTCCCCTCCTCACCTCACTCCCTTTCCCTGCATGTATGCATCCACTATAAACCACCTCAAAACTGTTCCTCTGAGCTGGTGTGCCTATAAATCTTCTCCCCAGTTCTCTACAATGGTAATGGATGGGGTTCCAGACCAAATGCCTAGCTAGGATTCAGATTTCAGGCAGCTGGCTCTAACCAATAAGAGAGGAGCAATGGGGAAGAGAAGACAAAACAATCAGAAGCAGGTTGCCAAGAGGTTTCTTTTTTCTATCTAATATTCATTTTCTATCTAATATTCATTTTAAGAAAATGACAAGAGATTTAGGCTTTTTGTAGTCTTTTTTCTTCTTCTTCCCCTTTCTCTTGTAAAGGCACGTTTCCTTTCTACAAGGAGTTTTTGGTTTAACAATTTTAATCAGAAGGAAAAATTTGCCCATCCATTTGCCATAAGAAAGTGTCTGTAACAGTTGTAATATGCAACTATACTTTTTTTTTAAAAAAGGCCATAATCAGAGGGAATTTATGAGATCAGAAATCAAAAGCTTTGAGGAAACTTGGGGACCACTAAGGCCACTATACTCATTTTCTTGATGAGGAAATTGAGAGTTATGGAAATCAAAGCACCTGTCCAAGGTCGTACGAGTGGAAATAACTGGAAAACTGGGATTTGGATCCAGAACTAGTGATTTTTTCTACAGTACTACAAAGTCTTAATAGAATACCAATGCAATGGCATCCATCTGAAAGTCTAGAAGATTGAACCAGATTTTCCTAGTATATAATGTATTATAGTATTCCCTAGCAGTACATTGGACTTGAGCTCTTTTAAAACAGTAGGGGCCTATTTAGTAAATTATCATACAAGTGCACTAAATGGTCCCCTGGTGGCTTAAGAAAGTTAATGCATCCTTTCCATACCAAAATACACAAAGCAGTTCTCACCTTGGAAATTCCCTATTTATTTCTATTCAGCTCACACATCTATTTCCTCAACTATCATTAGAGAAAATGAAAAATTATAATGTGTTTTATTTCATGCACCTATCTTCCTTACATTGAGGTGTTTCATTAAAACACTATAAATTTAATGTATTTTTATGTTCACCTTGACAAAACTAAAAATGAATCTTGGAACAAGGTCAAATGTGTCACATACACTTATGAAATGGAATAAGCAATTAAAAAAGTAAATCTTGATTCCCTATGTAGGATATTAGTTGATGAATTATTGAAACAATGAAGCAAATGATAATCTAAGGAACTGAAAGAGTTAAAATACAAAGGAAACATAGCAAATAGGTCTACAAAGACTCGGAGCATTGTGTTTACAGTAGTATCAATGGAAAATATGTTGATTGAAAAATTATTTGAAAGTTAACATTTCTGCCTCAATTTAAAGTCATAAATTTCCCAAAAATAATTTTCCAGTATTCTGATACTTACTTTTAGCTATACCTTTTGAATGATTAACCCCAAATTCTCAGTTTTTAAGAGGAAAAAATAAGTTAATGTGACTCCACATTTCATTGTTCTATAAACTGTCACCAAAGCTTAACTATTATAGAATCTTGAAAAATAATGGATCTGATAATTGGAAATCCAGAATGGGCCAGTACTTCAGTATGTTGACTGTAATGAAAAATGCATGTTTGGTGGGCAATGGCAATTAATTTGGAACTTAAAAAATTAACCCATAATTCTTGAGGTCAATACATTTAAAATTATGAATAGTAAATCAGCACAAGATATATTAATTATACAAGGATTTGTTATGACTTAGTAAGTAGTGAATAAGATTTTCTGCTAATGTTAATCTATTCAAAATATACACTGCGCCCCCCCCCCCCCCGCACCGTGGTAGAAATAAAAATACTGTAGTTAGGCCATTTTTAGGATTTGTAGGTCACTGAAAGTATAAATAAAGTAGATTGTGTTGAAAGTTAATAGATGGAAAACTGAATATCCTAAATTCTCTTTCAATATGCACACATTGTCTCCAGATTATATTTTGACAGTGTACATTAACAAATAATTTATGATGTATCATTGCAGGGTGTCTTAAGTAGGTTTAGACATTTGGTTTTTAAAGATGTAGTGAGAAGACATAGAAAAGATTACATTTTATATGAGTCAAGAAAATGAACATGTGAAAGATTGTAGCAAATCAGGGAAAGGGAGGAGTATTAAACAAAGTTGGGTAAGCTGAAGTGTCTATCTGTTTCTGTTTTTGTTTCTCCTTCCACATAGATGGCAAGGTGGAAGCAAGCATTTTGTAAAAACATTGTCATCCAGGATAATGTTCGCTAGTCTAGAATTGAAATAAAGATCTACAAGTATCTACTTGTAGGGTAAGAGAAGCCTGGAAAAGTAGAAGTTGCTTATCTGAAGATAGAAAAAATCACATGAATTCTACTAATACAATCTTTTCTTAATTTCACCTCCTTTCTGCTACTATTATTGCAGTTGGGGGATTAAATCCAGTGCCGTGCCTTTCCTTCCCTTTCCATTGGTGCTAAGGAATTGAATGGTAGAACCACTAGAGAAAACTCCTATACTACATACTTGAATACTGGAATGGAAAAGCTTAGCAGAGTAGGCTTTGGTTGCAGCTTAGAAACAATCCAACTAAGGAGGAGAAAAAACAGTGAGAAAATCTGGTGAAAATCAGTGTAGCTCTAGGCTCACAGTTAAGAATCTAACTCAGTTTGGAGTCATAAGAGCAGATGATTTAGAGTTCATCTATAAAGAATCCCATAGAGCACTAGACTTGGAGTAGAGAAGAATGTGTCCAAATTTGACATCTCCTATGACCCTGGAGAAGTCACCTCACTTTCCTGAGCTGAATTCAGTTTTTTCATCGGTAAAACGAGATGGGTAGGTTAGGGATGGTTTCATAATATCTAAAATCTTGTAAAATCTTAATTTGTTTTTAATCCAGTGCAGCTACCATCCCTCCTTCATTTTACAGATGAGGAAACTGAGGCCCCTAAGTGAAATGACATCATAATATAGATCACAGGATTTCTAGAGTTTGAAAGTTCCATAGAGATCATTAACACCTTTTATCTTACCTAAGTCAGACTGTGGCCGAGCGACAGAAACTAGCCGAGGTGGCATCCTATCTTCTGGCTTGAGGTTTAAGACTGTGTTCAGCACATGACGCCTTGTTTCTACTACTCTCACTTCAACTCCTCAAGTAATCCAGACATGTCTGGGCTAAACTAGAGTTCCATTACAAATTCCATTTTAAATTAGAGTTCCATTTACAAATTAAAAACTCATCTTGGCAGTCTTTCTGAGGTAGAAAATAAGTTTTAAAAAAGGGAGCCGGGGCTATCTTTCAGACGCTGTTAGGACCGTGGGGAGCGGCCTGGGTCTCAAATTAAGTTTTTACCAGGAGAGGGACTTTTTAAAAGTCAAAAAAGCCAATCACGCCACGGAAAAGCGCCTGCTCTATTCGCGTCCAAAGACAAACTCCAGTACCGGGTCAGGGCAGACTTCCGCGGGGGCTGGGGGTGGGGTGAGGGGAAGAGGGAGAGCCGGTGCAGGTGCAAGGTGCCCCGGCTGGGGCTGCCCCAGGTGGCCGGACACCTGCAGGGGTGGGGGTGGGGGTGGGGAGCGTCCGGCTGCAGGGCTTCCCTGGTTCAGCACCTGCCCCGAGGCCGGCTCTGCACTGGGATCTCTAGGGGAACTGGGAAAGCCAGGGGCTGTCCGGCGCGGAGGGTCGTCCTCCCTGGGCCGCGGGCACCGCTCCGGGTCCCAGCTCCGGGATTTCCCCTAAAGTATCCAGCTAATCAAGGTCACAGGCGGCGCGCACTTGGGGAGGCGGCGCGCGCCTGCCGCCCTTTCGGACCCTCTTCACCGCTCCAGCTCCGCACTCCTTAACATTCCGTCCCACGTGTTGCTGGTGGTAGGCGCTACAGGTTCCCCACCTGCGGCCAGGGCTGGCTTCTGGGCCTGGGATCCACGAGGCGGGGGGGCTGAGGACCCTGCAGGAACAATTCCCAAGGCAACCAGGCTCGCCTTCCCCTTCGCCAACCCCGCCTCGTCACTCCCTCCGGCTCTGGTGGCTCACTATCTGCTCCTGCCCGCCCCCCCCCGCCCCGCTCCTGCCCGCCCCGCTCCTGCCCGCCCCTTTCGCCCTGGTGGTAGGAAACAGTCTGGTGCCTAAACTCGACGTGTCCGGAAAGCGGAGCCAGGTTTCCCTTTCGTTCTCCCGCCGGCGCCAGCCTTCCCTTCCCGGACCCGAGGGCTGAGGACGGGACCCGGACACCATGCTGGACCCGTCTTCCAGCGAAGAGGAGTCGGACGAAGGGGTGGAAGAAGAGAGACGCGATGTGCTGGGGGCAGCCGCTGGCTCCCAGCGAGCCCTGCCCGCGGCTCCTCTCCGGGAAGGGCGGCGGGACGCTCCGGGGCGCCCGGGCTGCGGCAGCACGGCCAGACCCGTCAGCCCGAGCCCCTCGGTGCTGAGCGAGGGGCGAGAGGAGCTGGAGCGGCAGCAGCAGGAGGAGAACGAGAAGCGCCTCCGCCTGCAGCTCTACGTCTTTGTGGTGAGGTGCATCGCGCACCCCTTTAACGCCAAGCAGCCCACCGACATGGCCCGGAGGCAGCAGAAGGTGAGCCGCTGCGGCAGGCACGGGCGCGGGGTGCCTCGCCTGGTGCTCTGCCGGGTGGGAGGTCTGGGGCGTGTGTGCCTGTGTGTGTGTGTGTGTGTGCATGTGTGCCTGTGTGCGTGTGTATGTGTATGTGTGTGTGTGTATGTGTGCTTATGCGCCCGTGCCTGCCCCTTGGGTAGGGGTGCTTCATGAAAACGCATTAAACATGATGCCAAAGCTTTGTTGGAATTCTCCTTTAAAACACCAAAGTCTTTCCAGAAAAGTGATCCCCCTACTAGTCTGGTAGCAAAGGCATATGGCAGGCAGAGGCTGTCAGAGCGAGCCATTCACAAAACGCAGACTGCCTCACGTCTTGTTGTGTTTGCATCCTGGCCCCGGGAGCTACCGCGGAGTCAAACTCCCAGCAACTCCACTCCAGCTGGATCTTAACTGCTGGTCTTCTGAGGTCCTAATCACCGTCCTAACACCTTGAGGGCAGTTGGTGTTTTCTAAAAGATAGAGCCTAAGCAGGTGTGTCATGGGAGAGGAAAAGTAGAAATTCTCCCGGGTGAGCAGAAGCAAAGTCAATGACAAGTTTCTGCTAATGCTCTCTAAACAAGGAAGGGAATCTCATCCAAACACTGGAGGGTGATGTCTACCTCTAAATATAAAGAGTCAGGATCCTTCTGTAAAAGTACTTTTTCACTAGAGATAGACCTAAGGTTAAAATTTAAAAAAAATTATGAGCAATGAGGACAAGGATGGGGTGGAGGTGGGGGGAAAGGGAACCATTTCATTTATTGATAACTATTTCAAGGGATCAGTATTCACGTTATGGCAAATGGTGTAGGGAGGTGAATGGCTTTTTTCAAGTGAGGTCAGCCATCAGCCTTCTTATTGGAAATCAAGTCCAATTGGAGTTCTAATATTATCCTGAAGTTACAAATGAAGTTACAAACCGCCTCTTTTAAAATATAAATTTCAATGTCTAGGAATATCTTTCCTAGTCAGGCATGGAAGAGATCCTTGAGATCAGCCTTCTTATTTTAGGAATGAAAATAGTGAGGCACCCAGGGATTTTTCTGTAATGCATCAGACCAAAGTCATTTATTCCCTTTCCCTTTTATATTAAACTTTTATGCATGTGATTTCTGTGAATTTTGAAATAGCTTCCAATTAAACTGTGATTGGAATTCTTTTGAAATAACTTTTGACAAACAAATCTTTTTGTATATCAGTTTTTCACATCATATCCAGATTTGTCAATCTGTCAGAAATAAATCCCAGATCTACAGTATTATAGTTTATTTCCTGTCCAAAAGCAGGAGTATACAAGTTACTTTTATTGAGCTACTTAATTAATTTCATCCCCTACTATTATATTTAACCTCCATGATATTTCATAAAGTCAGAAACTGGAAAAGACTACAGAGATTATAGTCCAGTTCCCTCATTTCACAAAGGTGAAAACAGATAACTTTGCTGTCAAGTGCTAGAAAATTAGATATTTTAAATGTTCAATCTTCTAGATTTCAATCTATGTAGAAAACTTGAAAAATTGACTTGAAAGTAGCCTTTTTGAGATGTGTCAATTTTAAGTGTCCCAAATGAATTTTGATTGGAGTTTACTATTAAATCTGTTCCATTATACAAAATTAAGTTTTTTTTTTAATAACATTCAAGATGAAAACATTCAGTTCAGCTAAATGAACCATATAGGTTAAAAAAATCGCTTCAGTAATCATTCTGAGTCAAAGTATAAGTAATTTTGACATATATGATGGTTAGAGAGGAAGCTTCTTTGCATATGAATAGCCCCTTGCCCATAGATTCATCATCATATAATATTTACTTTATTTTTAGGACCTTAAAGCAAACACTTTAAGATTTGATTAAACAATATTAATGAAGAGCTATTTGGAGGGTTCATTGTCAAGTCATATTTCCAAGAGTTTAGGTATATTTATTGATGGAATTGCTTATGATGTTTCAAATACTTGTCTCATTTAGTTTCTGAAACAACTTATACTTTGTTGTTTAAATATACTTTGTTTATTCCTATTGCTTAACTAGACTATTTCATCAGAAATTGCATTTGAATATAGGTGCATCAATGATTCAGTTGGTGGTGTGTTGGTGCCTCACTCAGACATCAGAGAGACTAAACTAAAATTGAAAAAGCAGCACTCTGAATAGGTGAATCTATAGGCCTTTGAATGTTAGGATAATTTTGTTATAAAAGTTTTCATCAGAACTGTCAAATCAACTTTTTACATTTCCTTGGGTTGAGAAAGACCTATAATAACTGGAGCCTGGAGTTGGCTATTTGCATGCAGTTTAAAAGTTGTTTCCTTTTTGTGTCTTTGTATGTGCTTATACATATCTGTGTTCTCTGGCATCTGGGCAGTGTTTCTCAACGTTCAGAAAAATTTGATGTACAAATTCAGGCCAAAATGATCCACTTCAAAATGATCAAGTTTTGCTTAAATACAAATTAGTGGAATAAATGCCAAATTATCATCCTACATTGTATTTTATAGGTACTACTATAGAATAGTTAAATATGAACTAAAAGTGAATAGTAGGTTAAATTGTTTAATCTTAAAAACACATAGTACTGTATATTCTCATACAATTTGTAGAATCATAGAAGATAATTTTAGATCTAGAAAGAAGTTTGGAGATCCTCTATTATAAAACCCTCATTTTGGAAGGGAAGATTATGACAGTGAAATATCTTGGATTCACCCAAGATTACAAAGCTAGTTTGTGGATGAATTAAGAGTAGAAACTAAGTCTCCTGATTCAATGTGCTATACCGGAATAAATCCAGTAGAGTCCTTTATAAATTGAGTGCTTTTTGCAGCTTTCTGAACAAATCTTTTTTCTTATGCAGTATAAGACAATAAGTGAATGTTAAGACTTGTGAAAAAGTAATGTGAAAGGGTGATCATGAACTAAAGCACTTTTCTTACTAATGGTTTTGGACCTCACTTGTTCTTATCTATTAAATGAGGGGATTGCATTCCTAAGGTCATCATGAAATTGGCAAGTGTATCTAAATAGGTTGGCTGAAATAAGTGGTTGTTTCTAGAGGCACTCATCCAGAGTAGCGCTTACAATTGAAAAGCTCCAAATTGCATCGTTAAAGTTCCGTACCGTGACTTAATACGTTAATGTTTTTGGTTAGTCAGAAGTGTGCATTTCATGGGATCATTACTGTGCTCAAGGTGTTTATTATTTGATGACCTAAAGGAGCCATTAGAAAAAAAATTCTTTGAAACTATATTACCACTTTCTCATATGATACACTGTAATCTTAAGAGGGTTTCTTCACTGACTATTAAAAGACAAGTTACAAACTCAGCTCCTTTGTAGTGTTTCCTTATATGTTACTACTATAGGTACAATAAATTTTGCCTTGCTTTAGTTTTTCTTCTATCATGCTCACCACTTTTCCTTGACAATTCTCATTGATATACTTTACAAAGAAATGCCACATAAATAATATATATTGTGAATAATATAGTGAAAAGGAAGGTAAAGGTTGAGGAAAGCAAATTTCTAAGAAAAATGATTATTAAGTGGGGAAAAAGAGATGGGAGAGAGAGAAATAAGAGAAAAGGATTGAGGGTAGTTGGTTTATAGTTCTCCCATCTGAGTATTAGAAAGTTAAGTATTAGAATAAAATTTTGTAGTTGGGGAAAGGGTAATGTGTGTGTGTGTGGAGGGGGGAGAGAGAGAAAGAGAGAGACAGAGAGAAAGAAGATAAGGATATGAATATTTGAGAGAGGAGAGTATTCATTTCCAGCAAACCTTTATTAAATGAGTTCTGTGTACAAAGAACTATTCTAAGTGCCGATGGAAAGTGGAGTAGAAATTAGACTTAGAGATATATAGAATCAGAGCTGGAATGATCCTTAGAGGCCATCTGGTCCAACTGTTGCAATTTACAGAGAAGTACTGGGGCCCAAAAGGTTGAATGACTTATTGAGAGTCCCACAAACATGATTTGAACCCATCTTCCAAACATTAGTGTGATGCTCTTTTCAGTAAGACCTCACCCCTGCCATCATGGAATACTATAACTATGATATAAAATTGAACATAAATGCATGAATGATGCAGTGTGCTAGGTTAGGTTAGAGGAAAGAAATAATTTTTGAATTTCTCAAGGAATGAACTACTTTACACTGTATTCTAACACAATTAGGTTTCCAAATCCCAGGTAAATTTTGAGTTTCTTTAAGAATCAACTTCAATTTCATAATAATAATCTGTCCTCACTCTAGGCAGCATGGGTACTGAAACTTTGTTGTAGCATTTGGTGGAAAGGGAGAAGGGAGAGAAGCAAAATCGTAGCTGACATTTATCTATAGACTTGATCTACTTAGCCCTTGGACCCAAAAGTCCAGTAAGTTGTCCCAGATGACACAGAAGGTAAATAGTAGAAATAAGGTTTGAGCTCAGGTCTAAGAAGTAATGTTCTTCCCACTACACCAGAGCCTTGACATTCATGACCTGAAGTGTTAGCTAAATGGGATATATAATAAAAAAAAAAGGAAGCAATATGTTTACTTCCTAGAAGAAAGGGCGTAGATTACCTGGTAGTCATGGTCTGTCTCTTTTTTCCCTATAGAAACTAAGATAACTTAAGTTGCTCGAGACTACCATCTGCCCTTGTTATCATTCACCAAAAAAAAAAAAAAAAAAAAGGCAGCTGGGAAATGGTAACATCTACTGGTGTAGAACTAATAACTTTGAAGTGAGAATTTCCCAATTCTATTACCAAACCCCAGAGCCAAGTAAGGGATTTTGAAACCTCACAGTATGGATAGTTTTCTTGCCTGCAGGTTTCTAGCAGCCCTGCTGATAGCCTAAAAGACTACCCTCTTAGGGAGTTAGGATAATTTATTCTTTCTGCTGGTTGGGTATTGGTACATTATTGAACAAATACAGCATGAATGTACTATGTTGTTTGTTGCTTTTAGTGATATAGTATAGATTATCCTTTGGGGAAATGGATAGAATCTATGTATTAAAATAAAACATCAAACTTGACTTTAACTAGTATCTCAGTGAAAATTGTTCATGCTTTTTCATCTAAGACATCTAACCCTTCACAGGGTACCATGAGACCACAGCACTTAATTTTGTGGAATGAATTGTGCTAATGAGAACTCAGACCGATTAAGTGAGCTTGGCGTTTGCTTCCTTCTATCAAAAGTATAATCAACTGTAATTTTGGCATGTACAGATCATCTGTCTATAAGGTGAAACAAAATTATTTTTGTGTACTTCTCCCTTTAATTTTGTGTTCTCAAAATCAAGTAAACAAAACAGTTTGAAATGTTATTAGACGTCTTAGAAAAAAATAAGCTACCAAATTATGAGGAGCCTAAGGAGATCATATCCTGCTGAGTAGCTCTGGCTAGTAAGTCCTTACTGGACCATTTTTATATTACATCACAAGTATTTAAAAAATAGCATAGTTGCTTTCTGATTGGGTTTAGTTCTCTATTTCATAAGAGATTGAGTTTGAGGATGATAATTTTATATCCATGCAACCTAGGTGGTTCCCCCTCCCTAGAGTCTTGAAGGAAATCAAGAGTGAAATTGGGGAATGGTAGGTCATCATGTGTGACTTGTCATTTAAAAGACCTCTATGCTAAAGAATTGTGTATTGTCAATGAGTTACCTTCTCTAAGGGTTCCAGATGGATCCTGGAAATTATAGTCATGTCTTATTTCTGTCCAACAAAACTTCTGCCTGTAATGAAGAGTAAAAGCATTGAACAGTTAAGTAAATGATATATGGGGAAGCTGAGAAGGGATTATGGATTCTGTCTAATCTGCTAAAGTTATTTGAGGGAATTAGTAAATATGTTGTGAAGGATAAGTCAGTAGTATATATGATTTATCTAAAACTTTCAGAGTGCCTTTGACAAGTTCTGTATTGAAACTATTAAAAACAAACTGAGTTAAAAATTGTTTGACAATAGGTTGGTTTTAATGTATTCTTCAGGAGCTATTATTTTTATTTAAAATATTTTATTTGTTTTAATCAGCAAGGATCCACCTTCTCCACTTACCTCCCCCCTCCCCACATTGAGAACGTAAGGAAAACGAAATGCATTATTAAGATGTATAGTCCATCAAAACAAATTTTCCCTCCAATTTAGTCTTCATTCCGAGTCTTTCACATCTCTATCAGGAGGTGAGTAGAATGTTTTCTCATTAGTCCTCTGTAATCCTGGTTGTCTGGTTGGTCATTACCCTAGTCATTACACTAGTAAGAGTTTAGCATAATAGTATTATGTCATGTTTATATAAATTTTTCATCTATTCCCCAATTTATGGGCACCCTCTTGGATTCTCATTCTTTGCTACCTCAAAAAGAATTTTTGTCCATCCTTAGACGTCATTGTTTAGGACTAATCCCTACCTTAACCTATTCTACCTCTAAATCCCCTTCCCCCATTTCTTTCCTTTTCCTCCTGTTTCACTAAGTAGAATATATTTCTGTACCCATGTGTCTGTGTTTGTTGTTCCTTTTCTTGACCAGTTCAGATGTGAGTGAGTTCAGTTTTAGCTGCTTTTCCCCATCACCTTATCTTTATTTGTATAGATGTTTACTTGTGTATTCTTATGTGAGATAATTTTCCTTTCTCTTCCTTTTCCTTCTCCCATACCCATACCCCCATCCCATGTATTCCTTTTTCATTCTTATTCATTCTTGTCTTAAAATCACCAAGACAGAGCAGCACTTGGCTTTGTCCAATTGGACTCCCTTTAAGAACCATGATGATGACAGGGTATCATCTACCCATGTTTGAATGTAAGCAGTTTGTCTTCTTTTTAGTCCTGCATTACTGTCCATTCATGTTTACATTTTTGTGTTCTTCTCTCCTGTGATGGACTTCAAAGTTTCTCTGAAACTGTTCTTTTTTTTTTCATAAGGAATGTTTGGAAGTTCTCTAATTCATTAAAAATCATTTCCCCTTGTAATATTATACTCCATTTTTCTAGGTAGGTTATTCTTGACTTTAAGCCTATATCTTTTGTCTTCTGGACAACTACTACAATGGAGAACTACTCCAAGTTCTCCATTCTTTACAGTGGTGATTGCTAAATTGTGTGTGATCCCTGACGGTGGCTCCTTGGTGCTTGAATTTTCTTTCTGGTAGCTTGCGGTATTTTTCTTTGACTTAGGAGCTCTGGGTTTTGGCTCTAACATTCCTGAGAATTTTCATTTTGGTGTTTCTTTCAGGAGGTGACCTATAGATTCCTTTTATATCTCCTCTCCTCTCTAATTCTGAAAGTTCTGGGCAATTTTCTTTTAAGATTTCTTGATATCTGGGCTCTTTTTTTTTGGTTATGGCACTCAGATTGTCCAGTGATTCTTAAATTTCTTCTCTGTGATTTGTTTTCCATGTCAGTTTTTTTTGCCAGGAAATATATTTTCTTTTATTTTTGAGCTTTTTACCTTTCTTTTAATATTTCTTGTTTAGTCCACTCTGATTTTTCAGGGCAATTGTTGCTTAGGCAAGACATTACACTTCTTTTGTCAACCTGTTAATTTCTTTTCCAATTTTTTCTTCTGTAGCTCTAATTTTGTTTCTAATTTTTTTCTTCAATAACTCTCACTATATTTATAAAAAATTAACTTTTAAAAAACTGTTGCTTATGTCTTCTAGGCATTTTATTTCAGTTGCTATCCAAGTTGAGTTTTCCTTTGAGGCATTGTTTGTAGATATTTTGGAGTCATTCTCTTCTGTGTTTGTGTCTTGAACATCTCTGCCATTGTAATAACTCATGATAGGATTCTCTTTTTTTTTGCCCATTTTTCTGGTCTTCCTACTGAATTTTTCCTTTAGAATTTGTTATGGTCTGCATAATTTTGGATTAAAATTCTAGGATGGTTCTGTTGCTCCTTTCTTGGGGGTGTTGAATGTAATGTTATTTCAGGATCTCCGGGACAGGTTGGAGATCTGCAAACTTGCTCCCAAAATGATTTTGATCCAAGGCAAAATGGTTTGATCCAAGGCAAGTTTCTGATCTGGATTTCAGTCTGAGCAGGAGTAGACTACTGCTGAAATCTGCTGCTGTTAGCAAGCTGGAAAGCTCTATTGGTTCAGATTGTGAGAATTGTAGACTCCTCTTGGGTCTGGGTTTTTTCCCCTCATTTTTCCACGACAGGCTGGATTAGATAAATGAGACACTGCTTTGAGTTTAAGATCTGAGCCAAACTGCTGCTGCTGGTTTCTGAACTTCATCCTTTTTCTGTTACTCTGCCCAGGGCATCCCTACTATGGGATACCTAGAGTCCATAAACCTCCCTGTCTACCTCTGTTAGACTAAAGACTCACTGTGGCATTTTCTGGATTTCCCCGTTAGGATTCAGCCTGGTGTATTTTTGATACTTACTTACAAGTGTTTATGTTAGGGGGCTCTGCTGCACTGGCTTTTACTATTCCATCATCTTGGCTCCACCCCACTTATCCTGGTTGTTGTTTTGGGGTTTTTTTAAACACAGCCAGTATAATCTTTAAATTTGTAGCCTCCACACAATTTCATGGAAACAAGATGTTCTGGGCTTCTCTGTGTTGAGGTGACAACCGATGAAATGGTTGTATCGATGGTATGACTGTCGTCTCATGTAAAAAGAAAGATGTGGTCATGTAGACAGCTTCAGTAGCTCTTGAGACTCAGAAGAAAACAGTGAGAGGGGCTCTTTTACCATTGCTCGTAGCTTCTGGTAAGGGGTGACAACACCTGCATCCCCTCTTATGCATCTCCAATCCCTCTTTCTTCACTGCTTCCTTACCCCACCACATGCTTGGTCTTTCCCCATCCAGAGATAGGTATGCTTGCTCCTAGAAAGAGTAGTCTGTATTCCCTGAATCATTTTCCTTAGCACCCACTCATTCAGCAAAACTCTGACTTCTGTGCTTCTCTCTTTACTAACATGGCTTTCTCCAAGGTCCCCTGACTGCTGAATCCAGTTTTTACAGTTTTTTCTTCTTTATCTGTCTTACCTATTTCTTGATTCTACTTCTCACTTGGCTCCTATGACATTACACTATCATATTTTTCCCCCTCGTGTTCTTCTCTGACCAAGCCCTATATTTTTCTGGTTCCTCATCATCTTTCTATCTCTTAAACATGATTATATGTCAAAGTTTTGTCATAAGCTTTTCCTTCTCCCTGCTTTTTCCCTTGGTGATCTCATTTACCCTCAAGACTTCAAATATTACTTCTATGCAAATGATTTCCAATTCTATATTCTGAATTTCCTCTTTTTTCCTCAAACTCAACTTGTCTAAAGTTGAATTAGGCTTCTTTTCTAAACATGTGCCTGTATCTACCTTCTCTGTCCCAGTTAATAGCACCACCATCCTTCTAATCATCTTTGAGTTCCCTTTTCTTCTCTCCAAAAATCTAATCAACTGCTAAATTCTGTTGTTTCTGCCCTTTTTTTATGGTGATGGTGGAGTTGATTTTTAAGGTTAGATCTTCCTGTTTCACCCAGACTTCAAATTCAGTGGCTAATCACAGGTCTGATCCCAGTATTGATTAGCACAGGAACTTTAACCTCTCTGTTTTTCCAATCTGTGCTGGTTCACCTTTCATTGGACAGCCTGTTAGTCTTCTACTCCAAAGGGGTCACCATATTGGTGCCAGACTTAACGAGCAGATGTGATTAGCTTTAACTCTATTACAGCTCAAAAGTCTGAAACTCAAGTACTCTACCAGATGCATCTTCTCTACTAGCAGGAACTAGAGTCATGTGTTACTGCAACTGAGTGTTTCTACCTTGTCAGTACATCTTGTATCTAGGTTCTCCACTCCAACTCTAACCATCCTAGTTTAGGTCTTCATATTTTCTCTTGGACAGAAGGACCTTTCTAATAGATCTTTACTCCAGTCTATTCTTTTGCTTATCCATATTTGACTGTATTGTTCGTGTAATGCCTCTAACCTTTAAAGATTACTCAATTGCTTAGAGGGAGCAGCTAGGTGATGCAGTGGATAGAGCACCAGTGCAAGAGTCGGGAGGACCTGAGTTCAAATCTCACCTCAGACACTTGACACTCACCAGTTGTGTGACCTTGGGCAAAGCACTTAACCCCAACGGCCTCATCCTGGGTCATCTCCAGTCATCCTGATGAATATCTGGTCACTGGATTCAGATGGCTGTGGAGGAGAAGTGAGGCTGGTGACCTGCACAGCCTTCCCTCACTCAAAACAAAGTCAAGTGCAAATCATGTCATCATTTCTCTGATGGCATGGTCTTCCTTGGCAGTGAAGGACAAACACACACACAGTTGCTTAGAGAATAAAATTTAACTTTGAGCCTCCACAGGCTTTCCATAGCCTACTTATGCAGTCTTATCTCATCCTAGTCCCTTTCCCATACTCTGTTGCAGCCAGACTGGGCTATTTTCTGTCCTCCATTTTCTTCAGCCTTTTGTCGTCACTATTACTTTGTCCAAATTGTTGCCATACTTGGAATGGACTCCTATCTATATATCTGTTGTTGTTCTTTTATTTCAGAGCACAAATAAGATGCTACCTCTTCCATAAAGCTCCTCTGACTCTGGTGAAGATGATTTTTTTCCCTCAAATTTCCAATATTACTTTATCTGGATTTTTCTCTGTCATTTAAATGCCATTTATTATTGTTGTTGAGGCTTTAAAGTTTGAAAATTACTTAAATATATAATTTCATGTAATAGCTTTGGGTTATGTACATTAATACTCATATTATCACTACTTTACAGAGGAGGAAACTGAGACCTAGAGAAATATGCTCTGCCTCTGGTTACACAACTAATAGTATCAGAGGTAGAATTTAAGCCTAGGTCTCTCCTGATACCATGTATGTCCCTTTTGTACCCACTGAAGTCTTTCTTATATCAGTCACTTGCAAATTTGTTGTGTTTCTTTCTTCCTCTCAGATAATATTGTAAACTTTATTCCTCTGTAATCAATTTTCCATGACGATTCCAAATATCTTCCCTCAAGCTTCTCATGGAATCTCCTCTCCTTATACTCTTAACTCAGCACCTCACCTTATACTTTAACTAGAAAACTGATGTCATTCTCTGCAAGCTCTCTTTTCTCCCTTCCTCCTCATGTTACATTTTTTTGACTATTTCCTCCTTTCTTCTATTCTTTGATTACGTGATGGCCTTCCTTCTTCCCCAAGGCCAAGCTGTCTACATGTAATCTTGACCTCATTTCTTCTTGTTTTCTCTAGAAGAGGGTCCCTATTTTTCCCCCCAACCCCCCACCCCTGTCTTCTCTAAGCAGTGATTCAGGAATTGGGTTAGAATGTGAAACCCTGTGGACCATAAAATGAGTTAAAAACAACTTTTCTGTCAATAAGAACAAAAGAAATATAATTCCTGGTAAAATTCAATCACAATATTCCTCGTGTCTTCTTTTATCTCTGTCTTTATCCTAAAAGACCAACAGTTGTCAGTGCTAAGTCTGAAAGGTATTCCTGAAGGGAAATGGAAATTTTAAAACCCCCAATCCTTGACTCCAGTTATGTCACTTTATCTCTCTCCAGCCCTCTGGATTAAACCAATCACAAAGATGAATGCTTTGAATAGCACAGAAAACACTGATGAGCAGAATTGACTGCATTATTTTTAGTTAAGAGGGTCATGCAGTCCCATGCTGACCTCAACATAGCATTGCTGCCTCTATCTAGATTGACATTGGATCCAGTTTCCAATCTCTGTTGCTCTTCTAAGGGCACCAGTCTGATTATTCTGTTCAGCAGAAGGCATATGGTGTATCTGATGGATATTAATATGCTCTGTAAACAATAATATGAGTAGGAAATATCATCAAAATCCATCCATTGTCCCTAACTCCATACTGTTAACTCCAAAAAGCCTTTAATTGTTCCATTTTTTTCTCAGATCCATGGGCATCACCTAGAAATGAATATGAATTAAAAATCTTTTCTGCCCCACTCCTCATGTGCCAGCCATGCAACTCACATATCATCTTACTGGGAGGACTTTGCAAGACCCCATCCCTCAGGATGTCTTTTGTAATTTGATTAATGCCTCCTGAAGTCCAGCTGTATGTAATTTTTCATAATAGTTAGTGGCTAGTGCCATGGATGAATGTGGAAAATTGTTGTTCCTTAAAAGCTAATTTCTTGTAGACTATTCCTTGTAGCCCATTAGACTAATGCAGTGTAAAAGCAAATGAAGAGGGCCTGCTATCACAGATTCTTAGATCTGCCTTTCTAAAAGGAAAGGCACATTTCAAGGGGTCAACTTCAATTAAGTACATATATATAATTCACTTAGTTCAGGGGGAAAAGTCAGCATCCTGAACTTCAGAGAAAATAAAGAGAAATCAAAATCAATAGACAGGGCTTCCAACTGTCTGACATAAGCAATACACACCTCACAGATGGACAGACAGATCCAATGTCTGACCATCACATACATACATAAGTTACCAGAGAGAGAAGCACCAACAGGTTTCCTTAGCTGCTGCCCAGAGTTTCGTCTGCCCAAACAAACATTCCCAATGAGTCAGCCCCAAAGTAAACTCTCACCACAGAATACTTGGACATGTTTCAGAGCCAGAGGGCGTCACAACCATTGAGAACCAGTGCCTCATTAACAAAACACGTGGACCTTCCTACAAACCTTCCCTAATCAGATTCCCCTTAAAGGGCGGGTCCATTGATGGATAGAGAAGATCTTTCCATTAAGAAGCAAAGTTATATTAACAATGGGCCAAAATCATTATCGATACATGGAGGAGGCAACATGCTGGGGCTCGGACTGGAGGTCTCAGTATCTGACAGAGTCACAAGCTCTTCATGATAGATGCTAACACCTGAGGGACAGCAGGAGAGAGTGATCTTGAATGTGCCAGTTCTGTTTAGTAATGGTAGCATGTTAACCTCCTTGCCTTATCCGTCTTGCATCAGGCATAATGGGTAACTCAGAACAAAGGATAATAGTCTATCCCTTTGGTGTCTATTCAGCAGCAAGTAGGGCCAAGAACAGTCAGTCAACTATTTTATTAAAGTGATACAGTGAATGGCCACTTCAGGGAATTTTTGGTTCCAGAAGCCTTATAGTCATTTAATCTGACCAGTCCTTCCTGCCTGCCAATGGTCCCACTCAGTGTTTTCCTCAAGGGACAATGACTTGATAGAACTTTGGCCTCATAAGATTACAAATGCCAAGGAGAGAGGATCCTGGATAATCCACTTAGGTGTTCTAAAGATACTGCCTGTTCTGGGCACTTGAAAGAGAATAATATAAGTTATTTGGTAAATAGAGGTCAGCTGTGAGGCATCTAAGTGGCACAATGGATAGCATTTTGGGTCTGGAGTTAGAAAGATCAGAGTTCAAATAGGACCTCAGATTCCCTAATAGCTACGTGACCCTGGACAAGTCATTTAACCTCTTTCTGCAGAACTGGGATCATAACCTCTCCTTTTCGGGGTTGTTGTGAGGATCAAGTGAGATGATGATATTTGTAACGTGTTTATTTAGCAGAATGCCTGACACATGGTAAGCAGTTAATAAATGCTTATTTCAATCTCCCTTCCCCTATCAAAATATCCAGGTAGGGTATTTACGGGAATTTGGGTTTTCCAAAACCTAAAGAGTTCCACAAGCATTTGAACTTCCTTTTGAAACTATGACAATCTGAGTAGCAGTAGCTTAATATGGACTACAACCAGAAACTGTTGAGTTCTCTTCATGCAACATAATGCTAAGCACATTAACAGTTAGGGCTGGATTCTGAATTTCCTTAGGGTTGATTGCCTACTCTTTGTCTGTAGAATTACCTGGGCTTCTGCCAGTGTGACCCTTCTCACATGTTTGGTATTATATAGCTGATATAGGGGTGGACTTCAGTGCCCTTAAGAAGTGGTGACTCTTTCAGGTATCTTCCTACCAAACTGTAGCAGTATGAAGATAACATGTCACCACAAGGAAAGCTAGAGAAGATGTGCTGAACTTCTCTCTAGGTAGAAGTAAATAACTACTTACTTTACAGAAGTAAATGACCACTCTTAGCCAGAGGAATAGAGAAGAAGGAATTGGTAACATCGCTACCTCCATAGTACTCACTGGGCCTACCTCTTTACAAGAACGGACACAGTTGCAGCAATCAACAATAGTAACTTTACTTAGTTTCTGTTAATTTATAGTAAGCTACCTAGGTACCTTCACTAGTCATATACATAATTTTATATATGTGGAACTTGTATAGTGAAGTACTCCAGACTCCTTCATCTTCATTACTAGGTAGGAAGTATCTTTCTCCTCTGAATCCTCAGTCCTGGACTCAATTTTAATATTTACTACATTGGATTGTTCAGGCGACTCCAAAGGTTTCTATATAGCTCTTTCCTGATGACCTGTGTCATGGGCAATCCTGACTCAGGTCAGTCCTTTGTTAGTTTAGGCTACTTACTGAAAGGAAGTGAGATACTTGTAGGACATTCAACAGTTTGAAAAAAAAAAAGGCTTGCTTAACTATAAAATGGAAAGAATATTCAGTAAAGATATTTCTGCACTAAATTTGGGTAGATGTGGCTTCCCTCATCATATGGAAATGTCTGGTTAGAGTGTGTTTTGACTCATATGGCTTCAGGGCATCTCCCAAGTCAAAAGGGCTCTTACTATGGTCAGTGGGCCTTTGGGTGACCTAGAACATTGAGAGGCTATCAGTAAACTGCATTAAGCGAATTGTATTTTAAACCTTATCTACCTGGATAATCAAGACCCTGGCCCAGTTTCATCTCTTTTCAGGGAAATACTGACTTAGCCTATATCAGGGGTGGAAGGGGGAAAACCTGGTAGATAGTGGACCTGTCACCCCCAACTACTGGAAGTAGCAGTACAAGTTTTGACCCCAAAGAATTTATAATATGCATGATCACAATATGCTCTATCAATTAGCCTTCATTACTGAGACCCAGACAGGGAATCTTCTACTGAAACAGGATGATCTTTCCCTCATTGTTACTGGTTCACCCTCTTCTCTTTTTGATGAGTTTTTCCTGGGGCTTTCAGTTCCTTGCTTCTAGACTTCAAAACCATGCCTCACCTGACGGTTCATCCTGGAATTTCCTTCAGCATCTGAGACCTTTTCACCTTGGAACATCCAATCTATCATGGAATATCCATCTGTAAGGACTATTCCCTTCTCCCATTGGTGAGTTTCTTCTAGAGCCTCCATTTTCTGGAGTTATTTGTTCTCCTCTCACTCCTTCCTGTTCCTGGCTTCCAGAAGTCAGAACTGTGCTCCACCCCTACCCTCCTTGCTGGATTCCAACATCTTCCCAAAACACACTTTTTAACTGCCTTTTGTGTGTTGTCTTTTCCCTTTAGAATGTCAGTTCCTTGAGGAAAGGGTTTGTCTTTTTGTTTGTGTTTGTATCCTTATTGATTAGCACAATGCCTATCACATAGTAAACTTCTAATAAATACTTATTTCCCTCCTTCCTTCCAAACTCCTAATGGAAAAAATGGGTTGCCTTTATTGTCCTATTGAGGGACTCATAATATAATAGTATCTTTTCTGCCAATTTCTTGCAACCCCTTTGTATTTAACAATACCCTCTCTTTAATTTTTAAACTTTTTTTAGCTAACCAAAATCTTCCTTTCCTTCCAATCTCTTTACCCCTCTCCCATCCCATTGAAGAAAAAGAAGAAAAACCAAGACCTCTGTAACAAATGTTACATCATCAAGCAAAACAATTTCCAACTTTGGCCATATCAAAAAATATGTGTCTCGGTCTGAACCCTGAGTTCAGCATCTCTCTGTTAGGAGTTGGGTAGCATGTTTCATCTTGAGTCCTTTGGAATCATGCTTGATCATTGATTTGATCAAAGTTTTTAAGTCTTTCAAAGTTGTTTGTCTTTGTAATGTTATACAAATTGTTCTTCTGTGTCTGCTCACTTCACTCTGAATCAGTTTCAGTAAGTCTTTTTCTGAAACCATCTCCATTTGTCATTTTTTACAGCACAATAATAGTGATGAACTGAATCTTAGGGGAGAATCTGGAGCCTGGAAGGACTCTGTCCAGAATGTTAGATCTAATTAACTGAAGCTTGCTCCTCATTGGGAGTGGGAGGTGGTGAGGAGGGAGGACAAATCCAGTCAACCAAAATCATCTCTTTGAAAAATTTTACTTCTTATTTTGGTGTTCTTCATTGCAGAACCAACTAGGTATTCATTGTTCTAGGGACAAATATATGGAAGATTTTTCCATTTAAGCTACTTAAAAAGGGAGAAAGGGTAATTCTCACCTGGATTCCATAACCAATTCGATTGACTTTGCAAATCCTTTAAGTTCACCAAGTTGATATAAGATTACAATTTACAAAACCTCTGTGTGGACCTCTTTAGACTACAATGTCATTAGTAATTGTCCATATGATTTATTACCTTGCTATTTAGACTTCTACAATCCTCCAAGTTCCTCATTGATAATAGCCTTCCCACTCTGAAATTCCTGTGGAAGAAGTCATTCCACAACTGCAGCAAACAAATAGTCCTGTGGCTCTCTACCCACCTGCACCAGTGCCCAGTCTTCATTTTTAACAGTTTCCCTTTGATATATCAGGGCACAAAGAAGCCGAGTAAGTAATCTATCCCTAGTCATCTGAACCAACCAAATCCCAAGAAGATCCTCTTCCTCTTTAAGGAGAAATCAGCCCAGTCTACGTAAAACAGGTGGTTTCACTGCATCTTCCTATTTTTGTAATATATACTATTTTTATAATATATAATTATAATTCTGTAATAATCAAATGGTTCTTTATCTTCTGCCTGCAAATATGCTTGACTTCCCAAATAGATCCTCATTAGGTCCTACCAGTGATGATAGCTATTGTCCTATATCCCTTTTCTCTCAGGCAAATTCCTTGAAAAAAAAAACACCATAAAACTATGTTCCTGCTTTCTCTATTTCTCATTCTCATTGAAACTCTTCAGCAGTCTGTCTTCTGACTTAATCACTAAAATGAAATGCTTTTGCAAAGTTATCTCATAATCTCTTAACTGCAAAAAATTTAACGACTTCTCAATCCTCATTTTTCTTGATCTCTTTGCATCATTTAACAGTGCTGAGCACCATCTCTTCCTGGATACTCTCTTGAGTTTTCATACCTCTTCTCTTCCTGTTTTCCTCTTCCTTGTCTGCTCATCTCAGTCTCTGTTGGAGGTAGCTATAATGCCATTATTCTGTTAGTTCCTATTTGATACTAGGTTGAAATGAGGCCCTTGCAAGTCATTGAAGATTTAAGAAAAAACTGTTTACTTTGTCCTAACACATCAAGTATATAGTAGAACCTCGGTTTAAGAATTTAATTCATGCCAATATTCTGTTCATCATGCAATTTGTTTGTATTGCAAAGCGAATTTTCCCATAGGAAATAATGTAGAGTCAGATGATTGGTACCATATCGCTAAAATATTCATATAAAATAATTATTTATAATTTTAAGTTTTTTGTCCTTAATGCACCTAAAATATAATAAAAATAATTAGTACATAACATAAACTGAAAATAAAATAAATTGGCCTTTAAGAAGTAAATGTGGCTGACATGAAGGAGATGAGAGGGAGCAGGAGAAGGAAGAGTTATTGCTTAGAAGGAGAATCTCTTATGAGATCAGTGGGGCTTTCAAAGTTGGGAGTGTTCTGTCTTATGCTACTTTCACTAAAAGTAAGACTAACGCTCTTGCTTTCACTTATTTTTCATTTTTAGAATAACTTTCATGTTTTAACTCACTTTTTTCTTTATGTTTGCTTCTGACTAGGAATCTGTTGAAGGACATTTGTTTTTGACTTTTTAAAAAGTTATTTTAAAAAATAATGTGTTTGTTTTCAGTTTTCAAAAGTTACTTCTATAAATTTTAAATCTTCTTCCCTTCTCTACATCCTCTCTCCCTGGGACAGCATACAATCTTATATGAGTTCAAAAAAGAACCATTGCCCTAGTTGAACATCATCCAAACCTGATGTTTGTACTGCGAATTTTTGTTTCTCCTGCAAGACAAATTTTGTGAAAAAATTTTCCTCATCCAGGGAAGCATACATAAACCAGGTTACTTGTAAACTGAGGTTTTATTTTATAGAGCACGGGTACCGTGAAACCTAATTTCTCTAGTATTGGCCCACCCTCATCTCTCTATGGAAATGCATCTGGTTCTTCATTTGCCCTGCTTGGTTTTGCCTCCACCATTACCATCCACTCCCGAAGAATACTCTCCTCACCAGGAAATTCATTATCATAGAGATTGCTTCTCCATGGGCTCTGATATCACTCCTCATTCTATCCTCAGTGGCTTCTGACCCTCTGACTGGAGGTCTGTAGGAAAAAGCAAAAAAATTTCTCCCATAAACTCTCTATAGAGCTCAAAATCCTGGCCATCTCTGCTTGATTTCAACTTCTTCATGATTATCATATCCCTTTACTCAAGGAATTCTCTAGTGCTTCTCCCTCATCCTTTCAGCTTCCTTTTATGAATTGTCTTCCCTCATTAGATCGTGGATAGAGTGCCAGGGCTGGAGCCAGGAAGACTCATTTTGTAAGTTCAAATCTGGCCTCAGACACTTATTAGCTGTGTGACCCTGGGCAAGTCACTTGACTCTGATTGCCTTAGTTCTTCATCTGTAAAATGATCTGGAGAAGGAAATGACAAACTTCTCTAATATTTTTGTCAAGAAAATCCTAAATAGGGTCATGAAGAGTCAGGTATAACCCAAATGACTAAACAGCAATAAATGAGGGCAGTGACTGTGTTTTCCTTATTTATATCCCCAGTGATCAGCATAGTACCTGGCACATGGTAAGTGCATGATGAATGTTTATCAAATTGTAGAGTGAGGGACATGGTGACTTAGGTGGGTCTTCAGAAATCTATCAAGTCAGGGACTCTGATTGCAAGTAAGGAGGACATTTTATGTTCTTAGGTGACCAGGAAGTTATGTCATGGAAAGTGGGGCCAGTCAGGAACTTGGCTTGTCTCCTTTTAGAGGAAACTAATCCCTATTGTAGGAAGAAAGGTGGACGAATAGTCCTAAACATGTTTGGTGGTGAAATACCGATAGATATTAGTTCTATCATTTTCTCCTTTGTCCATCTGTCACACAGGTCATAATTGACTAATGGTGATTAATTTCCAAAAGTCTAGCTTGGATCTTCTTCTCTTTCCATGCTGTGTTCTCTTAGTGACCTTTTCATTTATTTTCTTCCTGTGTGTGGCCCCCGGATCTCTATATTCCTTTTGAATTTTATATCACAAGCCAGAGAGAGATATATCAGACATCTAAATTAACATGCTCAAAGTAGAACTCATTACCTCCTCCATCTCTGACTCTCCTACAATTTGCCATTTACTTTGATCCTTTACTCTCCTACCAGTGACCCACGTTCACAAACTTGGCATCATCCTGGATTCTTAACTTATACATTGAACCAATTGCCAAATATTATTTTGATTTGTACAAGATCTCTCACATATGCGCCCTTCTTTCTAATCACACACCATTTGAATTCACACCCTTCTCCTCTCTTTCCTAGATGATTATAATGACCTCCAAATTGGTCTTCCTGCTTCAAGGCTTTCTCTGCTCCAGTTCATCTGCCACATTCCAGAACCAAAATTAGGGACAAAGTAAAGGAAATGCTACTTTACACAGTTGGCATTAAGTGCATGATATTCATTTTTCCTTGAAGTGATATAGAAGGAAATTATATATATAGATATACACACACACACATATATATATATATATATATATATATATATATATTTATATATATATATACACATACATATATATATATATGTATACAAAACTTGAAAAAAGCTGAACTTATATTAATATGTCACGGATTATTAAGTAAATGTGAACCTTTTGAGGGAGTTTCCTTGTCCTTTTGAGATCGACACTCAAGGATATTGTTTATAGCACATCCCTTAATACTATATTCAGCTGCAGAATTGAGTTTGGTTCTTATCCAGTATGGCTGATCTTATGTAAGTTGGAGGCAGAGCTAAGATTAGAATTCACAGTCCCCTCTAGTTATAGCATATTGCCTTTCCCATAAGCCACACTTGACATACAGAGATGAGACATTGCCTAAAAATTAACTTATCACCCTCATTAGCACATTAACAGGGCTCCCTCAAATGTCTAATGTTCCTTTGAGGAAAATTGCCTAGTAAGCAACCAATTCAAGAAAATAGCTAAGGGCTTTTTCACTAACTGATACAATATTGTACTTAGTAGAGAGAGAAAATAAGGTGAGAAAAGCACATTGGACTTGGAATTAGAAGACAAGAGTTTAATTTAAATCTCAGCACTACCTAGCAACAGGCATAGGACTTAACCTCTCCACTCTTGTAAAATAGGAATGATATTGCTGCACATGCTTCCAAGGGTTTTTATGAAGAAATACTTTGTAAATTAGAAAACTCTATAGAAATGTGAAGCACTGTTATTAACAATTTCATAATGACTTTTGATTCACCTTCTTTTGTGGAATAAGAAATCAGAATAAGGTACATAGATACCAAATGTGCTTTGGTGGGGCATGATACAGGGACTGGGCTGAAGGAAAATTAATTAGCTGTAATAGAAGATCTCTAGGAATCTATACAACTCTAACATTTTATGATTTTATAAGGTAACTTCTAACTTACATTCTAAATACTTTGTACCTTTGCTTGGAAGCTTTGACTATGTGGTACACCTATTAATTAGAAAAATATCCAAGACAGGTCCAGCTTTTACATGTGTTTGTGCTGTCTGTCTGCCTTGTGAATTAGGGAAAAACAGTAGAGGGTAAAGTTAGTTTAGGAAAAAAAAACTTGGCAAGAAAACTAAATGCATAATCTTGCTGAGGATGTTTAAGAATGAAAATAAGAGGACAATAAATAAAAGAAAAATGGAAAAGATCTGCAAAGATTTTTGTAACTGTTTCTGCCTTCAGAGATAGAAGATCCAACTATAGCGGGTCTTTAATGTTGCAGTCTCAGATATGCTTTTAGAAGCAAGAAAAATGGTATTAAAAAGAGCAAAGATGAGAAAAGCAAGCAGCTGGATTGGACCATAGAAGAAATCCCTATTGGAGGCAACTGCCTCCAATAAAGTCAGTGAGAAACTGATTACAATTTATTTTAAGGGGAGGATATACTAAAGGTATGGGGAAAAAAGTTCTCAGATCTTATTAATACCAAGAGAACATCACCACCCACTGATCTTCTTTCCCAGGTATATAAACTGTGATACATGCCTGAAGGTTCCCCTCAATTAGGGATTTAGTAGAGAATAGGCAGATTTTCACAAATGAAATATGGGTTAAATATTTGCCATCATATAAAAAAACTGAAATACATAGATAATACAGTTATGCTGTGCTTATTGATTATTGAGAAAAATCATTTAATTTAATTGGCTTTCTTCCAACAAGATATCTGCCATTCATACATTAAAGTCATTTGAAATTCCTTGCAAGAGAAAACTCTAGAGATAACCTCATTCAGTGATCTTCTGATCACAAAAAGTCAGGTGAGTTATAAAGCAGAAACACTATATTTTCCACTGTGATGGAGATCAAATGTATGACAAAGTGGATGACAAGAAATTGTCCAGGGTAGCCGATTGGAAGTGTAGCCTCATGGTCTAGGAGCAGCTTGACATAGGGACCTTGAAGAACTAAGAGGGCAGAGTATAACAGGAAAAGGTCATCTGATCACATGACAAGGTGAGACCTAATAGGTAGACATCCCATGTGGTCCTCTGATATATTTGCAATTTTAGAAGAAAGTTTATTGATAATGCCTTTTTGATTATTGTTAATATAATTTTGCTTCTTAATGGGAAGCTCTTCCCCACCTATTAATGGGGCTGCCCATTAAAGGACTTTTGTTTGATTGAGGAAGATTTGTAGGAAGGCCCATACCTTTTGTTAATTTTCTAATGAGGCAGTGGGTCACAAGGGGTTGTGCCCTTTGGCTCTGAAAAGAGTATCTATGGTCTGAGGCGGGGTTTTGCTTTGGAACTTAGTTTTGGAAGAAGGTTTGTATGCCAGATGAGATTCTGTAAAGCCACTAAGCAGCCAGATGTTGGTGCTTCTCTCTCTGGTAACTATATATATATATATATGTAATAGTCAGACAATTGGAAGCCTGTCTATTGGTCTTTATTTCTTTTCTTTTCTTTTTCTTTGTTGTTGAATGATATTTGATTAAAGGAAATTGTTAATCCCTCAAAAGTTGCCTTTCCTTTTGAAAAGCATATCAAAGAACCTGATAGAAGGCACCCCTGTGTATGTTGGGGTACTTACTGATACAAGAAGCAAGGAAGGCCTTTTGATCATTGAATGGACTCCCATTTAATGAGCTTATTAAGGGATGGAGACAAAAATCATACAAAATGGGCCCCATAGTACATTTGTGATCTGATTGGAGAGTACCCAAATTAGTATGATCACAGATCCTTCCATTTGAGTATTTGACTTTGTTGGAAGTATTTAACTAACTTAAAAAGTGATTCCTATGTTCCACTCAAGAAAGAATTTGAAAAAATTCAAAGAGCTTTGCACAATTTTATTCTTTTTTGTGGTATTGTGAATGTAGGGACTTTTCTTCTTTCTTTGGCTTTAAACTATTACATAAACTTGATTAAAATTTTGACAAACAAGAGCCTAGTTAGCTGGAAGTTCTTAGCATTTCATTTTTAGGAAAATGAGTCAGTTGATAAGACAGTATGCAGAAATGAGGAATATCAAATATGTAGGTTTTTTTCCTTAAAAGCTGTTTCCAGGGAATGACCTAGGACCAGTGCAGAAACAGGTATCACCATCTGTTCCCTGTCCACTCTCCAAAGCATAGTTTGTGACGGTGACTGCATTTTAACTTGTCAAGAAGTCACTGTTTTGAATTTACATTTAAAACAACATCAGGATGCCTGCCAAATTAGGCATTTTATTTGTATACTTTTTCTCTCATCAGAAACATCACTTGGCCCCCAATGTTCTCATTAATTTCTGAATTAGATATTGACATTCAGAAGCTTCTCAGCAGGGCATCCATCCATCATAGACTGTTTCTCACTATCTTCATGAGAGTGTATAGTAAAATATCTAATATGTTTGTGGTGAAATGTTAATGTTTACCAGATTCTTTATTCTCGCATTTTACAGTACAAAAGGCTCCAAAGATAAGCAGTAATAACATTTGAAACAAATGGATAGAACTAAAATATGTGGTTTTATCCTTGTCATTTTGACATAACTTTCTAAAAATAGAGTTTGAAGAAATGGTACTGAGTGTAATTAGTCTCATGATGCAAGGGTTTACTTAAGAATTTTAAATTTGATATGGTATATATTATATTTCAAGGATCACTGATTTCATCAGTGTGGTTAATTCCTCTCCTGATGAAGATTGCAACTACACTCAACTTTTCCCACAGTAATCCTGACATTTTATATCTATGATCACTGGTCCTTCCCACTAAACAAATATATAAAGCAAAGTTAAGTAATAGATAAATTACCCTGCATTTTAGTATGCAATTTAAGGGTAATTCTCAAATCACAACTAAATCCAGCAATCAGAATCAAATATCTGAAATATTAAAGAAAATTAATGATTAGATCATCACATTAAAGCCCCCAAATGCTTACCTGACCCTGGAGTCTAGCAGGTCAATTAGAGTTACTGTGTTTATTTTCTCATACAATATTTCCTTCACCCTCTGCCACTGTATCTATCTGATGTAACACCACCTCTTTAGGTAAATATTTAAAGTATATCTCACATCAGTCATTTTATTTCTCTTCATATGGCCACCACCTGACTTCCAGACTTTTATCACATCTAGCCTAGATTATTGCAGTATCTTCCTCTATAGTCTCTTTGAATTCAGTCTCCCCTTTCTCCAGTTCATCATCACCATGGCTGCCAAAGTGTTATACCTAAAGCACATAGCCAATCATACCACTCCTTTTCTCAGGAAATTCCAATGGCTCCCTCTTTCTTCCCAGATAAAATATAATCCTTTTTTTCCCCTTAACCTTTCATTGCCTGGATTCTATGTATCTTGTGAGACTTAGTGTATACCACTCTCTTTCATGAACTCTATCTTCCTGCCAAACTGATCTCCTTGCTCTACTGTCTATACAAGATGTTTCATCTCGCATTTCTGAACCATTGCACAGGCTGTCTCCAGTAACTAGAATGTATTCCCTCTTTAATTTTGCCTAATGGATTTGCTAGGTTTCTTCTCAACTCAGCTTAAATGCCACCTCATATAGGAAGCCTACCTTGAGCACACCCTCACTCCCATATTAAATTTTATTTAATTTTCTATATACCTCTTGTTTCCCTCCAGTAGACTGTGAACTCTTTGACATTAGGGACTTTTCCCTGTTTTCCCCCCTTCTTTGTGTCCCCATCACCTTGCATAGTGCTTGACACATAGTAAGTACTTTTTGAATGAATGTATAGCTCTAAGTATTCTTCAAACTTCATCATTCTTATTAAGGATTCTGGTGTGAGATTTCTTTGTTGCTGTCTTATACTGATAGAACCAAAAGGACTGTCCATGTCATTGGATACCTTGTGCAGGTTATCGTATGGTATAGAACCATTTTTCCTTTTGACTTTTTTTTCTCATTGTACCACCCATGGAAGACACATGATTTGGAGAGTGCCAGAGCTAAGTGAACTTCTTAGCTACAAGGTTCAGTGATGGCTAGGATGAGAATCCCAGGGGACATGGGTGTGAGAACTAAAAAAAAAAAAGAGGGATGTCAAGAGTCTGTGAATTTTTAACACAATGGCTAGTTATTATTCCCCTTCTATTATCACTTTTTGATTCTTATACTAATGTATATAAAACAAAAGGTAGACTTAGCTAAATGAAATATCCCTCTTTAGCTTTTATTTTTCCAATTCGATGTAAAAACATTTTTTTTTTTAACATTTGAGGTCCAAATTCTCTTTCACCCTGTCCCCTTCTCCTTCAATAAAAGATAAGAAATTTGATATAATTCATACATGTACAGTCATGCAAAACATAGTTCCATATTAGTCATGTGAAAGAAAACAGTTCCCCCCAAAAAACCCCAAGAAAAATAAACTAAAAAAGAAGTCTGCTTTAATCTATACTTAGACTTCATCAGTTCTTCCTCTGGAGGTAGAATTATCTCAGCTCATTGTATTTCTGAGAATATCTAAGCCATTCCCAGTTGATCACTGTGCGATATGGTTGCTACTGTGTACAGTCTTCTAGTTCTGCTTTCTTCCCTTTGCATCAGTTCTTATAAATCTTTCCAGGTTTTTCTGAAATCTGCTTATCATTTCTTATAGCACAATAGTACTACATCACAAGCATATACTACAACTTGTTCAGTCATTCCCCAAATGATGGGCATCCCTTAATTTCCAATTCTTTATCATCACAAAAATAGCCGTCGTAAATATTTTTGTACATAGACACCCTTTTCCTCCCTCCCCCTTTTAAAAAATCTCTCTGGGATACAGACCTAATAATATTATTTCTGGAACAAGGAGTATGCAAAATTTGATCGTCCTTTGGGCACAACTCCAAATTGCTCCCTAGGATGGTTGGATCAGTTCACAACTCCATTGGCAGTGCACTTTCTGTGCTGATGTTCCCTCATCCCCTGCGACGTTTGTCATTTTCATTTTCTGTCATGTTCATCAGTCTGATAGGTGTGAAGTGATACGTTAGAATTGTTTGAGTTTCCATTTCTCTAACCAGTAATGATTTGCTCTTTAACCTTGAGAAACCTAATTAACCTGGTCCCAATTTCTTGCCGTCTTTCTTTCTACCAATACTCTCCTTCCATGATCCAGCCAAACTCAACTTCTTTCTGTTCTTCACGCATGATGTATCCCAAATGCCTAGAATGTACCACTTCCTTACCTCTACCTCATAGGATGCCTCTTTGCCTTTAATTTACCCTATCTTCTTTTGACTCCTCTAAATTCTTCCTCTCAAACCAACTTATTTTTATCTACTTTATAGTTATTAACTTTATGCTGTAGGTACTTTTATGTAGACTTGTCCCTATATTAGAAGGTAAGATCCTTGAGAGAAGGGATTGTTTCCTTCTTTGTACTTCTATCCCCTAGCACGGTGCCTAGCACGTTGTAGGTATTTAATTAATTATGATTTATTGCTAATTAAGGATATAAACTGCCTCCAGAAATAGAATTCTTCAGTCTTATAAACCATTTTTTGAGGTTAGTGTTCTACAATGGCAGCATCTAGTGATATGGTATTTGGAAATTTCAATTCCACCTGTGTTCCTAAGTCTTTCTTTGGATTTCCTTAGCAATAAAATGCAACTAGTGAGAAGAAGTTAGAGCAAGAATTTCCATAATAGGAAGGTACTCAGCCTCAAAAACAGACATTTTGCTATGCTTCAGTCACTTAGAAATAAAAGGCTAAATCTTATAAGTTTCAGGACCACTTTGAACAAATACCCCCACAGTGAGGAAAGAGTCAGTATCAGGAATTCTCAATTGTTTATGTGTCTTAGATGCCTTGGAAAAAAAACCCCAACCTTATGAACCTTTTCTCAAAATGATGTTTTTAAATGCATGAATCGAATGTGTAGGTTTACAAAGAAAACCAGTTATATTGAAATGCTGCTACCAGAATTTAAAAAAAAATCAACTACCCCAGGTTAAAACCCTCTTCATATAGTTTTCTCATACCTTACGTCCAAGGTAGGTCAATTGTGCTGGTAATTGACACAGCTGGCCAGTGTGTTGGCTGAGTCAGTGATGTATTATCCACATCCTTTGCCTGTCTTCCATTTCTTGCTTCATGTCTACTCAACTTGTAGGTGCATCCTGAAAGAGCCAGAGAATGGGAGTAGCCTGTTTTATTTGCTGCAGTTTTATAGTCTGATAGACTGTCAGCCTTCTTATGGGGAATTGTTTATTTTTAATTAGGAGAATCAGGATCAGATTAGATGGATTGTAAAAAATATGTGACATGCTCATGGAGAATAGATAAAAGTAGAAAGAGACTGGAAACAGGAAGATCATCTGGAAGGATAATGTGGGGGCAGGGCCTAATGAGGGCCTCACCTACGTTGGATGAAGTGGAAAGGAGAGAATAGTATTTCAAGAGGTAGAATAATAGTTGATTAGATGAGATGAAAAAGAAGAAGCAATGATGACTCACCCATGACATGTTAAGAAAGCCTTCTCTTTTTCTGAATGCAGTGTTGCAGCCTTCAAATGTTAGAGGACTAGTACGTAATGAAATCCTTGCAGGGAATAGAAATCATCCAAAACACCCCAACCTTCTTAACTCAGTTCTGTGAACATTTTGGACATTTTTATTTTGAGCTACAAAGCAGAGTTACTATGAACTCTATTCTGGAGTTCTGTGAATTCTGAAGTAAAACTATAGAGTAACGTCATTACCTCCAAGTTTG
Organism: Potorous gilbertii; assembly: GCA_028658325.1. Classification (NCBI taxonomy): domain Eukaryota; kingdom Metazoa; phylum Chordata; class Mammalia; order Diprotodontia; family Potoroidae; genus Potorous; species Potorous gilbertii. Next base: position 102,680,204 of record CM053770.1, read on the forward strand.
AGGTTAGTTCATCCTCATCAAAAAGTGTAGAAATTTTTTTTCACTAATACTGAAATTCCTTCTGCTATTTCTCCCCCCCACACCAGATTGCTACCCAAGGATAAAGCTAATCTGTGAGTCTTTAATCCTAAAATTATATAATAGCTCATAAAGCCCTTCAGATGTTTACCTTTAATAGTCAGAGGGTACAGCTAGCTTACAACAGTGCATTTAATAAACTGGAATAATAAGAAAATAGCAACAAAATATCTCCCCCATAAACTTGGGGTGTAGTCTCCCACAAAATATTTCTCTTCACTCAGGATAAATGGAGAGTATGGGCATAGAGCACAAGTAGAGAGGTATGAACATAGTGAACCTGTGTGAACAACTCATGTGGGGTAGAGCCAATGCAAATGTGAGGAAGGGCAACTGAGACCTTCAAGTTGCTTCTACTGAATGAATTTTTTTTATATTTCTGAGAGTTAGTGCTTTGCTAAACACTGCTCAAATGTAGTCTATACTACCTTAAGTTTCTGACTCAGTTGAAACCCTAGGCTAGGATATCACTGTGTTCTTTTAGTTAACTCAAAAAAATCAGGCATGATACTCTAGGATCATTAGATTTTGTAGTTATTTCTTAGTTGTTCAATTGCATCTGACTTTTTGTGATTCCGTGAACTATATTGTCTAGTGGGTTTTCTTGGCAATGATAGTAGAGTGTTTTGCAATCTTCCTCTCCAATGGACCATCAGAAGCCTCCCCTATTTTACTCCCTCAGGCCTTGGTTCTGAGACCTGCCATCTTCTGAATGAGAGAGATTCTGTGTCTCAGATGAGGAACTCTTTTAGAACAGAAGAGCTTAGTTGTGGTAGCAAGCTAGTACTGAAAAGCTTAGCCTTTTCTTTCAACACTCCTTCTTGGTAGGAAGTTTGATATTCCCCAGTCAAAGACTTCACCCTATCTTATGGTGACTTTTCAATTAACTTTGCACATTTTATCACTGCAGGTTAGGTTATAAACCAGATAGCACTTATTAGACTAATTATCAAATAGCTAGGGGTTTGGAGTTCCTTGGTTTTTAAAAATTCTCATCTCTGCTGTTTATACATGCAGGTGAAGTAGGTAGAGAGAGGTAGCATTCTTGGGGCAAACATAGTAATAATCATAGTGGCTAACATTTAAAGTTTGCAAAATGTTTTACATATGTTATTTCATTTTATTCTCCCATCAACTCTGTTAGGTATGTGGTGTTACAGGCCAGATAAGTAATGCAGTATATAGTGCCAGGTCTAGAGTCAGGAGGACCAGAGCTCAAATCTGATCTCAGACCCTTACCAGCTGTGTTACTCTGGGTAAGTCACTTAACCCTGTTTTTCTCAGTTTCCTCATTTGTAAAAAAGACATGACAAGCCACTTCAGTATCTTTGCCAAAAATGAACTGAAGAAGACTCAGAAACAACAAAAATTATTCTCTCCATTTTGCAAATGGGGAAACTGAACCTGAGGGACATTAAGTGACTTAACCAGGGTCACATCTGAGCAGCTTTCTAACCCAGTTTTTTCTCCTTCTAAATAAAGAACTCATTACATTAAGCTGTCTCTCATATACATTAGTATGCATGTAATTAAATACACACATCTTTGCTTATCTGAACTTCATTCAGTATGTATCTAAAAAATGTTGTAGTGAAATTTCTTGACTTCTGTTTTTGATTCCTACTTTTTTACTTTTGAATTTAGTACTGTAACATTTTGCTTTTCTCTTCCTCAAGAATTATTACAAACATAAAGTAAAAACTACATATATTACCAAGTTCTATCTTATGTCATTAGATTTCATGTAAAACTTTATTTTCTGTCTTCTGAGTTAAACTTAGACTTTCCCCTCAAATTCAGTATTTCTCTTTGATGTGACTAGTTTGACAGTAATAACTATTTAAGATAGGATATTTTATTAAAGTTTCTTAAAAGAATAAACTTGTAACCATGTTATTTTTAATTTGGGTAAATATATGTTGAAGACAGTATGAGTTTAGGGAGAAGGGAGGTATAACATCAGTCTTATCCCTGCTCATTCATTATATTATAATAGCAAGTGACATTAATACAGAATTTTATAGTTCACAAAGTATGTTCTGTCTATTACTTCTTGTAATCTATGTGTCAACCCCATTAGGTAGTTCAAGAAGGATAAAGATTGAGAGGCTTATTAGATTTGGCAAATAAAGACTATTGGTGACTTTAGAGAGACTGATTTCAGTTGAATAATGAAATTGAAACTTAGACTATAAAGGGTTAAGAATGGAGAGTCAATGGAAGCAGCAAGTTTAGGTGGCTTTCTCAGAGGGTTAGCCAAGAAGGAGATAAGAGCAATAATACTGTAGCTACCATAAATGGTAGAATAAAATGAGACTCTTTTAAGGGTAGGGGGAATATGGATGTATTTGTAGAAGTCAGGGAAGGTACCAATGTAACGGGGGAGTTTGATGGTTAGAGAGACAGTAGTGATGACCGAGGGAGCATTCTCTTAGAGAAGACAGAATGAGATGATCAAGGATATTTTTAGAAGGATATGCCTTGGCAAGAAAAAAGATTGTCTCTTCATGAGGAGATAAAAGAGAAAGGCCTGAGTGATGAGAATTGAGGAAAAAAAGAATAAGATCATCAATTGATCCCAGTTCTTTTTTCCTTTGGAGTGTAAGATGAGGCTCTAGGGAAGGGATGCCATGAGAGACTTGAGGAGGGATGATATGGTCTGGAATAGCCTTTGGTAATAATAGTTGGGGAGGTTTAAGGTTTAAGCAAAGATTGCCTTGATTCAGTGAGGACCGAGTTAAGATCATGTAATATAAGTTTATAGTGACCTGAGTCACCATAGTTTAACTAGGTAGAAATAAGAGAATTTAATAACTAAGTGGACATGTGGTCAACATTGAGTTAGAGTGTGGAGTTGAGAACGATGCTAAGGTTGTGGACCTTGTTGGAAGCATGAAAGTTATGACAGTAATAAGAAAGTTTGGGGAAAAAAGTGGATTTGGAGGAAAAGATAATTTCTGATTTAGACATGTTCAGTTTGAGATGCCATTGAGACCTACTTGTGAAAATATCCAATCGGTAAGTCCATTTTTTCCCCTAGTGAACAGGGATTCCTACTTGACTGTGATCAAGCTGCCTTATGCCTTGTGTTCAATGAAGGCTGTTTATCTTATTATAATTATGCAAATTTCCATCAAGCTTCCTTCTGATGAATTTTCTATCACCAGACCAAGTATATACTATAAGTCAAATAGGAAAACATTTAATTGGGACACAATAGTAAAGTACATAGATAAAAATCAAGCAATAGCATGATTCTCTGCTTCCTTCCATCTTGGAAGGAGTATAACCTATACTCATTTACTAGTGTGAAAGAGATTAATCTCCTGTGAAACGCAAGCCTTGAAGAAAGGTTGTGATATTTCTTACACACCTCTTTCTATTTTTGGCTGGCTGTTCTTCACAGTGTGGCAGCTTCACTTCTCCACTGGCATTGTCCTAGAGCTCTCTTGGGTTGCCCCCATTCCTCCAAAGCCTGTACTTCTGTGCCTATAAAGATACCATTCATGGATCCTCTTGAGGTTCTATTGCCATCTATTGAAGCTGATTTGTACTATGACAGCTTCTTTATTGGTTTAGGGGTTGGGAGTGTTACTACTTAATTTCTTGTGAGAACAATCTAGGTCAACTTTTTTTAAAAAAAAAATAAATTTATTTATTTAACTTTTTACATTCATTTTCACAAAATTTTGGGTTCCAAATTTTCTCCCCATTTGTTCCCTCCTCCAACCCCAATACACTGAGTATTCTAATTTCCCCTATCACTAATCTGCCCTCTCTTCTATCATCCTTCCCTTCCCTTGTCCCCATCTTTCCTTTTGCCCTGTAAGGCCAGATGACTTTCTATTCTCCATTACCTGTATTCCTTATTTCCTAGTAGCAAGAACAGTATTCAACAGTTGTTCCTAAAACTTTGAGTTCCAACTTCTCCCCATCCCTCCCTCCCCCCACCCCATTTCCTTTGGGAAGGCAGGCAATTCAATACAGGCCATATCTCTGTAGTTTTGGAAATGACTTCCATAATAGTTGTGTTGTGTAGGACTGACTATATTTCTTACCATCCTATCCTGTCCCCCATTGCTTCTATCCTCTCTTTTGATCCTGTCCCTCCCCAAGAATGTTGATTTCAAATTGCTCCCTCTTCCCATTGCCCTCCCTTCCATCATTCCCCCCATCCTGCTTATCCTCTTCTCCACCTTTTTCCTGTATTGTAAGATAGGTTTTCATACCAAAATGAGTGTGCATTTTATTCCTTCCTTTAGTCGAATGTGATGAGAGTAAACTTCTTGTTTTTCTTTCAGCTCCCCTCTTTTTCTCGCCACTAAAAAGTCTCCTGCCTTCCTCTTCTATGAGTGATAATTTGCCCCATTCCATTTCTCCCTCTCTCCTCCCAATACATTTCTTTCTCACTGCTTAACTTCATTTTTTTAAGGTATGATCCCATCCTATTCAAATCACTCTGTGCGCTCTGTCTCTGTGTGTGCTTGCATGTGTGTGTGTGTGTGTGTGTGTGTGTGTGTGTATGTGTAATCCCACCAACTACCCAGATACTGAAAAGTTTCAAGAGTTACAAATATTGTCTTTCTATGTAGGAATGTAAACAGTTCA
>CM053770.1:102685389-102776094 GCA_028658325.1 Potorous gilbertii
AGCAGGGTGGGGGTGATGATGGAAGGGAGGGCAATAGAAGGAGGGAGCAATTTGAAGGCAACACTAGGGGAGGGACAGGATCAAGAGAGAATAGAAACAATGGGGGGCAGGATAGGGTGGAGGGAAATATAGTTAGTCTTACACAACACGACTATTATGGAAGTCATTTGCAAAACTACAGAGATATGGCCTGTATTGAATTGCCTGCCTTCCCAAAGGGAATGGGTGGGGAGGGAGGAATGGGGAGAAGTTGGAACTCAAACCTTTAGGAACAACTATCGAGTATTGTTCTTGCTACTAGGAATAAGAAATACAGGTAATGGGGAATAGAAAGTTATCTGGCCCTACAGGACAGAAGAGAAGATGGGGACAAGGGAAGGGAAGGATTACAGAAGAGAGGGCAGATTGGTGATAAGGGAAATTAGAATGCTCAGTGTATTGGGGTGGAGGGAGGGGACAAATGGGGAGAAAATTTGGAACCCAAAATTTTGTGAAAATGAGTGTAAAAATTTAAATATATAAATTTAACTGAAAAAATAAAAAGAAAAGAAAAGTCTCTTTTTCCAGATGATATACTTGGAAAATCCCAAAGTCCCAACTAAAAAGTTAATTAAAACAACTAATAATTTTAGCAAAGTCCAATAACATAAAGTAAATCTAGATCAATTATTGGCATTCTTGATGTCACAAACAAAACTCTGTAAGAAAATATACTGAAAAATATATCCCATTCAAAATAACTGTAGACAGCATAAAATACCTGGGAATATACCTGACAAAACAAATCCAGGAATTATATAAACAAAGTTATAAAAAAAACTTTATACAAATAAAATTAAATAATTGGAGAAATATTAATTCTTCATGGGTGGGCAGGGTCAATATAATAAAAACTACAATTTTACACAAACTACTTTATATACCCAATGCCATTCCAATTAAATTACTATTTTTTTTACTGAGTTAGAAAAAAAATAAGTTCATTTGGAAAAACAAAGTCAAGAATATCAAAGGAAATAATGAATAAGAAAGGTAAAGGAAGAACATTTAGAATTAAATCAGATGTAAAACTATATTATATGAAATAATTAATAAAACTATCTGGTACTGGATACAAAATAGAAAAGTAGATCAAAGGAATAGACACAATTTACTACAGCAAATAAACATAATAACCTTGTATTTGACAAGTGGAAAGACTTAAGATTTGGGGATAAACATTCATTATTTGGTAAAAATTGTTGGGAAAACTGAAAGCAGTATGGCATAAACTAGGCATAGACCAATATCTTACACCATTTACCAAGGTCGAAATGGATACATGACCTGGACAATAGAGAGAGATTTTACAATAAAATTAGAAAAACATAGAACATATTACTTACTAGACTTATGGATATATGAACAATTTTTGAATAAACAAGAGATAGAGAAAAAAGTTAGATTTAAAACAGATAATTTTGACTGCATTAAATTAAAAAGGTATTGCACAAAAAATAAAACAATTGTAGCCAAGATCAGAAGGAAAGAAGAAATTTTGGAGAAAATATTATAGACATTTTATCAGAAAAAGGTTTCATCTTTCAAATATATATAAAGAATTTTGTCCCTTCTATAAGAATACAAGCCATCTCCAACTGATAAATGGTGAAAGGATATGAACAATGAAGAAATCGAAATAATTTATAGTCATATGAAACCATACTTTAAATCACTGTTGATTAGAGAAATCCAAATCAAAACAACTCTGAGACATCATATTACACCTACCAGACTGGCTAAAAAAGAGGAAAAGTGACACATGTAGGAGGGGATGTGGAAAAATTGGGACACTAACTCATTTGCTGGTGGAATTGTGAACTGATCCAACCATTTTGGAGAGCTACGTGGAATTATGCCAAAAGTGTTACTAAAATGTCTATCCCTTTTGTCCTAGGAATACCACTATTCAGTCTATTTCTAGAATGGGGAGAAAAGGGAAAAGAACCTATATGTTCTAAAATAGGTATAATAGCTCTCTTTGTGGTGGCAAAGAACTGGAAATTGCAGGAAATCCCACCAATTAGGGAATGGCTAAGCAAGTTATGGTATATAAATGTGATGGAATACTACTGTGCAATATGAAACAATGAGTTCAATGATTTTAGAAAAACATGTAATGACTTTCACAAAATAATGAAGAGTGAAATAAGCAGAACCAAAAGAACATTGTATACAGCAATAGCAATGCTGGTTTAAGAACAACTTTGAGCAAAGAAGTTATTTTGATTTTTATAAATATATCTATGAAGGACAAATGAAGAAAAATACTATCTTCATCCAGAGAAAGAATTGATAAATAGAAGTATGCCTAGAGAATATATATATGTAGCATACACACACACATTTATGTCTAATGGTAGCCATCTCTAGGGTGGAAGGAGGTGGGGAGGGAAAAGAAAAAGAAATTTACATGATAATTTTGTTATATATTTGAAAGGAATGGCAAGTTGTGACAGTAGATTTGCAATTTAATGTACATTTATCTTTCTTATTGTGCTCTGTTATACAAATGATTGATTTATTTCATAAGTTAAAAAAAAAAATTACCTACCTAGCAAAACTGAGTATAATCCCTGTGAGATGGGGTGGGGTGGGGCAATGGATATTCAACAGAAAGAGAACTTTCAAGCATTCCTGATGACAAGACTGGAAATGAATAGAAAATATGATTTTCAAATACAAAACTCAAGTGATGCATAAAAAGGTTAACATGAAAGAGAAATCACAAAGCGTTCAATAAGGTTAAACTGTTTACATTATTACATGGGAAGATGATATTTGCAATTCTTAAGAACTTTATCATTATTAGGACATAGAGTAGATAGGTGATGCAGTAGAAAGCGCACCAGGCCTGGAGTTAGGATGAACTCAGTTTAAATCTGGCCTTAGTTGTTTACTTGCTGTGTGACCCAGACAAGTCACTTAACCCTGTTTATTTCAGTTTCCTCATCTATAAAATGAGCTGGAGAGGAGATGGCAAACCACTACAGTATCTTTCCTGAGAAAACCCCAAATGGGGTCATGTCACTGTGACACAACTGAAATGACTATTACATAGAGAGAGCGCAGGTGTGAGTTGACTATAACAAGATGATTTTTAAAAAATAAAATTAAAGAGTAAGAAAGAGGTATTCACTCCAAAAAGGAAGAGATAGAAAGGGATAAATTATTTCACTTAAAAGAGGTGCAAAAAGAATTGCTTTTACAGTGAAAAAAAAGATGAGGAAGGATGGCAAATAACACTGGAATCTTAGTCTCATTTGACAAAGAGGAATGACACACATACTCAGTTGTCTGTAGAAATCTCTCTTGCCCTCCAGGGAAATGGGAGTAGAGTAGGATAAAAAAAACGGGGAGGGAGGTACAGAAGGGAGGTTGGACTGGGAGAGGTGGAAGTCAGAAGCAAAACAGACTTTTGAGGGAGGGACAGGACAAAAGGAGAGAAAAAGAGTAATAGCAAAGTAGGGTAAGGGGCAAGAGAGGAAATATGTAGGAATCATAACTGTGAATGTGAACGGGATGAACTCACCCATAAAATAAAAGTGAATAGCAGAGTGAATCAAAAACCATAATACTACAATATGTTATTTACAAAAAACAGACTTGAAACAAAAAAAAATGCACACAGGGTAAAAATGAGGGACTTAAGCAAAATCTGTTATGCTTTAGCGGATTTTTTTTTTAAAAAAGAAGGGGTAGAAATCATGATCTCTGACAAAGCAAAAGGAAAAATAAATCTCATTAAAAAGGATAATTTTGGAAACTACATTTTGAGATACAAAGTATCTTAGACAATGAAGTAAGATTAACTCTAAAGTGCATCAAATGGCATAGCACAAAAATTGTTAATGGGAAAGCTAAAGGAGTTACAGGAGGAAACAGACAGCAAAACAATACTAGAAGGGGATCTCATTTTTCCCTTCTCAGAACTAGATAAATTAACAACAGCAATGAAATACCAAGTAATAAGTTCAAGAAATGAACAGAATTTTAGAGAGTTACATATGATTAACTTATGCAGAAAAGTGAATAGGAAAAGAAAAGAATATGCCTTTTCTCAGTGGTACATCGCACCTACATAAAAACTGACAATGTATTAGGGCATAACAAACTTACAATCTGTAATGATAATTTAAATGGGAAGATTTTTCCCATTCCTTAATAGACCCATGTGACCTGCTTAAATCACATTGTATCCAAGTTCATCACACCTTCAGAGAAAATAGGAAATTGACCAAGCCCCAGGTCAGATTAAAGAAATACACAGATAGGATGTCAGACCCTATATCAATTTTACCATATATTGGAAGAACAGATCAAATACTGTAACTAGGGCATTAATAGACACTGTGGCACAGGCCTCCCTTATATACGGAAATCCTCATAAGATTAAACATGGAACTCCTATCACCATCACAGGACAAGGAGAGGCTGAAATATCAGCCAGACAATTTAAACTAAAAATGAAAACTGGACAATTATCTTAGAAAGAATATACTACACTAACTGTACCTATTCCTGAATATATCATTGGAATAGATATATTGAGAGGTATGACATTAAGTTTACCTAAGGGGAAATACCAATTTTCTGTAAGGAAGATAGGAATTCATAAGACAGGAATTAATACAATTTTAGTGGATAAAATAAAAATTGGCCCAATCATTTTATCTGAACCTTATAAAGTAATTACTTTAAAGCAATATTGAATGCCATGTGGGCAAGATGAAATGACCAATACTATAAAAGAATGTGTTGAGGCATTAGTGTTAGTCAGTCCTTACAACTACTCAATGAAATAACCCTGTATGGACTATATAAAGTCAGATGGGACCTGAAGGATGACAGTGGATTATAGGCAACTGAATAAAGAGATTCCTTTCTTGTATGCTGCTATTTTCAATACCCTTACCTTAACAGAAAGGATCCAGAAATATGATGGGACTTGGTATACAGTTATTGAGTTAGTCAATGCTTTCTTTGCTATTCCAATAGATTCAATATAATGGGAAAATTTCCTTTCACTTGGTAAGGCCAACAATATACTTTTATATGCTTGCCACAAGCATATCTGCATAGCCCCACTATGTCATAGGATTGTGGTTGAATATTTAGATGAATTAGAGCTACTTGGTGTACAACTTATCCACTACATAAATGATATTATGATATAGGGAAAAAATGTAAAAGAAGTGGAAAAGAGTTTGATACTTTTAATTGAGCATATGAAAAGCCAAAAATGGGAAATTAACCCTGCAAAGATTCAAGGGTCAGCTCAAAACATAAAACTGTTGGGTATACAATGGAATAAGGGGCTGCAAAAGATTCTCCTGCAAGCCTGACAAAAGATTCAGGATTTTCCTATCCCCACCAATAAGAAAGAGACCCAAAAGTTTATAGGATTATTTGGATATTGATGACATCACATCGCATATCGAGGACAAATTTTGAAAGTCATGCATAAAATTACTAGGAAAAAATATGAATTTGATTAGGGAGTTGTAATGGTTATTTAAATGGAAAATATTTCATATTCATTAATAAGACCATGTGACTTACCTGGGTCACATGGAAGCCTGAGTTACATGAGTTTGAGTCACATAAAAACTGTGGTGGGAAAAGTTTGCTGAATGGGTGGAACAGGAAGAGGCAAAGTTGGAGCAGAGCTGAGAGGAAGTGAGTGATGACAGCAGTCAGAACTAGGAAAGATGCTGGTGAGCAGACTGCTGGCTAGTGTGAGTGAAAGAGATTGTGATTTTGTTTAAGAGAGCCTGCTTGTGATTTGTTTAATGGACTTGGTTTGTGGGAATCCTAGCAGGGGGAAGACTTGGAAATGATGTTGTTCTCTGCATTGTTAATGTGTATAGATTTTTGTTACTGTGATGGATTTGGCTTTCTGTGTCTAAATAAATATTTTGGTTCTGCCTTCCATGTGGAAAGTCTATTGTATTTCGCAATTCAGAATTGTGCAGGGATATTCATGGCCACATACATTGAGCAGAATAAAGCTTTTGACAAAGCAAACGCTGTTATACAATTGGCCACAGATTTATGGCCTATGCAAAGTGGCCAGGTGGAATTAGAAATGATTACACAGGATGGAGTTTATGGCAAAAACAACAAAGTCAAAATGTACCCTTAGGATTTTGGTCTAGGAAACTCTCTTCATCTGGAATTCAGTATATCCCTTTTGAAAAGCAGTTGCTAGCTGAATACTGGGCTTTGGTAGAGATTGAACAACTGACTTGGGGTCGAGTTAATATTAAGGCCTGAAATCTCGATTACAATAGAATTGGGTATGCTCCAGAGGCCAGCATTATTAAATGGAAATGGTATATTCAAAAAGATCTAGGGCAGGCAAAAGTGAAGTTTCTGCTTTACGTATATCTATAGCAAACATAGATACTAAGGGAAATGATATTCCCCCTGAACCAAAGCAACGGTTGGTACAGTCCTTGGTAAAATGGAATGAGGGATATGAAGGATTAACTGAAGAAAAAAAGAGAAATGCATAGTTTACTGATGGAACAGCAAAATATTTGGGCCACAAAACACATTGGAAAGTGGTAGTCTATAACACGTACTAGGTGGACTTTGGAAAGTATTGGGATAGGTGGAAGGAGCCAATATGTTGAAATTAGCAGTACAAAACACAGCAAGGAGGACAGTGTTATATATTCACTGGGATATCTGGCCTCACCATCCAAAACTCAATATTTGGGGTCTTAGGTATTTGTTTTTTTCTAATTTGCAGATTTGGAGTCATTCTGACTAGAGGTGTATTTCCTCTAAATGGTCGGTAGCTAATGGGTTAGCTACATGGATGCCCATGTGGAAAAATCAAAATTGGGAAATTCAAGGCAAAGAAGTTTGGGGCAGTGAATTATGGGAAGATATGTTGGACATGTCTTTGATTACTAATTTGTTGGTTTTTCACGTAGATGCTCACGTGGTTCTCACCACGCCAGAATGTGAAGACAATGCACATGCTGATCATCTAGCAACGATTGTTACTCAACATATTTTCCTTACTATGATACCAGTTGATGATTCAGTACTAGCAAAATGAGTCCATCAAAGGGACGACCATTTAGAGGTCCAGGCCACATACCAGTGGGCACAAGACCAAGGTATTAGTATCTCTCATTCATTTTTAAAACAAGCAGCAGAGGAATGTTACATATGTCAGTTGAAAAAGGAACGAACTGTTTTTTGGATAGTAACTGGAGAGATAACAAGAGGAAAAGCACCAGCTCAAATTTGGCAAATAGATTATGTTGAATCCCTACCCCAAGATAAAGGATGCAAATTTATATGTACTTTTGTTGACACCTCTTTAGGTATACTAGTGGCCTGTCCCTACAAGAATGCATCCCAGAAAAACACCTGCAAAACTCCAGATATCTTGTCTGCATTATGGAAGCCCAATGCAGATCCAAAGTGACGATGGGTCACATTTCAAAGGTAATGAAATGAGATATTGTATATTAAACAACATAGAATGGATATATCATATTCCATATTATCCTTAAGCCTCTGATTTACCTGAAAGAATGAATGGATCATTAAAAGAACAGTTAAGTAAGTTAAGTTCTAATACTTCTTATCAACATTGGAAAGATAATTTGTTTACTGCTTTGAGTAATTTGAACAATAGACCATTTAGAGGAAATACAGCTCTAGTCAGAATGACTCCAAATCTGCAAATTAGAAAAAAAAAATACCTAAGACCCCAAATATTGAGTTTTGGATGGTGAGGCCAGATGTCCCAGTCCCATATCCAGGGAAACCTGGACTTAGTTTGCATAGAAAAAAATAAGAAAAATCTGTAGTGGAATATGTATTAGTATTCCTAAAATTTATTTTGGACAGATATTACCTAAATCAGGATTAACAGCTTAAGAAATACATCTATTGGCTGGACCGATAGGTTCTAGTTATCAAAGAGAAATTATTGTGACATTTCAAAGTTTAGGTGAAGAACCCATACAGTTTTGTAAAAATGATAGAATAGTTCAAGTGATTATTATTCCTTGTAAAACAAAAATCCCTTGTGGAAACTGACTTTCCTTCCAAAATAACTAGCAGAGGAACTGAAGAATAGGATTCTACTGATAGAATAAGATTGGGAGCTAGAGTATGGGTAAAACAGAAGCCAGACGATAATTCCAGAGGCTGTAGAAATTATAGCACGTGGGAAGGATAATACAGTCACTGTTGTTTATTCAGGAGAAGATGATTACCCAATTGTACCTTTAACTCATATATTCTACCATGTCTGAGGCTATGACAGTGGGCTCATGGACTCCAGAAGCACGGCTAACCCTATATCTGCTCTACTGTCTCCTTGTTTCTTTTTGGTGTTTTGTCTGTTAAACTTGTTTGCTAGATTTGTTTTGTGCAGGTTTAATCATCTGCAGATGTCTGATTGCTTAAGCCAGATGTCACCCCTTGTCCAGGTCTGTGATGTTGTAAAGTCAGTTAGATCTTCCCATTAATAGACCTCAAGTACCTTTTGTTAATTTTCTACCGAGGCACTGGTTCTCAAGGGTTGTGATGCCCTCTGGTTCTGAAAAGTGTATAAATATGCTGAGGTGAGGTTTTTACTTTGGAGTTTACTCATTGGAAGTGTTTTTTTTTCCCCACTGACGAAACTCTGGGAAGCAACTAAGGAGCCCCTCCCACTTTGAAAACCCAGATATTGGTGCTTCTCTCTCTGGTAACTATGTATGTATGATCAGGTATCCGTTGATCTGTGATGTATGTATTGCTTATGGCCAGACACTTGGAATTAGTGATTGTTGATTATTATTTCTTTGCATTTTCTCTGAAATTCAGGTTGCTAACTTTTTCCCTGAACTAAAGTAAATGATATATGTCCTTGATTAAAGTGACTGTTGATCCCTCAAAAGTTGCTTTCCTTTTAGAAAAGCAGATCTAAGAGCCTGTACATCAGGCCTTCCTGTATATATTTGGGTCCTTGCTGATACAGATATGTCACCCTGGAACTGGCATCAACCAAGCTCTGAATGACAGCTTAGGAATCGACCTCTCTCTTGGGGCAGGGATAGCTCTACATTCAATTTCAGCAGGAAGTAGCTGTAGAAGAGACTTTCACCCCTTACCCAAAATTTTAGGCCCCATTTATTTGAGGGAGAAATGATGGGATGCTTATGCTCAAGTCCCACCCTAAGACATTGTTTTATGTGTTTATTTTGTGCAATCCCTGTTGTATTGTTTCCAAGTTCTGCTGACAGCAATTACCTAAGATAATATTTTATATGCTTATTTTCTGTTAACCCTGTTACAATTCTGTTGATATCGGTTGCCCCATCAACCTATATAATGAATAAGAAAGATCTTGGGGCTGAATGTAATGGTAATTTAAATGAAAAGATCTTTCCCATTCATTAATAGGCTCAATGTGACCTGCTTAAATCACATGGAAGCCTAAGTCATGTATTATGGGAGGAGCTTGTTGAATGGGTGGAACAGGAAGAGTGGAGCAGAACTGAGAGGAAGTTATTGAGAGTAGTTGAGGGGGGTGGGGTGGTGAAAGGACACAGGCACGAAGGCACAGCTAGGCTCCTGAGTGTTTGTGGGAAGGCTCCAGTAGGGGAATGAGGGGACCAAAGGTTGAGAATGGCTTTGATCCCTATAATGATAATATGTATTGACTTCATGGCTCCTATGATGGATCTGGCTTGCTGGTTTGAGGATGTCGCTTTCTAGTGTCTGAATAAATGCTTTTCTTCTGCCTTCTATATGGAGAATATGTTATACTTTGCAATTTCAAACGATGCAGGCATATTCGTAGCTGTCTTCAGTGCTGTGAATATTGCCTGGGTGATACACAACCAAATGCACAAAAATAGAATCAATGCATTCATTTTTTTCAGATCATGATGCAATAAAAATTTTATTCAATAAAGGGCTATGGAAACACAAACAAAAATTAATTGAAACCAAATAATCTAATCCTAGAGAAAGAGTAGATCAAAGAATAAATAATAAAAACCATCAATAATCTTATTGAAGAGAATTATAATAGTAAGACAACATACCAAAATTTATGTCATTCAGCCACAGCTGCACACAGTGGAAAACATATCTCTAAAAACTCAACATCAATAAAACAGAAAAAAACATATCAATGAATTGAGCATGCATCTAAACATCAAATTAAAAAAGTTTTGCACAAAAAAACTCAATGCAGCCAAGATTAAAAAGGAAACAGAAAACTAGGGATGAGGGGGAGTAGGAATTTTACAGCAAATTTCTCTGATAAAGGCCTCATTTCTCAAATATATAGAGAACTCAGTCAAATCTATAAGAACACAAGTAATTGCCCAGCTGACAAATGGTCAAAAGACATCAACTGGTAGTTTTCAGACAAAAAAAATCAAAGCTATCTACAACCGCATGAAAAAGTGTTCTAAATCACTATTGATCAGAGAAATGCAAATTAAAATAATTCTGAGCTATCAGAATTGGCTAATAAGACACCTCTCAGATTGTTTAATAAGACAGAAAAGAAAAATGACAGATGTTGGAGAGGATATGGGAAAACTGGGATGCTTATGATTCTAAAGAGCAATTCAAAGCTATGTCCAAAGGGACATAAAAAAGTGCATGCTCTTTGACCTAGCAATACCAGTACCGGGCCTGTATCTCAAAGAAATTTCTTTTAGAAAAGGAAAATTATCTACAAAAATATGTATATCAGCTCTTAGTGGTAGCAAAGAATTAGAAACTGCAGTCATGTCCATCTACTGGGGAATAGCTGAACAAGTTGTATTATATGATTGTGATGAGATATTATGGTGCTATAAGAAATGACAAGTAGAAGGGTTTCACCAAAACCTGTAAAGATTTATATGAAATTATGCAAAGTGAGCAGAACTAGAACACTGTGCACAATACCAGCAATACTGTAAAATGACCAACTTTGAAACACTTACTCTCAGCAATATAATGATACACAACAGGTCTCAAGGACTTATGATGAAAATGCCATCAGCCTCCAGAGAAGGCATTGATGGAGTCATGCAGATAATGGTATTTTTTTTAACTTTCTTCTTTTCTGGGTTTTTTTAATCTATGTGTTGTTTTGTAAGATGGCTAATATGGAAATATAAGACTGCACATGTATAACCTATATCAAACTCCTTGCCTCCTCATGAAGGAGTTAGGGGAGGGTTGGAGAGAATTTGGAACTCAGAATTTTATTTACAAAATTTTAAAAATTATTTTTACCTGCAACTGGGGAAAATAAAATACTAAAAGAAAAAAGAACAGGTCCTGGCGAGACTAAAGTCCATTCTTTTTTTTTATTAACAAGTTTATTAAACAAATTGGGAAAGTTCTCAGGGGTGGGGAACCTGTGGCATCAAGGCCACATGTGGCCAAGTCCTCAAGTGTGGTCCTTGGACTGAATTCAAATTTCACAGAACAAATTCACTTAATAAAAGGATTTGTTCTGTAAAACATGGATTGTCAAAAGGCTGCACTTGAGGACCTAAAGGGCCATATGTGGCCTCAAGACCACAAGTGCCCCATCCATGATAGGCTACCATTTCATATATAAGAGATTTGTTGCTGTAAAGGAACTTTATATCAAATCCCCCTATTTTACAGCTGAGGAAACTGGACAAAGATATAATTCATCTAGCCCTTAACAAATATTTTATTGCTTCATGCCAATATTATGGAAAGGAGAAGGTATAATATTAGCAACACAATTAATTAATAGCAACAACATAATCTGTGAAGCAGTTTATAAATATCATCTTATTTGATCACCACAATAACCCTGGAAGGTAGGTATAATTATCTCCAATTTGCCGATTTGGAAACTGAAACAGAAGAGGTTAAGTGACTTGTCCAGGCTCACACAGCCAGTAAAGGTCTGGGCCTAGATCTGAGCTTAGGTCAAAGACTTGGACTTAGAGTGGGACTTCAGGTCTAGTACTTTATTCACTGTGTCACTTGTAAGCTAGATGATAACTAATTAGTATATTAATAACTGGGTGAGTGACTAGATATAAGCAGAAATCATTAACACTTCAATGGGAAGATTTTTCATGTTGTGCCTCTGGGATCTCTGGTCATTTGCTGATTAACATTTTAATTAATCATTTCAATTAAGATATCAATCCCATGCTTATCATTCACATATGATACCAAACTGGGTTACATAGTTAACATATGGGATATCACAGTTAAGGACCAAAAAGACCCTGGCTAGAAGGATACTGGTCTGAATTGAATAAGACAAACTGACAAAGATAACTGAATATTCTTACATTTGATTTCAAAACTATCATTTGAAAAGTCCTAGCTAGATGGAATTTTTTTTTTTTTGGTAAAAAGGATCTAGAGCTTTTGTTGAACTAAAAGTTCAACATGTGAACAGCTGTGATAGCCAAGGAATCTCATAGAATTTTAGCATGGATTAAAAGAATCATAGCTTCCAGAAATAAAGCAGTAAATAGCACAGTTTACCTGATCAAACCACAACTGACGTATATGTTCAGTTCTGGGTTCCACACTTTCCAAAGGACATTGATAAAATGGAGAGTCTCCACAGGATGGCAAGTGTGATGGTTAAGGGTCTAAAGGTAATGCTAACTGAAGAACAGTTTTAAAAATATAGCAGGTAGAAGTTTGAGCAGGTAGAAGAAAAGATTATGGGAAACTCTGTGATTATATGAAGAGCCATTACCTTCAAGAAAGACTAAACTTGATTTATTTGGTCCCAGAAAGCAGAAAACAAGTGAATTTTCAAGGAAGCAAATTTAGTCTTGACATAGAGAGAATTTTCCTAACCCTCAGAGTTATCTCAAAGTGGAACAGGCAGCCTTGGGAGGTAGGGGGTTCCTGACCTCATTGGAGGCCTTCAACTAAAGGCCAGGTGATTAGTTGTCAGATATGATTCAGACTAGGAATGGTTCGCACACCCACTCTCTCCCCCACCCCAAAAATCAGTTATTCTAAGTGGCTACAAAGGCCTCTTCCAAGACTGAAATTTTGTACTTCTATGAAATGGTGTAAGTTATCTTGGCAATGGCCCTTAAGCAGACACTGCTGATAAAATGCTTTAAAATTCTCATTTGAAAAGTGTTATATGAACCAGTTGTATAACTATGACCAAATGCTTTAAATCCCTTAGCTTCAGTTTTCTTATCTATAAAAATAAGATGGTTTGGCTAGATGATTTCTAAGTTTCAACATTCTGAATATGAACATAGCTGCAAAAACCCAAATACATAGGATCTTCATCTTCTGCACCTCTGTCATGCTGTGAGTCAAGTTATGTCATGTACATGCCTACTATCTATACAGAACCTGTCACTCTGAAGCCCCCAGGACTATTTTAATAGCATGAAATCTATGACCGCAAGTGGAGGAAAAATGGATGATAGGGTTTATTAAGTCTCAAGTGCTATTAATTCCTCCTTTTAATTCACACAGACACCATCCTAATTCAGTTTTCTTATCACTCCACAACAGAACTACTACAATATCCCAAACAGGTCATCTACCTCTTTCCAGTTTTAACCTTCTAGTCCATTTAATCCTACTGCCAGATTAATCTTCTTAAAACATTTTTTGCTGAAGGACTAATCAATGCTGAAAGAGTTATGAGAAATCAGGGAAAACTGATACCAACACACCATTAGTGGAGTTGTAAAGAGGTCCAACTACTCTGGAAAGTGATTTGGAAATATGCTAACAAAGTAACTAAATTTTCCACATGTAGAGAGCCTACTGTTAGGAGTACACACTAAGGAATTTGAGAACAGAAATATATACAACACATACAGCACACCAAAATATTCACAATAGTAAAGAAATGGGAAAAAAATTATAGAATGTGACTGTAATTATGGAATGTGAATGTTAGGGCACTGTATGATTAGTATGGAGAATTCAGAGAATAGGACAGATATATTCTGAAATGAACAAATAAAAAGAGCAATACTTTTTTTAAAAATGGTAGAGAAAAAATAAGTTTACATAAACTTATCAAGATAACCAATAAAACTGAAAAGAAAACAAGAAAAAATGAAAAGTAGAAAAAGATCTGTCCAGATTATTTTTAACAAAATATGCTTTTCCATGAATTATAGTGAACCTACCTTCCAACATTAAAATTGTAATATCACAATCCTAGATATACTACATGAAAAAGTAAAAAACGGAATTAAAGAAAATAAACATAAAAAGACCTGCAGGATTGGATCGAATTATACACCAAGCAGGATCTATGCAGAGGACAACACCATGTTGAAGGTATTGAGGGATCAATTCTAAACATGATGATAAGGATGGCAATAAAGTAACCATTGGATATCATTTTACTGAACGCTGTGTATTAATTTGAGCCTCAGAACAATCCCCTGAAGATACCATAGGATGATACCGCTACACCTCTATTTTCTTTCCATAGCATTTTTTATTACTATTATGTGCTTATTCTGACTTGCAGGATAATATACAGGGCTTCATGCTATTTAATGGGGAAAAAAGTGTTCAGCCGGCCTATTTTTCCAGTTTCTCAATCTATTCAAGTCCTATTACCTACTCCTCTACTTTATTTGAGCTAAATGCAGTACCGACTACTCCCTTAACCTCACTATTACCCACAAGTGTTCTATTTCTATGTTTAAGCTACAAAATTCCTTTTATTCTTCAGTCTTTTTTCAACATCCCACCTTTCCTACTCCTTACTACTCCTAAACCCGTTCTTCATCCTCACTGTAATTGCCAAACCCTCTACCTTTCAGAACTTTACCAGGTCATCACATCTGTATCTCTCTTCTCAATCTCAGTACCCCTTGAGAAATTAGTTCATCTGTAGGATGTCACACAGGCATTTCAAATTCAATACATCAAAAACAAACTTTGCTCCCAAACCTACACCTTTTTGATATTTTTAATTACTCTGCCAAGCACAGACATTATCCCAGTTCTCCAATTTTATAACCTTAATTTCATCCTATGAATTTCTAATTTTCACTCACTCCATATATCCAATCAGCTCAGTCCCATAGCCTTCTCTCTTGGATACCTGTAATAGCCTCCTAACTGTTGTTCCTTTAGCCTCTACCCCACCCCATTTTCTCCTCCACAGACCCACCAAAATGACTTTCCTAAAATGTAGACCTTACAATGTCACTCCCCCTTTCCCTTACCTCCCACTAAACACCAATAGCTCCCTATTTCCTTTGGATCAAATACAAACTCCTGTGTTTGGCACATGGAGCTCATCACAACCTAATCATTCCCTACATTTCCAGTCTCTTACTTACTTCCAATCTCTTACTTTCCATTCTTTCTACTTTTATTTTTCACACTCAAATTTTTATATATTGATACACACTCACAAACACACACAAACATTTAAAACACCATGTTTGAGGGACCAAAACGACATACTAAAAAACTAAATCAAATGACAAAGCATTCTGGCACCTGAGTTGTTTTCAACGGTAAAGTGTAACATAGGAGACGGGGAAGGATATAAATTCAGCCTAATCAAAACATTCATTTAAAATCTTCAGATCATTTAAAAAAATTCTCAAAGCCCCCAAAAGCAATTTACTTTACAGAGCAGTAATTATAATTGCTGTAAATAAGTAATTAAATTTCTGGCAAATAAGACACACAAAGATGCTCCAATGTATTAACATGTAATTTATAGTAATCCATTTGATCTACTGCTTAGAATTGTTGGGGGAGAAATATTTTGAAGTATCTTGAGAAAATGGAGATGAAAGGTAAGAAAACAATATTAGTCTGATAATATAAAAAATATAGGGAGAATTATCACCTATGAGGCAGAAAATGAAAAGATATTTTGAACTGCTTAGGCAACACTTACTCACCTTCCCCCCAAAGAGCCATGTTGAAAAAATTGCAGTAGCAATGTACAAAAACATCTCTGGTTTAACCTAGGAAAAGCCATCTTTAAGATTTCCAAAAGAAATTTTCAGACTTGAGATTATGCTTGTCGACCATTAACCATACCTCTTTCTATATGAGAAAGGAAAGGAAGAAATCATTGCCAATGATACCACATTTGCTTTTATGTAGATCACTACAATGCTAATTTCCTGTAAAAATGGATTAAATAAGAAATCTTAATCTTCTGTAAAAGTAACAATTCTTTTGTGATATCAGAAATTATTACCCTATACATGTATTAAACTCCTATTTTATATACTTTGTATAACATATACTACAACTTAATTTCAACAATCTTTAAATTCACTTTTATTATTGTTTATTATTATTATATGAGGACTTTCAGATTTCCCACAAAGAATTTTTTAATCTTCATTTTCATAGTGTTCTTATAGGTAATAGATATTTGATAATGAAGAATAAGTCGGTCACAACCTCAAAAATGTATAATTACATATATAAAAATATAGAAAGTCACTGAATACTTTTTTATAAGAAGCTATAAATGTTTATGTGAGAATCTTGAACTGTTAACATTATTTCTGTAACAAATATCAACCAAATGATTTTACATTAAAATGTATGTTTGTACATATAATCCTATTATTTAAAAAATATAACTTTTCTGCATCTCAGTCTAATGAAACAGAGGTTGGTCACTATGCATTCCACATAGAAAATTCAACTCTGATACTCATCAGAAATCTTACAGTTCACACAGAATTTGCTATGTTCACTAACACTATCTTTAAACTTCATTAGACATGCTTTCCAAAGAAAATAAAATTATTAAATTCCAAGGCATTCTGTTATTCCCTCTATCCTCATAGAGGACATCAAATGAACATATCCTGTCTCAGATTATTCCTCCCATCCTAGAGAACATCCCTCAAATTCTAAAGTAAAAAGTTCCTTGAAGGGATATATTCATATGCTTTCTTCTACAAGTGAGAAAAATAGCACAGTATAGCATAGAGAACATTAGCTCTGGCGTATTAGACCTCAGTTCACTCACTCATAAAATCAGAGAAGTGGACTGACAAGATGATCTCTCAGGGACCTTCCAGGTGGAATTTCTGCACACATTGCAACATAGTTATAATGAAATTTGCAACATTATTCATAATGCAACTTTTTATTTTAACAAAAATATAATAAAATTTAATTAAAACTGACTCAACAGAATTTCTTAGAAAATCAGAATACAAAATACATTCCAAAAAGTCTCTTTTTTTTAAGTTCAAATTCATGTTTTCATTGATAAAAACAATTCCTGGTAAGGACACTTCTAAGTTGGAACTACAAATGTTTTATACTTCATAGCTTTACAGAGTTATCTGAGGGCACTAAGGGGTTGCATCATCTACCTAACGTTACCCATCCAGTACGTATCAGAGGCACGAACTGAGCTCAGGATTTTTTCTGAATATGGGGATGATTATCCATGATGCCAGGATGCCTGTCTCATGCTATTACAAAAATTCTTCCAATGGATCAAAACAACAGAAGAAATTAGTTCCATAAAGAATATATTTCTAGATTAAGCTACTCAACTTTTTTAGAACTAAAATGGCAATAGACTCGAAAAAGTATTCATACATCTTAAGCAACAATCCATTGCCAACAAGAAATATGGAAAGAATGCATTTATTCTGAAAAGTCTACATCTTTTCACCAAGAACCAAAATGACTAGAGAATTAGGATCAGCTGGTTTTACGACAATGCTACTTAAGTGTACTACTTGGAAGTTACATTTAAACTGATGGGATAATAAGCAGCTTTCATATATCCTAAAGGTCTAAAGCAAGTCCCAGAACATTTTCCAGAGAGTCTATCAGGAACATTCCTATTTTGGAAACAGATTTTCTTGTGAAACTTT
This sequence comes from Potorous gilbertii, assembly GCA_028658325.1. Taxonomy (NCBI): domain Eukaryota; kingdom Metazoa; phylum Chordata; class Mammalia; order Diprotodontia; family Potoroidae; genus Potorous; species Potorous gilbertii. Next base: position 102,703,281 of record CM053770.1, read on the forward strand.
TAGATGCAAATTCATTCATTTAAATGCTGGCTATTGGATCTGAAAGGTGGAAAACTGACATGGGAGAAAAGCTACCAGGCAGTAAAGTACTGAAGCAATACTCAATTATCCTAGGATATATTTTCTCCATTCTTCATTTAAAATGCAAAATTAAATTGGGAATTTAATTGTACTTATATATCAGATGGGGGTGGGGAGGAATGGGATTTTTCCTTCTGTTATTTAAATGGTGCATCTAAATCCTAACACCCAAGGTGATCCAGGAGCAGTAATCCAGGATGGTATGTAAAAAATGTAGTACAAAGTTGAGTTCCATGACATGGATAATTATTTGGTAAATAGTAAAAGGATGAGACCTACAAACTCATTTTCTCTAAAATCCAGGCAATGCAAGTCTTCTTAAATGAGACTATGATAAATCAATCATCATATTTCAAAAAGCAAACAATTATAAATTTAAAAACTGTGTATATACACCTTTGACGCAGGAAAAAGGAAAAGAACCTGTATGTTCTAAAATACTTAAAGCAGCACTCTTTGCAGTGGCAAAAAATTGGATATTGAGGGAATGCTCATCAACTGGGGAACTGTTGAGCAAGGTGTGGTAATATGATTGTGATGGAATACTACCGTGTTGTAAGAAACGATGAGCAGGTTGATTTTAGAAAAAGATGGAAAAGTCTTGCATGAAATAATGAAGGGTGAAATGGATAGAACCAAGAGAACATTGTATACAGTAACAGCAATGTTGTTCTAAAAATAACTGAACAACTAAGCTATTCGGAGTATTATAAAAATTCAAATAAACTACACACCTATGAAGGAAGATGCTATAAATGATAAATATAAACATGCACAGCATGGTTATACATATATACACATGTATCTATTTATACACATACATATCTGTGTCAAATGGTGGCCTTCTCTATTGTAGGATGAGTAGGGAAGGAGATAATTCAGAACTTAAAATGTAACAAAAATAAATTAAATTTTTAAAATATATAAACACATTTGTATATATATATATATATATATATATATACATATATATGTTGTGTATACATACACACACACATATATATATATAGAGAGAGAGAGAGAATTTCATGATTTCATAAATTTTAGAGCTAAAGGGAAAATCTTACATATAATCTAAGCAAATTCTCATTTTATGTATGTCATTTGGTTGTCTTTGGTGAATACCCAGATCACATAAGATAAAGACACCCATGTGGTAGAGGAACAAAGAGTGCTTTTGCCCCTGACATGTTGTATTACCCTTTAACATGGATGCCTCCATCTTTGATATCTGGGCATTTGCTAAAGTCAGTTTATAGAAAAAAAACTGATGACCAAAATGGTAAAGTGATTGCTCCTAGGTAGCAAATAGTATGTGTCTGTCCTTCATTGTCCAAGAAATAATGACACGACTCAGAGAAATATCGACATGACTTGCACTTGACTTCGTTTTTGAGTGAGGGAGGGCTGTGCAGGTCACCAGCCTCACTTCTCCAAGAGGCAGCTTTTAAATGGTGCTGTGGATAGAGTACAGGGTCAAAGATGAGTCATCTTCATGAGTTTAAATTTGACCTCAGATATTTACGACCTGGGGCCCTAGGTAAGCCACTGAACCCTGTTTGCCTCAGTTTCCTCATCTTTCTCCTGCTATCTGGGTGACCCTGGGCAAGTCAATTAACCCTACAGCATGACTGAAAACCAACCAAACAACAACAAAATTCCTGCTCTAGAATTAACTGTCTGTTGGTCATGTTGTGGAAGTGGTCTCACCTCTGCAACTATGAAATGACACTTTTTTTTATCATGTTTCTTTATTAATTATTAACTTATAATCAACCTTTTTAGTGTAAAGACAACTGAAGTATAACAAAACACTGTTATATTAAATGATATGAGTATCAGCTAGATAGAATTAGCCATCAAAAACTAGAAACAGAAAAAGACAAAACAACAAAAATCCTAGAGAGAGACCAATGGTATCATGGACAGAGTGCTAGGCCTAGAGTTAGGGAGGCTTGAGTTCAAGTCTAACCACTGACACTTACCAGTTGTGTGACCCTAGATGAGTTATTTAACCTCTGTTTAATTCAGTTCCTCAACTGAGAAATGGAGATATAATAATATCTACCTCCCAGGGTTGTTGTGAGAATAAAATGAAGTCATATTTGTTAAAAAACAAACAAACAAACAAATAAAACAGGCCCCTATCACTATACTTGGCACGTAGTAGGCACTTTAAATGCTTATTCCATTTCCCCTTTCAAGATTAGCAAGCAATACAAGAGTGTGGCACTCCAATGAGTTAAGTAACAGAAATAACTAATATACTCTGAACCAGTGGCTATTTAATGTAGAAAGGAATAACTAAGTCTGAAAAATAAGACAGAGTCTGAGAGGTCAGAAATCTGAAACAAATATTAGAGTAAGTAGACATGTAGCTAGCCTGATTCTGAGCACATGGAATATTTGCCCTTTGGTCTCTTTTTTACTTCCTGATAGTCTTGAGGAAGCCTGTATCTATATAGTGTACAGGAATTATCTGTAACCAAAGGGAAAGTCAGAGGTTTGCAATTATGATCCGATTCAACCTGAAGCACAAGCAAACAATAGTCATAGGGAGGACATTATATACAAGTACAGAAAAGCAACAGCAAAATCAAAAGGGAGAACAACTTCAGACACAGGGACCTAATCCAGCATTTCTCCCCTATTTCATGTTACAAAAAAACAATCTAGGGCCCAGTAGAATCCATGATCTGTAACAGAGACCATACTCTACAGGTTGTGAATCCCTTTTGCTTACCACCAGAGGGCCTCTGAAGCCTTACAGCCCTGGAACTAAGAAAATGGATTAAGTGTTTTAAAAACTGAGTATCAAAACCACTTTCATCTCACTTTATTAAAGTAACACAATCAAATCTCTGCAAGAGGCAAGGATTATTTGTTATTGATAAAACTAAAACGCATGCCATTAGGGAAATTCCAAATAAGTATAAAAATGCAAACTGACAAAAAAGAAAAAAAGCTTTATAGAAAATAGACATTTTAATATCAAGCTGTAACAGGTTTTGGGGCCAAGTGAATGATACTAGACCGTATGTTACCATAAATCATAGCGTCTTGCACATACTGGGTACTTTAAAAATGTCAAAATAAATGATCAGACATTAGCTCTAAAAGTTATTAAGGCAAGGCAAGATTTCACTCCTCAGTCACAAAGAGTGGGTGATACTATTCACAAGGTAAGAGGTACCTGCCAGTCTTTCCATTTTTCACCTTCCTCCTTCTTGTACAGTGGCCAAGCATCCAAATATAAAATGATTAATTCTCAATATCACCATTAATTCCAATCTATCACATGAGGAGGACTGTAAACTGTTTTTCAGAGTTATTTATTCCTCAGCCTTCACACATTCTCTAACTATTCACAGGGATTTAGGGAATAAAGTATATCCTCTTCCAAACTGTACTAGACATGATCCAGATTTGGGGAAGATATTGCTCCTGAGAGGATATATTAGTTTGACTCAATTTCACAAGCTAAATTTATTAACTATTTACTATGTACAATGCATAGTGCTAGGAACAGGGGATAAAATGACAAAATGAAAAACAGTCTTTGTCTTCAAGGACTTTACATTATAGTGGGACCAAACAGAGTCTCTCTCAAATGCAAGTACAATGCCAATTTCCCCAATCCTGTCACACAATATAAAGAATTCTCATTTATGAGACTTTTGACTTGTGGCAGCGGTTGACCTTATGGGTACCCCCTATAACCATTGTAAAGTAGGAAATGATCAATAGTTTCAAGCCTGAGGTAGTTAATATCTGAACAGGCAGGTCTCTAATGCCACTGTCTCACTAGAACCAGCAGCACTGCCTGAGCACACATAATTCAAAAATGAAATGATCACCATCAGCAGAGCAGCAGGTTCTATGGAAAGCAAGATTCACAGAGGCAGCAAAATCACTCATTTTCCCACTGTGCTTATTCACTCAAGCTGTCCCTGCTTTGGAGCATGGAATAAAGCCAATTTGGAAAATAAAAGGGCAACAAGTAAGATCAAAAAGGAAGCCTATTTATCCTTTCCTTCACAGGACTTAGAAGAGCAGAAAGGTTATTTATCTAGAACAGCAGAAAGGTTATTTATCTAATCTGATGCTTCTTCCCTAAAGAATCATCAAAAATTTATATCTACTAAGGAATTCAAACAAGTAAAGGATTAGCCAACATGGAAATTCTTCCATAGGAGTAGAAGTTTTAGGAATACAATAGGATTAAGTATGGTATAAACAAACATACAATTTTTTTTAATGTTCCAATAAGGACAAGGGAGAGAAGAATAATCAATAATCATTAAGTACCTACTATGTGTCAGACAGGATGATAACAGCACAGGAGATAAAATGAAAGGAAAAAATCAACAACCTGTTTCTGCTCATGAGGGGCTCACTGTTTAATGGCATAAGTACTGAATTCAGAGCCAGCATACTTGTGTTCAGTTCCAATTCTATGTGAAGTGTGATAAGTTATTTAACCTCTATGAACTTCAGTTTCTTCACATATCAAATGAAGTTAATAATACTGGCACTTCCTGCCTCTAAGGCTTTTCACAAGTAAAGAACTTTTTCAAATACAGAGGGATATGCAAATGTAAACTTTTAGTATCATTATCAATCATGGAATAGCCATTCTGAATTCTAGTAGTTTTTAAAGAATTAAAGAATTAAGAGAGAGGGGAGAACATGACTAAAGAGAATATGAGCACTTACTGGCTCATCAAAAATTCACAAGGAAAATAGGCCACTGAAAGTGTTTCAATTTACAGCATTGCCAAAATTTATGGGGAATTTTAAAAGTACACTCAAAGCATACACAAACATGGAAAATGCTTGCATAAAAAGGGATATAGTATATGATGCACAATGTGAATGTATAGCATAAAAAAGAAATGACAAAATAATTCCCCCCTGCTGGCAGTTGGGCCTTAAAATTCATGCAAAATAAACCTTGCACTTTGATGAAGCATACTCTACATGCTTCCAAATCAGAAGATTAAGGTTGATCCTGTATCATTTTCCTCTTGATCCTATTTACAATTAACTGATTTTGTCCTTCTTAAGTCATGGTTCTTTATCTCTGAACATAGCTCTTTGGAAAGAAAGGAGATCTCTGAGAGCAAAAAACTCCCCTATCAAACATGCCCTTCTATGTTTTCAGCCTTCTCATAGTCATCTTTAATTCTCTCCAACGGCATTGTCTTTTAAAAGTGCCAGGAAAATTGTCTTTTCTTTCTATTCCTTTTGTGCCTGTTTGGTCCGTGTTTGCCTAACCCCCTTGACAGGTTTCTCTTTTCCAGAGAGCAAGCCATCCATCAGCTTCCAGACAACTCAGGCTATGCACCCTTCGAACAGGTCCCATCGTGGCATGGACAGCTCTAGGCCCCTTGGCCAGCAGGAAGCAGTTTCAGAAGTTGAGACTTTTGCCCTTTACCCCAAAGAATTTGAGTCCCATTTGTTTGAGGGGGAGTGAAGGGGTTCAGACTCTGGGAACCTTCTTGAATTCCCTTTGAATCTTCTCACTTAATCTGGCATTTCATACCCAAATTTGTTACCCTTAACCTAGCCTGGCCCATCCTTGATTACTTTCCACTCAAGTCCTCCTGATAGCCTCCAGCTATTTCCCACCCCTGATTACATCACTAGTTACCCCAGACTCATCAATAGCCTCCTTAGACCCTCCTCCCAGACTACTAGACCACCTCTAGTCTTTCTGTATGTAAGTTCCATCTCTCCTCCATGAAGTCACTCAGATTCAACCCAGCTCTGACTCTGTCTAGCTGAGATTCTATCTGGCAGCTTGTCAATACAAGTGTCACAAATGGTTAGGCTTCTTAAGAGTCAACCCAATATGACAAACTTTTAATAAACTTTGTTTTACTTTGGCTGAAAGAAGTCGAGTCAAATTTATTTGGCAGGACCCGGCATGTTGGTATTTTGAGGTCCCAAGCACCCCAAGCCTCAACATGGTTCCCAGACCTCAATAAGACTTCAGTTGGATTGTAATGGGTTAAACTTAAAAATTCATCTCTCTTGCCTTCAGGAATTCTGCTAACATTGGGGAATGTGTGTGAAAGGGAGTTGGGCCTGTTATCTTTACTGCATCTAGCTATCCTTCAAGGATGTCTGATTTGCTCTCCAAAAGTCTGGGCTGCCATCTTGCACCTGGACTCAAACAAAGAGCACTTCTTAGTCTCATGAGAGAAAAAGGGGAAGAGGGGGTCCTTGCTAACCCCACTACCAAACTTCCAAACAGTCACCTTATTCGCGTCAGCCCTGTAAGCAATCATGTTGGCCCCAATCTGTCCTCTTCGGTTCTTTGTTCTGTACTCCCCCAAACTTATACAAACAGAACCATCACCTTGCTCAGCTCTTTTGGCATAAATGCAGGCAATCCATTGATCCATTTTTTAACACCATGCCCCTGGTAATAAATGTTACTGCGCTCTAAGATTTGCCTCAATTTATCCTTTTGTTAAATTCTGATTGTGACATTAATTTTAAAGCAATAAAACATATGCCCATATCTGGGCACTTAGTACATGTTTGCAAAGGAAGATAAAATAAATATTCCATGAAAGGTGTCAAATAGGCCTTATGCTTCCAAGTAGACTAGAAACTGACTCACAGGTTTGTCTGGTTTTTTTTTTTTTTAATAAAATGAGAGGACAAATATCTACCATAGCAAAAGAAAGCACAATACATTTTTTTTAATGCCAAAGTAGTATGGTTGGGCACAAGCAATAAATTTTAGCAGAGAAACTGTCAAACAAGTAATGGGAAAAAATAGAACTCTAAAGATACTGAGATAAAACATCATTAATATGGTTTACAAGGTTTTATTCTTTAAAATTAAAATACTCATTTACTTTTATGTAGTTACCTTCTACTCTATGTTATTACTTACATATATGACACTTTTATTGACTGTAAGCTATTTAAAGTCAAGGATCATGTACATATCCACCACTATGCCCAATGAAATATTTTTGCACATAGTAGTCATTTCATAATTGCTTACTGAACAAAAGCTAAATAATAAAACTTTGACTATGGAATTAATTTGAAAATACAGAGATAGAAGGAATCTTGGAAGTTATCAAATCCAATATTCTACTTATTATAGAAATCCCTTCCACATCATCCCTGACAGTCATCCTACTTCTGTTTGAATAATACCAGTGACCACTTTTGTCATAAGATAGCCTATTCAAACATTAGATAACTCTACTGCCATTATTAGAAAGTTTGTTCAGATATAATATTTAATCAATTCCACTGACTAATTAAATGCTCATATGTGTAAAGCTCTGTGGCTTCTGGGAGTTTCTGAGAATATAAATGCAAAAAATTCAACAGTCCTTGCCATCCATCAGCTTACATTCAACTGAGGAGACAGGATCTATTGTTCAATATTTCAGGGAATCAATACTCTCTTTGTTCTCAATATTCAAAGGCTCATACAATCACAGACTTAGAACTGGAGGGGACCTGAGAAGGCAGTTGGTCCAAAGTTTTCATTTTACTGATGAAAAATTGAAGTACGGTGAAGGAAAATGACTTACCTAATTGACTAAATCATCTCATCCCCTGTGATTGCCAGTCATGTTCCCTTCTAGATACTTTTCAAAGACTTGTCAAGTTCTTTATAGAATTTCTTTACTTTTTCATCCTCTACAAGAGATATTAACACATATCATAGTGGTCTTTTTTGCTTATGTTTATCATGAAAACCTCACTGTAAATATTCCATGAAAGGATATTTCTTGTTGCCTTTGACAAGACAATGAAATCAACTTTGTTATTTTCTCCATTTGTTTCTTCAAGAAGAACTTGTGAGTTATCCTTCTAATCAACTGCAAATTCTATTTTCTCTTGTGATTAAATTTGTGAGAATATCAATATTGATATGTTTCAGTTTTTCCAATAATACGTAAATTCATGGGTCATTGAACAAACATCTCACTTTTAAGAGTGCTAACAGATAAATTAATGTTGGTAGATGTAAAACCTTCGCAGCTTCTCTCCATTTTGCCACATCTCCACCACCATTACTGTGGCAGTCGAAAAGGAGCAGCTTCACAGGGATGGGAGTTATTTTCTTTGTTTCCTCAGTTTCCATGGCCAAACTTACAATGTAGTGATGAACATATTAGTGATTAAACTGTTCTGCACTTGGCAAGGCTTGCTCCCAGACAGTAGATCCAATCTGTCCTCAGAATTATACTCAAAAGGCTTTGAAGCACAGTGGAATTTTCAGAGACTATGCTCCAATGGCATAGTTTTCAAGAACCTAGGCTCAACCTTCATGCCACAGTGATATTGCTTCCAATATAAACTTTAGAAGCTCTGCTGGGGCTTGCATTCTATTTTGTGTCTACAAAGTGCTTTTCTCACAAGGACAAATCTAAACAACTGAAGAAATATTCATTGTTCATGAGTAGTCTGAGCTAACTGAAGAAAAATTACGATTCTACCTAAATTAATTTACTTACTCGGTGCCACACTAATCAAACTACCAAAGAATTGTTTTTTACAGAGCTAGAAAAAAATAATAGCAAGATTCATCTGAAACAACAAAAGGAAAAGAATATCAGAGATAAAGGGAAAAATGTAAAAGACGGTAGCTTAGCAGTACTAGATTTCAAACTATATTACAACGTGGTAATCATCAAAACAATTTGATATTGTGTAAGAAATAAACTGATTAGACAGTATAGTAAATAAGGTACATGGTATACAGAAATAAATGACTATAGTAATTGAGTTTTTGATAAAACCAAAGATCCAAGTTTTTGAGGCAAGTTGAATTCACTATTCAACAAAAATTGCTGAGAAAACTGGAAAGCAGTCTGGCAGAAAGTAGGCATAGACAAACATCTTACACCATATACCAAGATAAAGTCAAAATGGGCAAGTGATTTAGACATAAAAGGCGAAATAGCAAGTTAGAGAAGCATAGAAATATTTACCTGTCAGAAAGAGTTTATGACCAAACAAGTGATAGAAAGGATCAGAGGAGATAAAATGGTTAATTTTTATTACATGAAATTAAAAAGTTTTTGTACAAACAGAACTAATGTAGCCAAAAAAGAAAACAAACAAATAGAAAACAGCAGGGGGGAGATTTTCACAAGATAAAAGTCTGATTTCTTAAACATATGGGGGACCAAGCCAAATTTATGGCACCAGGAGCCATTCTCTAATTGCTAAATGGTCAAAGGAAACAAGCAGTTATTAGAAGTCAAAACTATTAAGAGTTATGTGAAAAACTGCTCTCAATCACTAGAAATGCACATTAAAGCAACACTGAGGTACCATCGCATACCCATCAGATTGACTAACATGACAGAAAAGGAGAAGGTGGAGGAGACATGGGAAAAGAGGGACACCAATGAACCACTGATGGAGTTGTAAACAGGTCCAACTATTCTGGATAACAATTTGGAATTAAAAGCACTAGAATATTGTACACAGTAATAGCAATATTGAAGTGATAATTGGAGGCAGTCAAGTGGCATAGTAGATAGAGCACTGGGTCTGAAGTTGAAAAGATCTGAGTAAAAATCCAGCCTTAGACACTATCTACTGCCATACCACCCTGAACTCACTCAATCTCTTCTGATTTCTAAGCTAAGCAGGAACAAGTCTGGAAATACCAGTGCTTTAGGAAAAAATGAGAGGCAGCTAGGTGGCTCAGTGGAAAGAAAACTTGGCCTGGAGTCAGGAAGACCTGAGTTCAAATTTGGCCACACTCACTAGCTGCATAACTCTGGGCAAATCACTTAATTTCTATTTGCCTTAATCCACTGGACAAGGAAATCGCAAACTGCTCCAGTATCTTTGCCAAGAAAATCCCAGTAATGGACAGTAAGTACTAGTATGCTATGGTCCACAGGATCATGAAGAGTTAAGACACAACTGAACAAAATGATAACCATGTGTGAAAGATTTAGCTACTCTGGTCAATACAGTAATCTACAATTCAAAGGACTCATGACAAAAAATAAATGCTATCCACCTCCAGAGAGAGAACTGATGAAATCTGAGTGTGAGCTGAAGCATATTTCTTTCTACTTTTTTATAATCTTTATTTTTCTTCCTTTTTTGAAACAACATGGCTAATATGTGTATTCTCTCTTTTTTTTCTCTCTCTCCCTCCACCCAGTACATACACACATACACATACGTGTGTATGTACATATGCATGTATATATATGTATGTATGTATGTATATATTGCTGTTTTCCTTTATTTCTGAAGAGGACCATGACATTAGAGAGGTGGTGGCTATGATATGCAAGTGAATTGGATTTAAGTGAGGGAGGGTTGATATGTACATATACATGTATGTTTACTATACATGCACACATAAAATCTCACTTGATCCTCACAACTACTGTGTGTGTGTGTGTGTGTGTGTGTGTGTGTGTGTGTGTGTGTGTATGTGGGAGGTGTCCATCATCATCCTTATTTTTCAGAAGAGGAAACTAATGCTGACAGGGGTAGAATGATTTGCCTAGGGTCACATTGATTTAAATGTCTGAGGAAGGATTTAACCTCATATCTTCCTAATTCCATGTCCAGTGCCCTCTCCACTGTCACACTCAATTGCCCACTGAATGCCAACGGAACAGCTGCAGCTGGGCATAAACCATCTCAGGTTAACCATATCTAAAGTGGGTTACATCTGCCATACCTTTTGGATATCTATCCTATACTATTCATAGAACACAACTACTCACCATTTGCTTCAGTTTATTAAGAAGGCCTTAGACCAGGTAAACAAGAATACCTATTCTTAGTCTTTTTCTTTTGGTCATGGACCCCCTTTGGCAGCCTGATAACATCTATGCACCTTATCTCAGAATAATGTTTTTAAATTATTAAATTAAATTAAATCCTAAAATAAAATAGGATTATAAAGGGCATGAATTATATTGAAATAAAGTGTAACTTTTCCCACCCAAATTTGTGAACCCCTTGAAAATCTAATCATGGGTGACCATTTGAGAACTTACGGTTCTTTGACCTAGTACCTCAGAAATAGACACAACTGAAGACACAGTTTTAGGTTTTCTTTTTTCTATCCAATCTAAATTAACTGAGTATTATGCCAGTCATACTATCATGGATTATCTTCAACAGGTAATTACTAATTAAAATTTCTTGATCTCCTACATGCACAGCAGCAATTAAGACTTGCTTCTTTTGTCAGGTTTTTTTTTAAATTTCTGCTACACAATAGGTGCAGCTAACCTCAATTTCTATTTTGTCTTAAAAAACAAAACACTAGTTTGAAAGGAAGTAGGCAGAAGTTTGTGAATGCACCAACTGAGTTTTTAAAATTTTTATTTCTGTTTCTTATTGTCTGTACCTGTCTGAAAACTAAACCTTTCTTTCAGGTTACCTTTTGTCCTTGACACATAAGTCACTACTTTGCAAAATTTTTTATATTCTTCAAGTAACTTATCTTACTGGAATCATCAGACATAAAACTAACAGATTTCTAATGAACTTCCTTCTTCCTGACTCATTTTTACCAATTTGTTTTACAGATTGGGTGTGGTGCCAGCAATTCTTGCCAACAAACAAAGGTGAGTTCTTTATCTCTTTTAAACAATTTTGAATTTCCTTTTGAGTGCTCAAATGTTTACATCTAGATTCAATACAGATTTTCTCTGGATCAATCAACAATTCAGTTCAACCAAATCATTCATTCCTTCAGGCGCATGAGGCCATACACAGCCAGCCAAGCCAAAACACTCCCAAGCCAAAACACTCCCATATTAAAAATAGTAGGGAAGGTCTCTTCTAAAACTTAAGATCTTAATTCTAAATTGAAGAGAAAGAAACAAGGAAGAGTATGTATCCAGGGCAGATTTCTCAAGGGCAAAGTAGCTGCCACTACTTCTTTGGCTGATATTTTTCTAGCTCCAAAAGAGAAAGATGTAACATAATGTGGCTAATCGGAAACACATGTGAACAAAAGTGTCAAAACCTCTTTCATGACAGAATAAAACAATGGATAGAATGCTAGGTCTAGGATTAGGGCATAGGGGAGAGAAGATACTTGGCCTGGAGGCCTAATAAAATCAATCTAAAGGCATGCAGGTGGGTGGGACAGTAACAGAGAGCCAGCCTGGGAGAGGAGCTCCCCAGCATTCTTTCAGGCTAATAGGATGTTGTTAGGATAAAGATGCTCCTGGGGCATGATGGAGAGAAGTCCAAAGCACGTGCAGCTTAGTGGGGAAAATTACAGGAAAAGTATTATATTGAAATACTTTAAAAAAATCACAGACCTAGATTAATGACATCTGGGCTAAAAGAACGAATGCAAAAATGCTCATGGTTAACTGTAAAAGGATACTTACTTTTCAAATGTCATTTTCTGACCTTGGAATCTAATTTTTTGTTTGTTTGTTTTTCCCCAAATCTTGCTTAATGACTAAAGCAAAAACTTTTCTAATTTTATCCAAGAGTTCAAACAGCTACCAGAAGTCTGGGAATACTGTCTCACCTTCACATCATTAGTGAACCTGCCCCATCCCAAATCTATAAAAGACCAGGATTTTTTTCAACCCTCTGTTGGTGATTAATAGAGCAGGATCTTAGAGATTATATAATACACTAATTTCATTTTATAATGAGGAAATTGAGGCCCCATGAGGCTAAATTACTGGTCTGAAGTTCTACAGCTACTAAGTAGCAAAGCTGGGATTCAAATTCAGTTTCCTTGACTCCAAATTGTTTTCTTTCCATTCTACTGCAATTCCACTACTGCCTTCCTCAACATTAAGCTCATTTAAAACCAAGGTTTGCATTCTGTTACTTCCTGTAATGGTAATTTAAATGAGAAGATCTTTCCCTTTATTAATAGGTCCATGTGAGATGGCTCTGGAGCCCAAGGGAGACTGGTGACCTGCACAGTCCTCCCTCACTCAAAACAAAGTCAAGTGCAAATCATGTCATCATTTCTCTGATGGCATGGTCTTCTTCAATGAAGGACGAACACAATCCTGTGAGTAGATGCAGCTGGCTGAATGCTAGCTGGGTAACACCTCCTCCTCTCTTGTCTGCCTTCCCTTCCCCTTCTTTCCCCTCTCCAAAGGAAGGTAAACTTGGATGAGCAAAAGATGCCCAGTTGACTTGGGTTTTACTGGCTCCTTTCCTATTTCCCTTCCTCTCCTCTCCTCTCCTCTTTTCTCTCCTTTCCTGTCCTCTCCCAAAACTTTATACCTCCTGCATTCTGAAACTGGGACTCCACTGGGCCCCGGCCTGAGGGCTCCTCTGGACTTTCCTAGCTTTAGAGTGATTATCAATGCTAACTGTTGCTGTTTCCCACCCAGCCTGAAGTCTTTCTTTTTCTTGGCCTCATTACAGGGGCCATGCCCTGAATACTTCTTAAATCAGCCTATTCAATGAATGGGCGTTGCCTCACCCTAAGTGAGTACCTGCAAAGACTTTGGCCTAAAGGGCCCCGAAGTCTCCCAGTGCATCCTGGGTCATCTCCAGTCATCCTGAGGAATATCAGGTCTCGGGACTCAGATGGCTCTGGGGGAGAAGTGAGGCTAGTGACCTGCACAGTCCTCCCTCACTCAAAACAAAGTCAAGTGCAAGTCATGTCATCATTTCTCTGATGGCATGTTCTCCTTTGGCAACAAAGGATGAACACAAGGTCCATGTGACCTGCTTAGATCACATGGAAGCCTAAGTCACATGTGGTGGGAAAAACTTGCTGAATGGGTGTAATATGGAGCAGAACTGAGAGGAAGTTACTTAGGGCAGAGGGAGAGAGAAGACACAGGCAGGCAGGCACAGCTAGACTCCTGAGTGTTTGTTTGTAGGAAGTCCCCAGGAAGGGGAGAGGCTTAGGAATGGCTTTGTCCCCAACAGGGATAATGTGTATTCACTTCTTGGTTACTGTGATGGATTTTGCTTTCAGGTTTTAGGATTTGGCTTTCTGGTGTCTGAATAAATGTTATTCTTCTGCCTTCTACATGGAGAGGCTATTATACTTTGTGATTCATAACAATGCTGGCATATTCATTGTTGCCCTCGGTGCTGTGAATATTGCCTGGGCCTAGAGTCACGAAGACTTGAGTTCAAATTCATCCTCACATACTTTCTGAATGATCCTGGGTCATTTAATGTTTGCCTCGGTTTCCTTATCTGTAAAATGGGGAGAATAATAGCACCCACCTCCCAGGGCTGTTGAGAGAATTTAATGAAATATAATAACTATAAAGCACTTAGCAAAGTGCATGGTACATAGTAAGAGATGTATAAATAATACTATCTTCTCCCCTGCCTCATCAAATCATACTATCTTACTAACCTTGCCTGAGGTACTTCGGTGTCAGTTCACAGGGATCCAGACTAAGTTGAGCTCTATTAGCTCATTCAGGATAAGAACAATAGTTTCTATGTTAGAAATAACCTAAATGCTTTCTTGAAATTACAAAAGTGTAAAGGGTGGAGACCATGATTTTTAGATTTTTTTTCTATATCATATCAAATTTAAAAGAGCATTAATGTTTCTGATGCTATTACAAAGGTAATGATACTGTGCAAGAAAATGTGAGGGGCAATGGATCATCAATAATTCTTAACCAATTGTTCACTTGTATAGGAAATATTTTAAAATGCCATTCACTTCCCAATTATGTGCTTATTCTGTCTAGTTTTATAAACTGTACTATAATTAACTATCACAAAGGAATTATCACACCCTTATCATGTGCTAAGGACACATTTGATTCCTATCAAATTCTAAGAAAACAGAAAAGAGTCTGAAGAAAATCGTTTAAGTGGGAACTATAAAGAAAGGCTGACAAAGGCTAACTGAGCTATGGGAAATAAATTTGCAAGGCTTCTAAAGGATAAGTGAGCAAATACATGCACTCAGACATCTTTTAGGTTAATAAAATAAGATAGCAAAGCAAATTGTT
The DNA here is from genome assembly GCA_028658325.1 of Potorous gilbertii. NCBI lineage: Eukaryota > Metazoa > Chordata > Mammalia > Diprotodontia > Potoroidae > Potorous > Potorous gilbertii. The sequence goes on from CM053770.1 coordinate 102,718,316, forward strand.
TACACTTGATGTCTTCCAGGAATCTAACAGTGGTCTTCAAGTTAATAAAACAAGAATTCTACTCCAAAATGAGGTAGAACTTACTGATGGAAAGGGCTATCAAGCTAAAGGACAGTTTGGTTAATGAGAGACATAACTAAGTCTTGGTGTTTACAGGAATGCTATTTAAACTAAAGTAGACAAAATAAAGATAAAAATAAAGGAAATTAAACAACATTTTAAAGAGCAAGCTATTTCAAGTTAAGAAGCTTCCTCTTTGATCAATGAAGTGTTAATAATATAGATGGTAAAAGACAGCCTCCTAGATGAGAGTGAAAGCTGGGTATGGTAGGCACAGGATTGACTGTGAGAGTCACATTTTTGTTTTGGTACTCAATCTGCCATTGCTACTTTCCTCTGTAAATTAGAGAAAGTCATTCAACACTCTTTAGTATTCTCATCTGGAAACTGAAAGGGTTTGACAAACCACCTTAAAATCTTTTGCCTCTACCATTCCATGATCAATGTTCTACTGTCTTGGAGATAACCTTTTGTTTTTATGTCAAATTCATTTCCTTTTATGTGCCTCCCCCATATTCCTCCTTGAGAGCTATACTTTATAAGAAAGAATAAAAAGGGGAAAAAAGCAACTTAGCAACACTAACTTACACATCAATCAAATCTGACAGTAAGTACTGCATTTCATTTCTGCAGTCCACTCACCCCCCACTCCCAACTTCTACAAAAAAGAGAAGAAGGCAAATTGTCACAATTATTTTTCTTCAGGGTCAAACCTGGAAACATTTTAAATGAGTAAAATAAAGTCCACAGGAAGGACAGAAATTTTAGAAATCTCTATTTTCATTGAAGTGAAATCACAACAGAACACAGTGACAGGAAGCATAACAGTTCTCTCTAAGGTCATCAACAATCCTAACTGATAAAATCTGTATTAGTTTGTGCAAAAGCTTTAAATTTCACATAATCAAAATTACTTGTTTTACTTTCTGTGATCCTCTCTATCTCTTCTTTGGTCATAAACTCTTCCCTTATCCATAGATCTCACAGGTACATTTTTCCATGTTCCCCTAATTTATTTTTGATATCGTCATTTATGCCTAAATCGTGTGTATTCATTTTGGTCTTGTCTCAGTATGCTATGAGATGTTAGTCAATCCTTAGTTTCCTACCAGACTGATTTTCCTAACCCTTAACTGCCTAAATACCAAACTGATTTTCCCAGCAATTTTTGTCAAATGTTGAGATCTTATCCGCAAAGCTTGGAGTTTATCAAACACAGTTACTGTGGTCATTTACTACTGCACATTGTGTACCTAATCTATTCTACTGATCCATCATTCTATTTCATTTATTTATTTTTCATTTTCAACATTCACTTTTATAAGATTTTGAGTTCTAAATGTTTTCCCCTCTCTTTCCTTTTCCTTCCCCAAGACAGCATGCAATCTGATATAGGCTATACATGTAAAATAATGTTAGACATATTTCCACATTAGTCATGTTGCATCACTCTATTTCTTAGCCAGTAACAGATTGTTTCTGATGATTTCTGCTTTGTAATATAGTTTGAAATCTGAAACTGCTAGGTGGGCCTTCCTTAATATTTTTTATTGATTCCCTTGATGTTCTTGACATTTAATTCTTCCAGATGAATTTTGTTATTATTTTTTCTACCTCTATAAAATAATTCATTGGTAGTTTGACTGGTATGATGCTGAATACATAAATTAAGTTAGGTAGAACTGACATTTTATCACATTGACTCAACCTACCCATGAGCAATGAATGCTTCTCCAATTTTTAAAACCTGTCTTTATTTCTGTGAAGAGTGTGTTTTAATTGTGTTCACATAATCTCTGGATCTGTCTTGTCAGGTACATTCCCAAGTATTTGATAGTGTCTGTGGTCATTTTAAATGGAATTTCTCTATGTCTCACCATTGGGTTTCGTTGGTGGCATACAAAAATGCTGGTGATTTGTGTAGGTATAGTTTGTATTACGCAACTCTGCTGAAGTTAATGTTTCACCTATTTCTTTAGCTGATTCTCTAAGGTTATCTAAGTATATGCCACACTACTTACAAAAAGTGATACTTTTGTTTCCTCATTGCCCATTTTTATTCCTTTTATTATTATTTGATTGCCATAGCTAGAATTTCTAGCACAATATTGAATAATAGTGATAATAGGCATCCTTGCTTCACCCTGACCTCATATGGAAGGCTTCACGTTTATGCCTGTTCCCGGTAATGCTTGCTTTTAGATTTCTGATAAATCCTGTGGCTTTTCCACATTGTTTGTATATTGTAACATTACCGTCAACCTCTCTCCTCCTAGCTACTCTCAGCTCACTAAGTTTGCATGACAATATTCCCTCATGGTTCTCTCCCTATCTAATCAATCCTCCTCACTCTCCTTTTGCAGGATCATCATCCATGTCCCAGCTTTTATGTATGGTTATATCCCAGAGCTCTCTTCCTCTGCTCTCCTATTGATAACTCTCATGGTGATGTTTTCAATGGTCATGGGTACCACTAGTCATCATTATTCATGGTATTTCCAAGTCTACACATCCAGACCTAATCTCTCACCGAAGCTCCTTTTGCATAACATCTACTGTAAATTGGATTTCTCCACCAATATATACAAGAGGTATTCTAAACTCAACATGTTCAAAGCAGAATTCATTATTTTCCAAACTAAACCCAGCCCTTTTCTGTAATTTCCTTTTTTTTTTACAGGCTGATTTCATCCCCCCAGTTACCCAGGTTCACAGCCTCAACATTTTCCTCTTACAGACCTTTACACTGCTTCATCAGATCTAGTGTCATAGCTTGTCCATCTCCACAATATATTTTCTCTTTCCCCATTTCTCTACTTTCACAGCCACCATCCTCACTTAGATTACTGGGTATAGCTTTGTCATTCATTTTCTTTCCTAGAGTTTTCTCCCTACTCTATCCATTTTCCACACAACTTCCAAACTGATATTCTTGAAATAGAGGTCTGATTATGTCAGTCAAAAAGCTTCACCAGTTTCCTACTGCTTCTAGAATAAAATTCATTTCTCTGAATGGCATTTAGATTTTTTAAAAATCTGGCTCCAACATACATTTCCACACAGATCTCAGATTAATCCCCCTTACAACACTACACTACAGTCAAATTAACTGGCTTAACATTTGTTTTATATACACAATATTCCATTTCCCATATCCGTCCCTTTGAATAAATTATCTTCCAGGTATAGAATGTTCATCTTTACCTCTACCTCTTGGAATCCCAAGCTCCCTTCAAAGCTTAGTTCCAATGACATCTCCTATAAGAGGTGTTCCCTGATCACAGCCCAGTTATTAGTGTGCCCTGCACTTGAAATCACTTTGCTTTTACCTTGTGACTATTTTGTATTTATTCATTATGTTACTTTTTTAATTTATAATGAAGAGTCCTCAAAGGCAGAAAAACTTAAATATGTGTATATACATATATATATACATATATATATATATGTATATATATATATGTATATACATATATATAAAGACTGTTTATTCAATTGAATTAAAATCAAAATGTGCCAAATGGGAAAAGAAATAACAAAAAAAAAATAGTTTCCCCTCCCAAAAATAATTCTATTGTATATTTACCTAAAAGGTTATTTTGGGGATAAAAGAATATGTTTTAAATTGTAGTTGCTAACAGAAAATATAAGGGAATAAAGTGTGATATACAGAACTCAATGCAAATTTAAAACTTCTCTTCTCATTACTGGCTCCTGGATTTCAGCCACAAAATGTAGTGACCTTTTTTATTCCCTTTCTACCAGTGCTGCCAATCTTTTGTTTACTTAGTGATTATCAATTCACCAGGGAAAAATGGGTCTTTCCTTGGCATTATTTCAAAATTTAAAAGAGATTTTGACAGGGTAGTTATCTCTTGGGATGAGCAAAGCAAAATTTTATATACCAAATAAAATGACAGTAAAATTTTGCTATCAAAATACTGAAAGGAACTTCCCTTACCCTAACATATACATAGGAGTGAATGACACAAATGAACACATACTTAGGTAAATACCAATTCTAAAAGTAGAAAATCACCAAATAGGGTCAAATAATGTATACACATTTCCTGCTTTTCAAAAAGATACACATAAATCAGTGGTTTGCGAAATAAACTTTATTTTAGAATTGCCGCATTTAATTTTAAAGAAATATCAAAAGCTGAAGTATAGCAGGAAGAAAAGAATACAGATGAGCATAGAGAAATAGGAAAAGTGGAAGTAAGGATGATATTTAGTACATATTGGCAAGGATAACAGAATCATTTTGTTCTAAAGACTGAAATGAATTTAAATATGTTCTCAATTTACACATGAATTTAACCAACATGATAGAAAGCAGTTCAACCTAGAACAGATACCAAGATTCCATTTCTTTTTTCCTACCACCACTCTTCCCTTCCTGAAATGATCTGTCCTATCTACTGAAGTCATGGCTGTGCCCACCAGTCATATTTGGTTGGGTCACTCAGATTAGAAAGAGTGATACAAGCAATACAAGATTCTTTCACCTTTATGTTGTTCAGTCATTTTTGTCATATCTAATTCTTAATAATCACATTTGGAGTTTTCTTGGCAAAGATACTGTAGTGGTTTGCCATTTCTTTCTCTAGCTCATTTTACAGATGAGGAAACTGAGAGGGAAAGGGTTAAGTGACTTGCCCAGGGCCACCCAGCCAGTGTCTGAGTCCACATTTGAATTCAGGTTTTCCTAACTCTAGGACTGGTTCTCTATCCACTGTGCTACCTAGGAGCCTTAAAGGTGCATATTATGAGAAATTCTATCCTGAAATCACTATAGAGAAAGCAGTTAAAAAAAATCCTTAAAGAACTAAGTATAGACTTTAAGCTATACACTTACTGAAAGATTTAAAACAATTTGCAGCTAATTAACTATCCTACAGTAAAATAAAATGTCCATTTTTGTTTAAACCATTAGACTTTCTGTCCCTGTGAGGAATCAGGGAAAATGATCACCTTAGAATGAGTGTCAAATGGGGCTAAAGACATTTCAAAAATTTTCCTTGTTTGTGCCTGGAGAATAGCTTTTCAAAACAAAAGCTAAAATAGAAACATAATAATAAAGTATCCTTAAATTTTTCATCATCTATACCAGGCACTTACCATCTACTTTTCTCTATCATGTGTCCTTTATCGTCGATTTCATATGTGCTACTGAGCATTTTTTTTCCTCTGAGGGTATGTAAGGTGTATTGTGAAACTCTACATGGAAACGCCAATGTATAGTAGACAGAATACTGAACTGGGAGTCACAAAGACCTAGGTTATAGTTAGGTATCAGTCACTTCCAAGCTATGACCTCAGTTATTTATGACGTATTTAGGCCTCAAATAAGGATAACAACAGTACCTACCTCACAGTGCTGTTACAAGGATCAAATGAAATAATGAATATAAAACAATCTGCAAAACTCAAAGTGTTATAAAAATGGGTTATTATAGCGCTCATACCCTCAAATAGCTGGGCCGAGCTCTAAGAGGCAGGAGGAGTGGGACAGAAAAATAGAACTGTCAGTTCCCAATCATCTACGCTAATAAATTTTAGCCTTCTTTGAACATTTGATTCTACACAGTCTTTACCTTACAGAGCTCACTCAATCCAACAACTAATTAAAACTGTAATGATGAAAATAAAAACCGCTAACTTTGATAAAGCACTTCCTATGGAGCACATCTCTATTCAGGTCATTTCCAAGTTAATTTCCCCAACTCTGACCTCTCCCCACATCATAGGCTATTACTACTAAGATTCTTTAAATGGCACATAAATTACAACTTCCTATTAGACAATTCTACCTTAATATCATACTCTCACCTCAAATTCAGAATCTGAAAATTAAGAAAAATATGAATATGTTCCTGTGTTTTGTGTGTGTATATATATATATATATATATATGCATATATATTTCTGTGTGTCTGTATATATGTATGTATACACACAGAGATAATGTGGATAATTATTTTACTACTGGCTCTCCAAAAAAAATAACATATAAACATGCAAAACTTTTAAGTTTAATCTGCATTATTTTTATTTTCTCCATCATTTTCTTAAGTTTAGAAATCAACAAAACAATAAAATTAGCCTCAGTCTGTAGCATTTACCAGTTTCTAAAATTTACCAATCAGTTCCCAGGAGCCTATGTGAACTGGTTCTAGCACACTGCTTTCTAAATGTATAAGTATATTCTACTATGTACAAATACATGGAATATTATGCTTTTAAATATCCAGGTTCAAAATTTTTTATTCCTTCTTTCTAGACAGCCACATATAATCTTAGGAAAATAAATTGACCTCTCCGAGTTCTAGTTTCCTTATCTGTAAATTGAGAAGTTAAACCACATGGTCTCTAAGATTTCATGATTTGGTCATAAACCCTATCAAATTTTCCTTCCTTTCCATTATCTAGAACTCTGGCTTTCCCATCACCATCACCAATATCCACCATCATCTAGGCTTCTATTAACCTCCACTGCATTGTTCTGAGACTGAAATCAAGTAAACTTATGGAAAGCATTTTGCCAACCCAAAAGAGCTAAATAAATGCAAGCTGTTATTACTTTTTATTACTGTAGATCACTCTGACTTGCTCTCGTACACAGGCTGGGTCCCCAGAGGGTGGCTGCAGCTTACAGTACCACCCTGCTGCCTCCCATCTCTCACTGCCTTGCTGCTCGGGAGCTGTCAGCCAGTAGACTTAATTAGCCTTTAGCTAAATTTGCATTTACTCAGGTAATATAGCAAAACAGAATTTTTTTTTAATTCTCCCTTTAAATCTGGGACACATTCTCTTATAAATACATATAGTTTAATGGGAAGAGTGTACCACAGTGCTAATGAAAGACATATACTGGACACATGTTTAGCAAAAGGAACTCACAACCCCTGGGAATGCAAGGCCTTATAGAATCCTCACGCAGGATTCCCAGGGTCTACTCTTCTCTTGATTTCTAGGCATCGTGTTTCTTCAAGCTGTTTATTCCCTTGGTTGACAATTTATCTCTCAATATCCATATGTGTCTGTTACCTTCTCGATGCAGTGTTTCCTAATGGTCCAATGGACAAAGGAGTTGGGGGAAAGGTGAAAAAAGTCACTCTCCTTTGTTGCTCTCTAATACAAGGAAAGGGTTCTTCTCCCTCTGCAACTGCCCCCAATTCTCAAATTCTGAAACCCATCTGAGACCCAGACATGTAGTGTGCCCTGAGGTATGGTTAGGTCACCAGGGTGATACAATGGGTAAAGCACTCAGCCTGGAGTTAGGTGGACCTGAGTTCAAATGTGGCCTCAGACACTTAGTACTTGTGTGACGCTGGGCAAGTCACTTAGCCCTGTTTGTCTCAGTTACTCAACTTTAGAATGAGCTACAGAAGGAAATGGCAAACCACTCCATATATTTGCTAAGAAAATCCCAAATGGGGTCATAGAGAGTCATACACAACTGAAATAACTCAGCACAACAACAAAGGTGTGGATAACCTGCTTGCTCACCCCACTGAATTGTTTCTTTCTTGTCCCAATCAGAGAAATGTTTGTACCTCATAATAAGATCCATACATTTTGCATATTAAACTCTTTACAGGTTCTCAATTAGTTTTCCTGTCTTCACTATCTCTATCCATGCACTGCAGCCACATTAAACACTACTTCTACCTGCCATCCTCCACCTCAAAAACCTTCAATGATTACCCTCTGTTAACTGAAAAAAGTTTAAGTTCCTCCATCTTGTGTTCATTGTTTTATACAACCTGTCTCCAAACAAGTGATTTTCTTCTCATTGATCCATATTCAACGCTTTGTTCTGGCCAAACTATCTAGTCCTCCAGGTACATCTTTTATTTTTCTTCCCCTATTCCTTTCTTCATGCTTGAACCTCTATCAGAATTCACTTCATCATCATCTGTGCCTATTAAAATCCTAGCCACCAAACATCACTTTAAAGTCTACTTCTTTTATGACAATGTATTCTCTCATCACTTCAAACTGAAGTCTGGTCTTCATGTGCAAGATCATGGTTAATTAATGGCAGAACTAGCACTAGATCAGAGTGTTCTTACTCTCAATCCAGTATTATTCACATGACCTGACTTCTTTCTAGTTATTTATATTACATCTTTTCTCAACTAAATTGCAAGGTCCTCCAGGTCTGGATATGACAAATATGTTTAAGGAAACTCAGAAGTCATTGTATGTGACCTACTCATTTAACATATAAAGAAACATGCTCAAAGGGATTAAAAACTTGCCCAACAACACAAAGTCAATGAATAGCAGAACTGAATTAGAAGCAAATCCTGTAGCCACAAGCCACACATTTCTTTGTCTTCCCACTGGTACTATGTTACTTCCCATTTACTGAATGATGAAAAACATCTTAACAGTTTTCATTGTATTTTGCTTAGGCTAATACAATTATATTCCTTGAGAAAAGATATATGAGATCTTAGAACTTTTAGAAATCATGGTGGATAGAAGTCAGGTCAGGATTTTAAAAGTCCCCTCGAAAATCGGTAAATTGGATAAATTAGATGTGAGATTATATTTACCCTTTTGTCTTCAAATAGTATATTCTATTTCCACATCAAGACTTTTGGGGACACATCCATAATACAGGAAATTTTTACTAATGATTTACAAACACGAAAATGTTATCTATGTATAAAGAAATGGGGTTTATGTTCACATATAGTATTGTTTGACTGAACTATTTGTTTTAAAAGTTAAGAACGCACCTTCTTTAAAAATGGCATCAATATTTTTTTTAAATCACTAAGATTTTAATTATATCAATAATTCACAAAGATGGAAAGAGATTAGAAATATTTAAATTCAGATTTGAATGCCATTTTAATTTTAGGAAACAATAATTTTGATACCACCTTTGCAGTAAAACAGTAAAAATGCAACTTAAAAAAGTCATTGCTTTTATCATGTAGGCAGAAATCATGGAAGTACGACAAAAGAGGATATGGCAGAGGAAGGTGATTCAGTATTCCTTCAGAGGTTATCTCACAAATAGCAGAAATAAAGTAGCTTAGCTGTACTTTTAGCAATTCATCCCTTTGGCTCTGACTTTGTTTTTCCCTCTTATCTTCATAAATTCTTCAGAAAAAAGAAAGATCTTGGTTTTAAAAAAAACTAAACAGCAGAAGGAAAAAAGAACAGACCTTGGAATTACAAAACAACAACAACAACAAAAAAAACCCAACAATCCCCCAAACCCATAGATTTGAATCGTAGCTCTGAAATTATCGAGCTGTGTGACCTTGAACAATCATTTGACCTCTCTGGGCCTCTACCAGCTCACCTGTGAAATGAACTTGTTGTCTGGAAAATTCCCCAAATCCATGACATCTGTGATGCTGTGAGTAGCTTGATCTTGACTGTCTCCTGACTCATGAAAGGCCAAATAGTTTGAAATATTTTGAAGATAGAAGCTGGTTTTTGCTTTAAGCAATGAATTATATTTAGTGATCCAAATTCAGTCCAGTAATATTTTATTTGAGGCAGAAGAGATGGCATGGTACACATGCACTATGTTCAGTAAGTGGGAATAGGATTCCTAGTCAGACTCTCTGGATTTGAGACTGACTCTGTCGTTTACTACCAGTGTGACCTAGAACAAGTCAATTAACTTCTCTGAACCAGAGTTCCTAACTTGATGAGTAGCATTATGATGTGTGTATTACTTATTCTCAAAGAAAGGATCAAATGATAGAAAGTATTTCAAAAACATGATGTAAGATAAAAGCATGATCTCCCTTGCTCTAACTATGGATGCCAGTACAGTAGTTGCTAAATGACCTACATATCTCCCTTTCTGGTTATAGATGTCCTGAATAATGTTCTCTATTTGTACTTATGTACAAACCATGGTTGAAGTATGCTATAGTGTACTTACACCCATAAATATCTTTGCATTGACTAATAGCTCCCCAGACATTTTAATTCCTCTAAGAGCATGGATTTTTTTCATGCTTTGATTCCCTATATTCCATCATTGGAAGAATGCATATGTGATATTCTTCAGACGGACATTCCTTTCAATGACATACATTTGAACATATCCATGTCTGCTCATCCTGTTCAGTTCTTATCCACATATTCCACACAAGTCAACCTCTGGAGATTCACCAAAAATTCTTGGAGATTTCCTCAGTTTCTCTTGAAATCACAAGAATAACTGTGGAATTCCTCTTAATTCTTCATTCTCACAACATGACCAACTCATCTTTTCTTTTTTTGACCTTATATTTCTTTGGTGATATATTTTACTCCAACTTTAGAATTCCATTTCTGTTACATGGGGAGCCTAATCATATCCATCATGTACCTCTCTACTGTCCTCTGAGTGATACTCATTTGTAATTCTTTTAAGTCATCCCTTAAAACCTTCATCTTTAGAAACAATAACTCTGATCTCCCCAAGGGAGTTAACTGACTTGGCTTTAGAACCTAACACTGGAATTAGGTTCTCCAGGGTATAGAGTAAATGAAAACTCACTTCAAACCATAAAATTTAGTCAATTCCCAGAATACTGCTTCACATCTCTTTTAATCACATATGATCTACTCATTATAGACATCTTGCCATCTACCCTGCCAGTAAATGCAAAACTTAGTATAATGCTAATGAGAGTCAAAGATCTTCCCCACTCATTGATGGGCCTATCCATTAAGGAAACCTTGATTGGGAGGCCCATACTTTTTGTTAATTTCTAATGAGACATTGGTTCTCAAGGGTTGTGATGCCTTTTGGTCCTGAAAACTGTATAAATAGTCTGAAGTGCGGTATAGTTTTGGGGCTTACTCATTGGAAACATTTGTTTGGCTTGAAGAGACTCTGGGCAGCCACTAAGGAGCCCCTTGACTTTGAAAACCCAGATGATGGTGCTTCTCTCTCTGGTAACTATGTATGTATTTATGGTCAGACAGTTGGATCTTCTGTTGATCTGTAATGTATATATTGCTTACAGTCAGACAGTTGGAAGCCCTGTCTGTTGGTCTTTATTTCTCTATTTGTATTATCTCTGAGGTTCAGGGTGCTGACTTTTTCCCCTGAACTAGGTGAAGGATATATGCGCTTAATTAAAGTGATTGTTAGGTCCTCAAAAGTGCTTTCCTTTTAGAAAAGCAGATCTAAGAACCTGTACAGCAGGCCCCTGTGTATGCTGGGGTCCTAGCTGTTACACTTACCCATTTGTCCACCTCTTGCTCTAAGAAAAATATAAAGTAATTCTATCCCTACTACAAAGTCATAACAATTTGCTGCCCTATAGTTCCTCTCACCATGACATTGAATACCAAAATTCCCTTCCCTAGTCATCTTACTACATGGGAGACATAAACATTCAGTTCTTCCAAATGAAATGATGATGATGGTGTTTTGTTCGTTTTTTTATTTACAAGCATTAAGCATGGTGGAATCTAGCATTCTCTACATCCATCAGTCAACTGTGCAATGGTAATGACAATGGCTTTCTGTGGAACATCATTCATGAAAGTATTCCTCTTTCCTTTTAATACCATCATTAAAAACGTCCTTGATGCATACATAGGTTTTCTCTTACAAAACTGTATGAAACTGCACTAAATGTGAAAGTAGGCACTTAGGCTGGTACTAATTTTCCTTTACATACTTTTTTTGATATTCATAAAAGATTTTTCCCACATTTTTCTAGTGTCTCATTCATTCAGATGCTTTGTGAATTGAACCCTTAATTACTTCAGAAATATGACAGCTCCAGCATCATCTTCCATATGTATTTTATGAAGCTAGGTGGTACAGTGGATGGCACACTGGGCCTAGAGTAAGGAAGATGAGTTCAAATTTCACCTCAGATGCTTGCTGGGTGACTCTGGGTAAGTCATTTAACTTCTGTTTCCCTCAGTTTCCTCAACTATAAATTGAGGATAGTAACATTACCTATCTCCTGGGGTGCTGTGAGGATCAATTGAGATAATATTTGTAAAGAGCTGAGCAGTGTATTCCCTTACATTCCCTAATACAGCTGTTTTATCTATTTTTTTGATTTTCTTTTTAGTGCCCTCCCCTACAGGGGCATCCAATGCCATGAGAGCAAAATCCAAATGTATCACTGCTTTCTTTGATGGAGAAAATGGTTTCTTAGAAAATGTTTGCCCATCTTTATTTTGTCTTTTTTCAAGTCCTGCTTTTGACACCTACTAGCTGTGGGACATGTCAGTGCCTTGTGGTAATTCTCAAACTAGAATATGTAGAAGAGCTATTTTACTGATGTATCAGCACAGGGTATTTCAACATCAGAATCCCTACACATATGAAACTAGATGCTGGGAGGAGGGGAAGAAGGGGAGATTCTAAAATAAAGAGTTATTGTGAAACCAAAAAAAAAAGCATGCACACTCATGCATAATGTATGTAATCTTTAGTCCTTAAAACCTCATCACTATTATTAACCAGGTTGTTCATCACTGCTGCAACACAATCAGTTTTTTCCCCCGGATTAACTATTATACCCTCTGTAGCAACTGCTCCAAACCTTCTCTTCCAGCCCTCTATGCCACCATCACCCCCTTCTCCCACCAACACTGACAACATTACTGAAAAAAAAGATATTCAAAGTCTTCCATTGTGAGCTCCCTTATCTTCCCTCATCCATATGTCTGAAAATCCCTGTAAAGCATGGATTCTTAACCTGAGGTCCACAGACATTCAACAGGTCCATTATTTTATTTTTAATTAGAACTTTCAATATAATTGGTTTCCTTTATAGTCCTGTGTATTTTATTTTCTGCATTTAAAAACATTATTCTCAGAAGGGGTACATAGACTTTATAAGAAAACTAAAGGGGCTCATGATACAAAAAGAAAAAGATTAAAATTTCATCTCTAGAGCTTTATCTACCTTCTCTACTTTGCTGTTCCATTCTCTGGAAAAGAAGTACTTATCCTCCTTGCCTAAAACAATCTTTCTACTTGTGCCCTGAATTTTACTGCCTCTGATGCTCTCCAAGGATTGGTTCACTTGATAATTCTTTCCATCTCTCTCTTTTTTTTTTTTTAGTGGCTCTTTCCCTGTCAACTACAAACATGCCCAAATCTACTTTATCCTTTAAAAATAAAACATTTACTCCCCTTAGACTTTTAAGATATTGCCTCATTTCTCTCCTCCCTTTTATGGACAAATTCTTTGAAAGAGTAGTCTACATATTCACTTCTTTCCACTTCCTCAAAATCCACTGCACTTCTCAAGTAATTACAGTCTGACTTACAGCCAAGTCACTTCATGGAATGCTACTCTCTGTAAAGGTTAGTTAGGATCAATGATCTCTTGTCTAAAAAAAAATCTAACAACCTTTTCTTAATCATCATTCTCCTTTGCCTCTACACAGCTTTTTGACATTCTTAACAACCTTCTCCCTTCTGGGCATCCTTCTTTGTTTCCTTGGCATCTGTGGCATTGCTCTCTACTGGTTCACCTCTTACCTGCCTTGGCATTCCTCAATCTCACTGTTAGGCAATTATTCATCACCCAGCTCTCTTGAAATTCTCTCCTGGGCCCTGTCTTGCAATCTCATTTGGTCCCATAGATTCAATCATCTTTGTTGCAGATCTTACTCTCACACATAGACACACACATATGCATATATACATACATATATATATATATATATATGTATGTATATATGTGTGTGTGTGTGTGTGTGTATGTAAGAATATAGATGGGTAGTATTATTGCAACTCTGTTACTTAATAAAAGTTTTTTAAATTGAACTGATGAGCTGGAATCAGTAACTCTGATAGTAACAGTCTGCCAATACAAGCATAGTTCCAAAGTATGAAAAGGTTATTATCGCTAATGTTATCAGAAACAGGGTATTAAGATCAGAGAAGATAATAACTGCCAGTAATGGTTTCCTGAGGCAATAGCATTTGAAATATTATTATTAGAAGCAAAGCTTCAAGAACCACCAAGGAAGATGATAACTAGGTCAGCGAGAGTCCCCTGAGGCAAGATAATTTGATGTCTCACTCTACTAGGATTTAAATTTAGCCAGAGATATCAAAAAGTTTGCTTTTCCTATGATTGAAAAAGTCTGAACAAACACTCTACACTCTATTTATTCAAATCTTAGAGCACCCATGTTCTTAATTCAAAATTGGGTTTCAATTCTATCCATTTTACTGACAGGAAAAAAGTTTATATTCAAAAATGTTCGAAGTATTCATCACTTAAAGAAGACTGATAATACCCAATCTTTGGCAGAAATTAAGACTTACATACAATTTAATCTGCTGTTTCAGGCCTTAGAAAATTACTAAAGTCATAGTACTATAAATAGAATCTGAGAATTAAAGATTAAATACCTCTTTAGTCATTAGAAATTTCTTTAGGGAGCAAATAGATATATAACTTTGTATTAAACAAATTCCATTTGTTCCTTCAGCATGAAGACTTTGAAAAGAAATTAGCAGAAGCACTGAAAGAAAAATGTTCTACATTTATTAAAAAATAACTGCACTTGAAAATCTATAATAAGTTCTAAGCAGCAGTGTACTGTCCTTTGAAAACAAGTGTGATTTATTGGTTAACATATCAATTGTCAAGTAATCAGACAGTAAATTTTATTTAGATATCATGAACCTTGTGTTGTGGGAGCCAGAAGCAGACACATCAAATGGAAAGTGCAATTTGGGAAATTATGTACAGAAATAAATCTATTATTACTTTTCTCTGCACACGTATTTAAGGAAAAAAAATACATCTCAACATCCCTCTCATCTCCTTGATAATTTTTTGTTTAAAACTAATGATTCAGATGGTCTATGTCCAGGGCAAAAATAGAGGGTTTGTCAATGGGTTTTGCTTTTATATTGCTTTTGTCAAAGGGCTTTGCTTCAGTAAAATAGAAAGCTGAATACACCTTGTAAATTCATGTTTGGTTTATACCTCTCCTTTGCCACAGTTTGTTTTCTGGGGAAAAAAAAAACCTAACAATATAAAATTATATTCTCTGCCTCCAGCTAAATCCACAGAAATGACGTTTTTATTTGCATAAGAATATGGAACTAAATAAAGGAACATTTTGAATTCCCTTCACCTTCCCAATCCCTAATCCCTTGCTAGTTCCCAGCTGCAGTAATTAATTTAGACTTACACAATCACAGAATCTGAGTTGGATGGGCCTTTGGGGAGCATCTAGCCCAACCAGTGCCTGAATGAGACTTTGATCTGCAACATACATGTCAAGTGTTCATTTACTAGTTGCTTAAAGACCTCTCTGCAATTCCCTGCTTGCTCTGGGGCGAGAAAGATAGAAAAATGGTGACTGAGGAAGCATTTGATTGTTTACCCTGCACTGGCACTGGGGACACAAATACAGGAAAACAATATAGTCCCCTACTCTCAAGTAGCTTACACTCTAATAAGGCAAGACAAAACAAGACAAGGGAAGCTAGAAAATAGGGTGGGGGGAAGAACTAGCTACATGTGTGGGGGAAAGGCTACTGAGGAGGTGTAGTCAGAAGAAAGATAGGAGATGGAAGGGAAGTATGATGGGGTACCCTCAAGCAATGAAGACCTCAGCTGGAGACTAACCAAACAGACCATCAAGGGCACCAAAGCCAGCAAAGCTACTGAGGTGGTGGGACAGTCCAGAGAGTGAGTTAAAGTGAGACAAACAGAACAAGTTCCATTTCTCCTTCCACATAAGATGCCTTTAAATATGTCAAGACAGGTATCCTGCCACACATAGGCTGCTTTTCTACAGGTTAAATAGTGTATCCCAGAATGTCCTATTTATCCCGTCAGGTAGTCAGCTTTCATTAAAGAATGCTTCAATTTTGATCTATTTTCCATTAATTCTAGGAGTTTCTTGGCGTGTCTTTAGTAATTTGTCTTGAGTACAGTCACATCTATGCCAGAGAAGTGCAAAATTAGGGCAACAATCTCTTTTCAAAAAGATCTCTGGTTTTTCTTTTGCAAGCTTTTTGCAAGCCGCAGGGTTGAGAAAGCCAGTTGCCTTCTTCACTTGTGCTTTGGAAGGACTGAGCTGCTTTCCAAATACCCGGGCTTCTTGCCAGGCTATCACAATATTTCCCATAAAGTCATCAACCTCCCCAGGCCAGCAGACCAGCACAAACTGGAGTTTTCTTTGAGGTCTCAAAAGGTTGACAAGTTGAGTCATCTTTTCTAATACAGCCACTTACCTACTTTTGACTGATCCTTACCTGGGATAATCTACAAGTTCTTAATCATCTAACTTGCTTCCCTTTAAATCCTCCCTATGTTATCAGTCATTCCTAAACTGTTGCTTCCAAAACCACAAAAAAAAAAAATTCCAGATATGGGCTGACCAGGAAAGGGACAATCATCTCCCTAGTCTAATATACTACACCCTACTAGGCAGCTAGGTAGCAGAGTAGACACAGTTCCAACCATGCCATGAGGAAAAGTCTACAGTGAAATTCTGTCACAGCCAATTACCACCGATGAAGCTCTGGCCAAGGCATTTGTTCTCTCTTAGTCTATTTCCTAATCTTTAAAAGGATAGTATCTATTTTACAGGGATTTTTGGAAAACCAATTGAAACATCAGTAAAGTGCTATGCAAACCATAAAATGATATATATGCTAGTGTAAAGATATTAGGAAACACCGTTTTCCAGAGCTAAGGCCCAGCAAGCAAACTGTGCCCTGAGTTTGGCATAACAACAATCCTTTGCCCTCACCTTCTGGATCTGATGGTCCCTGAGGAGAGGCAAAAGCCATGAGGGGAGGCTCAGACATGAAGCCCTGCTATGAAAAGAGTTTCTGTCACTACTGTCACTAGACAACCTTGCCTCACTGTTGCTACACTACTCTGCTTGACTCTTTGTCCAGTCACAAGTATATATAAACCAAGGTCCCTAGGGGACATGTTCCTCACTTTAAAATTAAACTTCTGTTTGACTCCTGACCCTCCTGTCTCTAGCTTGCTTTGTACATCTCCAGTCACCCACAGGTTAGAGGCTGTTTCAGTCTAGTTGACACTAGCTGTTATTTTTATTACTACTTCTTTCAGATATTCACTAATCTTAAAAAAACAGAACTTATCTAGGCATGAAAGTCAAACTAGTCGACTTGTAGCTGACAGACCAACTTCTCTTCCCTTTTTCAAAAATGAGAACACGCACCCTTCTCCAGTGCTATGATACTCCTTACTCCGCATGATGTTTCAAAGATAACTTGGCAATTACATCTACCAGATTTTGCAATGTTCACCTTGGTGTTGTGTGAAATTCATCATTCATTGTTTATCTTGGATATTAACTCTTCATTAGTCAATTACATTCAGTCCTTTATAATGGGTAATGTTTGACTAAGTCAATCAATCACAGAACTTCCTGATGTCTGATTAAAGACATCTAATTAACAAGATGCTATTCCCTGAAACCTTAAGCAGGTGACAACAGCTCTGCTGAATCAATCAATTAAATAAAAAGTCCTTAATCAATAAAGATATCTTTGAAAGCTATTGGATGATATAGCTGTGATGTTGGATAAAAGTATATGTGAATTGGCTGGCCATTGCATTCTGCTAATGCAATAAGTGGGCTGGGGCAGGGGGGTGGGGGAGGACTGGAGCAATGCTGATTCAGCTCCAATGCACTCAGTAATGCAGTTTTCTTTTGTATGCTTATGTTTTAGGGATAATCTGGTTTAAATTTCTCCAAAGAAACCCCTAGCATATGTATGCCACCCCTTCAAACACATTTTTTTCTAGTTCATACACTCCAAAAACCTCTGCTATTATTTTACTTCAGCCCCCCACAAGAAGGGGACATTTCAATACCTATAACTGCATCATGTGCTTGATTTTGTACTCTGAAATTCCCATCTCTGGTAACAATCTCCTGTTCTCCTTTCTCCCTCTGCTTTATGCCTCCCAAATCAATTTATCATGCTTACTACAATTTCTAGTCCCTCGATCCCTCCCTGTCCACATAAAATCTATGATAGCTGTTCATCTCACTTTAACTTCATCATCTTGACCCTAGAGTTGATCAGTCCAATTCCAACATTGTCATTCAATACCCTTCCCACTTTGTTCTTCTCTTGTTCTTACTAATTTCCATCATTGGATGACCCTTGCCTTATGAGTCTTCTCACTCTTGCCTCTAAACTATTGGAATAACAAGCTCCTGGAGAAAGCCAAGAAATCTTCTCAATTGGCTCTAATTCAAATTCATGTTTTCTGACACCAAAAAGCGATCTTGCGGCTGCCTGGCCATCCTTTTATTCTTCCTTAAATGAATCTTTATTCCATTCCACTCCTCTCTCACCATTCCAAACCTCTTTTTCCTCAGCTACATTCCGCTCCTCCCTAACAATTACCCTTACCATACCCTCTCAACAGAGATCACCACCTTCTACTTTTACAGAGAAAGATCAAGCCCATTTATTATGAGCTGCCTCATCTCCCCTAATCTATATCTTGAAATCCTTCTCCATCATTAGCCATCTTTTCCTTCCTCCTCCAATTTCTGAACGAGACCTTTTGTTTGCCAAGGCTAATCCAGTTAAATCTATTTTTAAAACTATGAAGGAACTCTGAGTTCATTCTAATACAGTCCCTAAATTTGACATAGAAGGAAACTGACTCTTAGGTTAAGTGATTTTATCCAGTCTCATCCAGGTAATAAATAGCATAGGCAAGATGTGAAACCAGATACACTGACTACAAATTTAGAACTATTTTTGGTGTGCCATACTGACCATGTCCCCTTTCTCCCATGCCCTTCTGCTCCATTTCAGAGTTTGTCCCATCAAGAAATCCTTGAATATTTCTTATCCTTGATCTCTCCCTATTAGTTTATTACCTCAAGCCTACAAACACGTTCACTTCCATATTTTTAAAAACCCTTTAATCAGCAATGTCATCCCCTTAAGCTACTTTCTAGTTCTCTCTTTCCCTTCCCTCACCCTATAGGTTGTATTGTTTATAAGTGCTAGATCTGGATTAAAGAAAATCTGAGTTCAATTCATATTCAGACATTTACTTAGATGTCACTAGGCAAGTCACTTAACCACTGTCCATCTTAGTTTCCAAATCTACAGAAAAAATGGAAATAACCGCATTGTAAAGATAAAATGAGAGCATATTTTAAGGTGTTTTATAAGTCTTAAAGTGCTCTGTCAATGCTAGTTATTATTGGATTCTATTGCATAAATGACAATCTATGCCCTCCCTCTTTAACTCTTACACAGTATCTAGATGGCATCTCTTTTCATAGTAAGTTATCAAACACTAAATAATGCTTGGCTGAGAGATATCATTATCTCGTGTGAATTGAAGAAGCTGCTCAGTCTTGGCCTGTGTAACAACACATGTGAGACACCGAGAAAAAGATAATCATGCCTCCCAGAATCAAGAAACGGTACGAGAGGAAAGCTTGAGGCTATCCTGTCCATAGGAGAAACTAAGGACATAGTGATTGTGCATCATTTACTTGTAAAATTACTCTTCATGTACTAATTCTTTAAATGAAATTGCTTTAATTCTTAACTGAGCTTTCTCTCAATATACAACCCTTTTCCCAATGGAGCTGCTTTTGTTTTGATCCTAAGTTTCTATGTCCTGATGCTTCAATCACCTGTAGTCTACTGGTTGCTTTCTTGCTTCCTACAAACATGCCCACCTCTTTCCCAACCTCAGTACAACCTCACTAGCTACTGTTCTTTATCAATCCTCTGTTTTATGCCTAATCTCCTGCCTCAATTTCCCTTTTTCTAACTTTCTCTTCTACTGCTGCAGTCTGATTTCTGACTTCATTATCAACCAAAATTGCTCTCTCCAAAGTTACTAATGATCTCTTCACTGCCTAATCTTATGGCAGTTTCCCAATCCTCATTCTTCTTGATTTCTCTGCAGCTGACACTTGATTTCTCTCTGTTGCTTCTGTTCTCTCTAGGTCTTTGAGAAATCACTCTTCTGGTTTCCCTTTCATTTGACCATGCCTTGCCTGCTTCTTTTGCTGGTTATCTCAATAGCTTTTATGGTTTCAGTTATCAACTCTATGCAAATGAACAGCACACCTGCACATCCAACCCTAACATCTCTCACAGCTCATCTTGGATTTCCATCAGTGTTTCAGACATGTCAAACTGAATGTCCTACAGGCACCTTAAAACTCACTATTTTCAAAATTAGACTCATCTTTTCCCCCCAGATCCTCTACTCTTCTTAAATTCCCTATTACTGTAAAGAAAACTAACATCTTCCCAGTAACTCACAACCCAGGGTATCCTTGTCTTTTCACTCTCCCTGCTATATTCAAATCAGTGGGCAAGTCCTATCATTTATACTTTTACAACATCTCTTATATATACCCCTTTTCATCTTCTAATACTGCAACTATGCTGGTGAAGACCTTCACCCTCTCATGCTTGAACTACAACAGCAGCAAGATGTGGTTTCTTTGCCTCGTCTCTCTCCACTACAATCCATTCTCCACTCAACTATCAAATTTCTCCTCCAGCAAGACTGATCATATCCCACTAGTCATTAAACCTCAATAGTTCCCCATCATGACAGTTCCCAGAGAGTAGGACCTTTTATATCTTTGTTTTTTGTTTTAGTAGGGGGGTTGTCTTTATCTTTCCTTTAATCCCCCAAACTTAACACAATGACTAGTATATAGCAAGTGTTAATAAATATTACCTGACATAGTGATTGATGCTCTCATAGAATCTTGCCCCCCCCCCAAAAAAAAGTAATGCATTCATTAATCATAGAATGAGAGATGGAAGGATCTTCAGGGTCCAACTAACCCAACTCATGCATGAAAGTAATACTACAACAGGCCTGTAAGTATTCAGTTTCTGCCTGAAAACCTTCTAGAAAGGAGAATTCACCACCTCAGGAGGCAGTCAGTTCCACTTACTAGGAAGCTTCTAAGGACATCTAACTAAATTTGTTTCTTTGAAGCTTTCACTTATCTCTCCAGGATCTGAAATCTGGGATTCAATAGAAAAAACTCTCACCTTGTCTACACATGAGAAGTCTTCAAATACTTGAAAACAGCTATCATGCCCCACCTGGTCACTGCTTCTTTACAAATTAGCTAGTCAGTCCAATTCCTTCATTTGATCCTCATATGACATGGACTCAAGGCCCATCACAACAGCTGCCCTCTTCAGGTCAACATACCATTTATCAATTATTTTTGTGTGTGTGTACATACTCTGTGTGTGTGTGTAGGTGTGTGTATGTCTGACCACAACAGAATACAAGAGGACTATCACCTTCCTATTCCTGGAAGTTCTGTCTCTTTTAATACAGCTTAGTACTTTATTTTTCTCCAGTCAATATTATACTGTTTTACTCATTTTGAATTTTCAGCACACCAAAATTCCTAGACCTTCTTTCAAGGCATTAACTATTCAACATGCCCTCCATGTACCTCCTTCCTGCCACTGTATTTGTACAGGTGACACTGATTCTTTTCTGCACTTGGAAGCAAAAATTTACATTTATCCTTATTCAATTTTGGCTTAGATTCAGTTAAATGCTCTAGTCCATCAAGATCTTTTTGGGGATCCTTACTCTGCCAACCAGCTTTGTCCCCTCTACAAATTCGACAAGAATACCCTCTGTGTCTTTATTCAAGTCATCAACAAAAGTTTTTTGGAGCACAGGGCCACACGAAGATTGCTGGGGGTGTTACAATAGACTTCCTGCCATGATGACACTGAAACATCAGCAATTACTCTGGGCGTATCGTCCCTCAATAAGTTCTGTATCCATTTGGTTGTAATAGAATTTTATCCATGTCTTTCCATCTTCCCCATAAGAATTGTATGAGACACACTGGGAAAGCTTTTCTGAACTAGAGGTGAACTATGTCCATGGCATTTCTCTCTTCTACTGGTTTCAGTAATTCTGTCAAAAAATGAAATGAGGTTAGCCAGGGAAGACCTGGTCACGTTGAAGCCATGCTGGCTTCCATCTTCTCATTCTATATATTTACCCTCTACCTCCCTAACAATTCATTCTAGAATTTTCATAGTCATCACAGTCAAGTTCAATAGCTTTTATTTTCCCATACTCTGTTTTCTTCTCTCTTGGAAAACTGGGGCAATATTCACTCTTTTCCTATCTTGTAATATCTTCCCTATTTTTTTATGACATTTCAAATGCTACTGTCAGGGGCTCAGCAATCACATCTTCCAATTTTCTCAGTACCTGAGAATGTAGTTCAACTGGGCCAGGTGGAATGAGTTTATCAAGAGCAGCTTGGAGCTCTCTTTCTATCCTGTTAGTGATTTTTTTTATTGTCATTTCCAGGACAGAAGTCACTTGCCTTGGAAGATAAAACAAGCAAAACAAGAATTAAAGAGTTCTTCCTTTTAACTATTACTGGTTGTCATTATCTCTTTCATTCTAATCCAATTTCCCATTCCTTTTTAGATCTTGCTTTTCTCCCCAATATAGCTTTAAAAACCTACTTAACTGCTAGCCTCAACTCATTCTGAGCATTCACATTACAGACATGCTTTCCACAGCACTATATGCCACCTTATTAAATTCACCTTCCTCTGTTATATGGCCTTGTTTTCATCTTCTCTACATTTCTTTTTTTAAACCTAAGCTGGCAATTTCCCTGTGTAGATACATCAATCCTTTCAGACAAATACTTGTCCTCCATCTTTCCCAGAATTATTTCTCTGTATGTCTTCAGAATTTCTTTCTTGACTATTTCCCATCCCATATGGTGTGACCTCCCCAATATCACTTTACTCTATAATATCCTACCTATATTGCCTCTGAAATGGTAAAATATCCTTTCCCAAAATCTTGGGAGCATGTCAGACTGTGGCCAGCTTTTCTTTCCTTCTCTATCACAAAATCTAGTTAGTGGTCAGGGGTCATTTTTTCCATAAAGTTTCCCAAATTCCCACTCTAGCAAGTAATTCCTCCCAATTGGTAAAGAATCATCAGATGTAGGACAGAATTTTCTTTTGTTGACTCCTACCTGTTGGTCAAATTTGCCTTCTTGAATTAGGAACTATGGTTCCTCTTATTCATTAGCTGTGGCTATTTTTTATATAAATAATTGAGATGACATTATTTCAGTGGACCCTTTCTTAGAGTCTGCTTCCTGTGGGCTCTAGTAAGTTCAGCTATTATTATTCATTCTTTGTCACAACTCTCCATGGTATCTAACTTTGGGGATATGCACAGATGCTCTTATCTTGACCTTCCTCCTTTTTTTTTTTAAAGCCCTTTTGATTACATTTGATTACATGCAACACATCTGGCTAATACGTTCTTTCAGTCACTGTGAAGTATAGACCATTTCTGGCAAAGAATCTGCCATCCTGCTACTTTAAGTCCAAAACTTCAAGTCCCATTCTCAAGTGCCACTTCCTTGGCCAGCTGTTTACTTACCAATTAACCTTTGTTTTCTGTATCCTGTAATGGTAATTTAAACGGGGAGATCTTTCACATTCATTTACAGGCCCATGTGGCCTGCCTGGGTCACATGGAAGCCTGAGCCACATGAGTGTGAGGCACATGGTGCCTGTGGTGGGAGGAGTTTGCTGAATGGGTGGAGCAGGAAGAGGCGGGGCCAGAACTGAGCTGAGAGGAAGTTAGTCTTGAGAGCAGTCAGAGCTGCGAAGGATGCAGGCTCCTGGGTACTGCGAGTGATTTTGTGACTGTTTGTTTAATGGATGGACCTGGGTTGTGGGCAGTCTAACAGAGGCTTAGGGATGGTAGTGCCCTTTGCAGTGTCACTGTGTATAGATTTTTGTTGCTATGAAGGATTTGGCTTTCTGGTGTCTGAAGAAACGTTTTGGTGCTGTCTTCCCCGCAGAGAGTCTGTGGTGCTTCACGATTCAAAATTGCACCAGGATAGGCTCTGTGAATATTACATTGGCACTACAATCCCTTACCTTTAATCTGCAAAGAGGAAAAGACAACTTTTCCCCCTGTGATGTCCAGTTTCCTGCCCAGGACTTCATAATCACATTGTTTTCCCTTTTTTTTTTTTTAGCTCCTTGTGGTAATATCATTTTTGCCCATATAAATCACCAGAAGTGGGTAGTTGTAATTGGTTTTGATAACTCTTGAAAAGTCATCTGTTATAACCATGGAAATATAAATTATTCAGCATCCATAAGAGAAGCTACAACAGAGCTCTGAGCCAATGGCACTTTACTAAAGGGTCCATGGTTCCCTCTAATGAAGTGGACTGCAGATCTTCCTCACAATCTGAGATGTCCCCTCCTTTTAGGGTCCTGTTCTTATAGGGTTAAATATGTAAACATTCAAGAACAGCTATACCAGATACAAAATAATTTCAATGACTAACATATGACACAGAATAAAATAAACAAAATAATATATCAGCAGGATCACAAATGGGGCAAAGTAAGGAATATCTCCACTGACTGGGTGGTCATAAGACAGTCATTTACTCACGTTCTACTATCTACTTCAACAAGAATGGTCTGCAGGTACAAAAATAATTTGGGGGGACTTTTCATGGAATTCAATCACTTCTGCCAAACTGGGCTTGATCATCACAGCCAGGAAAAACAAGGGTGGAGGGTCTCCACCCAGCTTAGCACGATTACAGTGATCTTACCATCTGCAGCTCACAGCTCTGGGTTCAAATGTACATAACTCATAATCATATCAAATTGATTGATACTGATTGGAATAGAGCAGGGGGGTCTTCAGTGAATCACATTCCTCATTATACATGCCCTAGGAAGACAACAGGCCTCATTAGTCACTAGTTGACCCAACAAGTCAACAAAAAGGTCCATTACCTCTCAATAGAGAATGACCAACTAATGCTACCCTTCTTTCTCTAACCCAAACTGGATGATTGCTCATAACAAGGCTGTGGCTATATTATATAATTCCTTTAGGGACAAGAAGCTTCTTCCACCTCAGAGCATGCAGATCTTGAAAAGTCTGAAATCTGTTTTCTAAGTTTCAATAATATAACTGTCCTTTTCTCCCCCTTCCCTTTCTCCTCTGTGTAATATTCTTTCACTTTCTAACATCCTTAAAAGGGTCAAATTTTCCCTTTTAAACTCAAATGCTTTTCTTTTTCCTTGCTATATCTATTTCATTTAGGAACATTTTATCCTAAGTCTGACAATCTGGAAAATAGAGAGGCATTCTTTCAGTCCTTTTACTTTCTCCTCCAGGAAAATCATGCTACATTTGGGACACAAGTAACAGTCATCTAGTTGTGGCAGAAATGCAAACATCATACTTTCAGTATAAATAAGTACATGATATGTGAGTGCTTATACTTCAACCATAAATATCAAGATAAAAAATTTACAGTCAATTATCACCTCTTAGTAATCTGACAACCCAACTCAACTTCCTTTCTTTGGTCTCAACAACCTCACAATCATATTTATTTTACTTCAGTCTTGCCCTGCCAGCCTACTTTGTTTTATCAGTTATCCACTAGAATTCCAATAATCCACTCAATGAATTTGCTTCAGTCTCCAGTTTTTCCAGTTTCCTTTTCTTTCACTGCCCTTCTTATCCAACCATTTTCTTCCTATCCTTCTATCTTATTCAGATCCTATTCTGTAATCCTCCTAATTTTTGCCCCTATCCCATGATTCTTTTAACCAGAATATAGAGTATCTGAAACTAGAGATTACAAAACTTCAAATTTTCCTCAATTTCTTCAAATGCATCCTCCCTATATTCAACCTCTAACTGACTTCCCAAGTTCAAACCTTTCCAAAACACATATACAACTTTCAATGTTTTAATCAGTTCTGCTTTTCCTTTCTTTTCCTATTCCTCTAATACCCTTCTGCCACAGAATACAAATGTCAATAAGAATTGAGCCCCACTTCAGATTTAAAGGGATTATGGTGTGTGGTGTGTTCATCCTTCGTTGCCAAAGAAGACCATGCCATCAGAGAAATAATGACATGACTTGCCCTTGACTTTGTTTTGAGTGACTGAGGGCTGTGCAGGTCACCAGCCTCACTTCTCCTCCAGACCCATCTGAATCCGGTGACCAGATA
Source organism: Potorous gilbertii (assembly GCA_028658325.1). Lineage (NCBI taxonomy): Eukaryota > Metazoa > Chordata > Mammalia > Diprotodontia > Potoroidae > Potorous > Potorous gilbertii. Next base: position 102,744,437 of record CM053770.1, read on the forward strand.
TTCATCAGGATGACTGGAGATGACCCAGGATGAGGCAACTGGGGTTAAGTGACTTGCCCAAGGTCACACTGCTAGTGAGTGTCAAGTGTCTGAGGAGAGATTTGAACGCAGGTCCTCCTGACTCCTGCACTGGCGCTCCATCCACTGCACCACCGAGCCGCCCCGAAGAGATTATGAGGCTCTCAAACAAAGAATAATAATAATTACCAACAGGTAGAGGAATCAATAAAGGAAAATTTTATTCCAGATCTCATGATTCATACTAATTAAAGAAACCCTATCAAAAAATGACTCTAGTCTCCTAGATTTTGTGACAGAGAAGGAAAGAAAAGCTGGGCACAGTCTGACAAGCTCCCAAGATTTTAGGAAAGCAGATTTTACCAGTCAGTAAAAGCACAGCATTTTACTATGTTTATGACACAAATGGACTTAATATCTTTCGGTTGTTTTTCAGTTGTGTCCAACACTTCATGATCTCATCTGGAGTTTTTCTTGCCAAAGATACTCGGCTGGTTCAAAATTTCCTTCTCATTTTATAGACCAGGAAACTGAGGCAAACAGAGTTAACAGACTTGCCCAGGATCACATAGCTAGGAAGACTCTAAGGCGAGATTTGAACTCATGAAGATGAGCCTTGTGGACTCCAGGCCTGTCTTACCGTATCCATTGTGCCACCTAGGTACTGGAAAACAATGCATGAAATCTAAAAACGAAAGAGCAATAGAATAAATAATAATATCATCTAACATTTATGTAGTGCTTACCATGCACCAGGTGCTATGCTAAGTACCTTACAATTTTCATCTCATTTGATCTTTATAACAATACTGGGAATCAGGTGAAATTACTATCATTTTACAGATAAGGAAACTGAAACACACTGGCTGTCACTGGCCTCAGTGATACCAATCACATGAAGTCTGTGCAACAATAAGCATGTGCAAAATATTTAGAATAACCAGTCATTTTGATATGGTTTTATTTGGTTTCAGTCATGTTCACAAAAGCTTCTAGTGACAAGGCTAACTCAGAATGCCTGGCCTTGCTCGGATGAAAATGAATTGAGCTAGTTTCCACAGCTAGTCAGCTGTTGTAATATTAATGTCGTTTTGCTTAATTTGAAAATCTTTCTCACCCATTAATAGGTACATGTGACCTGATTAAATCACATGGCAGCTTAAGTTCCATGAGGTAGGAGATGCTTGAAGAACTGGTAGAACAGGTAGGGTGGAGCAGAACAGGGAAGTTGGTGAGTGGGTTAAACAACAAATCATAGAAACAATCAATAACTTCATTCAAGAGAATGACAATAATGAGCCAACCTACTGAATTTTAAGGGATACTGCACAGGCAGTTCATAGGGAGACTTTTATATCTTTGAGTGTCTACAGGAATAAAATAGAGAAAGAGGAGATCAATAAATTGCACGTGCAGCTGAAAAAAACTCAAAAAAGAACAAATTGAAAATCCTCAAGTAAATACCAAATTAGAAGTACTGAAAACCAAAGGAGAGATTAATAAAACTGAAATTAAGAAAACTATTGAACTAATAAATAAAACTAGGAGTTGGTTTTATGAAAAAAATAAAGTTGATAAACCTTTAGTCAATTTGATTTTAAAAAAAGAAAGAAGAAAACCAAATTACTAATATCAAAAATGAAATGGGTGAACTCACCTCCAATGAGAAAGAAATTAAAACAATAATAAGAAATTACTTTGCCTAACTGCATGCCCATAAATTCGACAATCTAAATGAGATGGATGATTACTTTAAAAGATACAATTGCCCAGGCTAACAGAAGAGGAAGTTAAATACTTAAATAACCTCATCTCAGAAAGAGAAGTTGAATAAGCCAACAATGAACTCCCTAAGAAAAAGTCTCCAGGGCCAGATGAATTCACAAGTGAATTCTATCAAACATTTAAATAAGAGTTAATTCCAATACTATATAATTTGGGAAAATTGGGGAAGGAGTCCTCCCAAATTCTATTTATGATATAAATATGGTTTTGATACCTAAGCCAGGAAGAGCCAAAACAGAGAAAGTAAATTACAGACCAATTTCTCTAATGAATATAGATGCAAAAATTTTAAATAAGATTTTAGCAAAAGGAATACAGCAATTAATCATGAGAATAATACATTCTGATCATGTAGGATTTATACCAGGAATACAGGGCTGGTTCAGTATTAGGAAAACTATTAACATTACTGATCCTATAAACAACAAAACTAACAGAAACCACATGATTATCTCAACAGATGCAGAAAAAGCTTTTGACAAAATACAACACTAGCTCTTATTGAAAACACAGGAGAATATAGGAATAAATGGAACTTTCCATACAACTATAAGCAATATCTACCTAAAACCTTGAGCAAGCATTTTATGCAATGGGCATAAGCTAAACGCATTTCCAATAAGATCAGGGGTGAAACAAGAATGTCTCTTATCACCACTGTTATTCAATATGGTACTAGAAATGTTAGCTGTAGCAATAAGAGAAGGAAAATAAATTGAAGGAAGAATTAGAATAGACAAAGAAGAAACTAAGTTATCACTCTTTGCAAATGATACAGTGATATACTTAGACAATTGCAGAGAATCAAGTAAAAAACTCCTTGAAATAATAAACAATATTGCCAAAGTTGGAGGTTACAAAATAAACTCAAACAAATCCTCTGCATTTCTATATATTCCTAACAAAGCCCAACAGCAAGAGATAGAAAGAGAAATCCCATTTAAAGCTGGGGTAGACACTATAAAATATTTGGGAGTCTACCGGCCAAAACAAACCCGGGGACTATATGAACACAATGACAAAATGCTTTTCACACAGATAAAGTCAGACCTAAGTAAGTGGAAAAACATCAGTTGCTTGTAGGTAGGCCGAGCCAATATAACAAAAATGGCAAGTTTACCTAAATTAATTTACTTATTCAGTGCCATACCAATCAAACTATCAGATAATTATTTTGTAGAGCTAGATAAAATGATATGAAAATTCATCTGGAAAAACAAAAGGTCTAGAACATCAAGGGAACTAATGAAAAGAAATGCTAAGGAAGGTGGCCTAGCTCTACCAGAACTCAAATTATATTATAAAGTGTCAATTATCGAAACCACTTGGTACTGGCTAAGAAATAGAAGGGTAGACCAGAGGAATATGTTAGGTACCCAAGACAGTAGTCAATGAATATAGCAATCTGCTGTTTGATAAACCCATGGACCCCAGCTCTGGGATAAGAACTCACTGTTTTAACAAAAATTTCTGGGAAAACTGGATAACAGTATGGAAGAAACTAGGCATAGACCAATTCCTGACACTGTACACAAGAATAAAGTCCAAATGGGTACATGACCTAGGTATTAAGACTGACACTATAAACAAATCAGTAGAGCAAGGAATAGTGTATTTATCAGATTTATGGAGAAGGGAAGAATTTTTGACCAAACAAGAGATAGAAAACATTATGAAATGCAAAATGGATACTTTTGATTACATTAAATTAAAAAGTTTTTGCACAAACAAACCCAATGTAACCATGATTAGGAGGGAAGCAGAAACCTGGGAAACAATTTTTGTAACTGGTATCTGTGATAAAGGTCTCATTTCTAAAATAAACAGAGAACTGTGTCAAATGTACAAGAATACAAATCATTTCCACAATTAATATAAATTCCACGTAAATGATCAAAGGATATGAACAGAGAATTTTCAGAGGAAGGAATTAAGGCTATTTATAATCATATGAAAAAATGCTCTAAATCACTATTGATTAGAGATTCAAATCAAAACAACTCTGAGATACTACATCACACCTATCAGATTGGCTAACATGACAAAACAGGATGATGATAAATGTTGGAGGAGATGTGGGAGAGTTGGAACACTAATTCGTGGCTGGTGCAAGTGTGACCTGATCCAGCCATTCTGGAGAGCAATTAGGAACTATGCCCAAAGGGCTACAAAAATGTGCATACCCTTTGACCCACCAATACCACTTCTAGGACTGTGAGATCATAAAAATGGGAAAGGGTACCAAATGCACAAAAATATTTATAGCAGCACTCTTTGTGGTGACCAAAAACTGGAAATCAAGTGGATGCCCATCAATGGCTGAGTAAATTGTGGCCTATGGATGTAATGGAATACTATTGCGCTGTAAGAAATGATGAACAGGAATGCTAGCAACAACCACAATGTGTGAGGATTTTTTCTGGTAGACTTAGAACTACATTGCAATGCAAGGACTTAAAAACTTCCCAATGGTCTCAAGACAAAATGACTTCCACATCCAGAGAAAGAACTATGGAATTCGATTGCAGAATGTAGCAGATCATTTTCTTTTGTATTATGTTTTTGTTTGTTTTATGATTTCTCCTATTCATTTTAATTCTTCTATGCAACATGACTAAGGTGAAAATGTATTTAATAGGAATGTATCTGTAGAACCTATATAAAATTTTATGCCATCTTGGGGAGGGAGGAGAGAAGGATGGGGAGAAAATCTAAGCTATATGGAAATGATTGTAGAACACTGAAAACAAATTTTAAAAAAAGAGAGAAAAGAATAAACTTGTTTGGTTTAGTACCACATTCCACCTGCAGATGTCTGATGGCTTAAGCTGCATTTCACGCCCTGTCCACGACTGTGATGTGTCACCCCTGGACCTGACATTGACCAAGCTCCAGATGCCAGCTAAAGAACTGACCTCTCAAAAGGGACTTCTTGGAGTAGGGACAGCTCTGTGGCCAATTTCAGCAGGAAGTATCTAGAGAAAAAGAGACCATTGCCCCTTACCCCAAGAGTTTAGGTCCCATTTTTTCCAAGCAGGGTATGATGAGGTACTTGTGCTCAAGCCCCACCCTAAGATATTGTTTTATGTGCTCATTTTGTGTGATCCTTGTTATACGCCTGGGAAGTTCTGTTGACACAAATTGCTCTATTGACCTATGTAGTGGGTAAGAAAGATCTTGGGTCTGAATGTATTGTAAATATATTTGTGATTAATTCAAAGTTCTTTCTCATTTGTTCGTAAGCCCATGTCACCTGCTTAAATCACATGGAAGCTTAAGTCACATGCGGTAGGAGGATCTTGGTGAATGAGTGAAATAGGAAGGGTAGAGCAAAGCTGGGAGGAAGTTGGTGAGAGCAGTTAGGGTGAAGGAGAGAGGTCACAGGCAGGCATAGCCAGTCTTGTGAGTGTTTCCTTGTGAGAAGGTCTTGACAGGGTGGGGTAATGCTTGGGAATGATGTTATCTCCTGCAGCACTAATGTGTAATATGTATTGATTACTATGATGTATTTGGCTTTCCAGTGTTGGTATTTGGCTTTCTGGTATCTGAATAAATGTTTTTCTTCTGCCTTCTATATACAGAATCTGTTATACTTTGTGATTCAGAACTATACCAGCATATTCATAGTCACTGCTGGTGCTGTGAATATTGCCTTGGCAATACAGTTGTCTTACCCTATACTCTCTTGTTGTGCTTTTAAATTTTGTGGTTAAGACTGGATATTACTCCAGGGAAATGTGCAAATATTGGATCTCTTAAAGAACACATTTCAATGACTTTTAGCACTATCACAGTATTATTAACATGCAGAAATCAAACATTTCAAAAATTATTCAAGCTGGCAATGAAATAGAGTCAGTACACAGGCACAGGCACACATACATATACAATGCAAAATCAGGACTACACAGTGAAAATATTCATTTTAATACATTATTATATTTTAGTACTTTTTTAAAAAATCCTATTTCCAAAAATCATAATGTCACTTATCCAGTGATATATGCAGTCTAAAAATAACCTCATAGGTAAGGGGTAGATATTTAAATGAAGTTCTTTGTTAAATACTTTGGAGGTAAGGGCAAGGCTAGAGAAACATTTTTAGATGACTGGACAGGATAATGTCAATTTCTAAGAAATTATGTTAAAGGAAAGATACTATATATAAAAATTAAAAGTACAAATGAAAAAGTAAAATAAGAAAAGTCATTTAAGATATAATGCATGGGGAGAAACTGGAACTTAAAGTTTTAGGACCAACTGTTGAGTATTGTTCTTGCTACTAGGAAATAAGAAATACAGGTAATGGGGAATAGAAAGTTATCTGGCCCTATAGGACAAAAGAGAAGATGGGATAAGGGAAGGGAGGGATGATAGAAGAGAGGGCAGATTGGTGATATGGGTAATTAGAATGTCCAGTGTATCGGGGAGGGGGGAGGGGATAAAGGAAGAGAAAATGTTGGAACCCAAAATCTTGTGAAAATGAATGTAAAAAGTTAAATAAATTTATTTAAAAAATAAAAATAAAAATAAATTAAATTAAAAAATACAAAAAAAAGATATAATGCAATTTAATTAGGGCTGATAATTAATAACAATAATTAGAATAGAAGAATAGAACTACTGTAGTCATTGGAAAGCAATACTCAAAAGCAACCCAAAGTAGCATTTGTGGGGCTGAAGAAGAAATGAAATAGAAAATGGACAGATGGACTTAGGTCTAAAGATAACAAGAACACCATCTTTTTAGTCTGATGCATAAAATCTTATCAAAGGCTGATTTTGTTGTTTACATTTTTAATATAGTTTATTTATTTTTGGTTTTCAATATTCACTGCCACCAAATTTTGAATCCCTAATTTTCCCCCCATCTCTCCCTTCCATTCTCTCCCTAGACCTGTTCCCCTATTTGTCTCTGATTACCACTACCCTAAATCTGCTGTCTCCTATTTTCCTCCCTCTCCTATTCCCTTTCTTCCTGCCTTCCTACAGGGTAAGATAGATTTCCATACCCAATTAAATGTGTGTTATTCCTTCCTTAAGCCAAATCCAATGAATACAAGGCTCACTTATTCCCTCTCACTTTCCTCCTCTTCCCCTCCATTGTAAAAGCTCTTTCTTGCCTCTTTTATGTGAGATGATTTAGTACATTCTTCCTCTCCCTTTCTCTTTCTCCCAGTACATTCCTGTCAACATTTAATTTTAGGTATCCTCCATTCATATTCAGCTCACCCTGTGCCCTCTGTCTGTCTATCTATCTATCTATATATGTATGTGTGTATGTGCATGTATATGTGTATGTATGTACATGTATATATGTATGTATGTGTGTATATGCATGTATATGTAATATATATGTACTTATCTATGTATATACCCTTTTTCCCATTTTGTTAGTCTGTTTTTAAATGTGTTATTCTCTTCAGTATTTTGCGGGTCTCCTTTACCTAGCTGTTGACTCATTTTTCATAATTTTCTTGCATCACTCATTTCTCTTTCCAAATTTTCTTCTACTTCTCTTACTTGATTTTCAAAATCCTTTTTGAGCTCTTCCTTGACCTGAGACAATTTCATATTTTTCTTGGAGGCTTCTGAAGTAGCAGCTTTGATTTTGCTGTCTTCCTCTGGTTCTATGCTTTGCTCTTCCTTGTCCCCAAGGACATAAGAAAATACCTTTCACCAAGAAAGTAACCTTCTATAGTCTTATTCTTCCCTGTTTGGCCATTTCCCCAGTCAATTACCTGACTTTTGAGCCCTTTGTTAAGTTGTGGGTGTACTGCCCAAAATTTCAGGGATTTTGTGCAGTTGTGTTCAGAGATCTCTCTAGGGACCTGTAAATTCTCACTTCCTCCAAAGTGGTATCATCAAAGAAGAGGTGTTTATTCCTCCCCTGAATTGCACTCTGCTCTGTGAGCAACCACAAGTATTCTTTTCTGCCCTGGAACTGTGAGTAGGATTCCTGTATCACCCAGGTAATATTCACAGCACCGAGGGTGACTATGAACATGCTGGTATAGTTCTGAATCACAAAGTATAACAGATTCTCTATGTAGAAAGCAGAAGAAAAGCATTTACTCAGACACCAGAAAGTCAAATCCATCACAGTAGCCAAGAAGTCAATACACATTAGCATGGCAGGGAACAAAGACATTCCCAAGCCTTTTCCTCACCCCCTGCTGGGGCCTTCCCACAAACAAACACTCATGGGCCTATTTTTGCCTGCCTAAGTCCCCTCTCCTCCAGGGCTACTCTCACCAACTTCCTCCCAGTTCTGCTCCACCCTTCCTGTTCCAACTGTTCAGGAAGCTCTTCCTACCACATGTGACTTAGGTTTCCATGTAAGCAGGTCATAAAGACTTAATTAAAGAATGGGAAAGATCTTCCCATTTAAATTGCCATTACAATTCCCTCTCTACAGCCACCACCAGCTCTGCCATGCCAGCACTCTTCCTTGCCCTGGGATGACCGACCACCCAGGACTGGGACCCAGATCAGTTGCTTGATTTATCCACCATCTGTAGGTTGAAAGCATCAGAAGTAGCCTCTACTAAAGTGTCTGTTCCTGCCCTGGGGCTGGGGCCAGATTACATTCCTCTCTCACCCAGGTGAGACAGCATTCCCACTAGCTTTGAAGCTGTCTTTGGTATTCGTGGGTTGAGAAGTCTGGAAACCACTGCAGCTGCCAGTAATTCAGCTCCCTGAGGCCTGCTGTAGTCCCTTCAGTGCTGGTGTAACCCACACTGGGCTGAGTTCCCCTCTGAGTCTGATGTAATAGACCCTTCCTGTCAGCCTTCCAGATTGTCTTGGATTGGAAATCTACTTCAGTCTGTCGTTTTGTGGTTTATGCTGCTTTAGAATTTGTTTAGAGGCATGTTTTACAGGTATTTTGAGGGATTTAGGGGGAGAGTTCAGTTAGATTCCTACTTCAACTCTGCCATCTTAGCTCTACCTATTGTTTCTTTACTTCGTACAGACATTTCTAGAAGTGAGCATAGCAGTAAATTGCCCAAGACAGATTTAAAAGAATAATAAAATACTTTTGCTGGCTAAAGTAGCACTTGAAACATGGGCATTACAAAAATATAATAAAATGAAAACAAAAACACAGAAGCAAATACATATACCTACCAGTTATTTTTTTATAAAAAGAGCAAAACTACACCCGTCTGTGTTATCTAATGTATAAGAAACACAATATCTGAACTGAGAATGAAAGAAACAAAAGATTTTAAGTTTTTTTAAGAAAAAGTCTTCAAAAGAAAATGTGTGATAATTCGGAGGAAAAAAATAAGAAAAGTTTAAAAAACACAGAATTATCGAAGACGAACCAAATTTAGTGGGAGAAAAACTAACATTAAAGGTAATGTCCCATGCAACCCTGAAAAATCTTCAGTTTGCTAATATTTCAATAATAATTAAAATATGAAACTCTGCAAGTTACTAAGAAAGCAAAACATGGTTCAGGTTTTTTTTTTAAATAAAAAGAGATTATTAACAATTCTAAGTAGAGGCATAAAACTGCAAATGGAAATGAGACTGTTTTATGAAGAAATTACCAATATTCACAGCTTTTAAAACTCGGTAGTCCTCATACATAAATTGTTGAGTTGGATTTAATATAAAAGTTGTGACAAGATGGATTCCAAAATAATAAAATGCCCTAAATAAACATAAAAAGAGGTTATCGCTAATTAAAGAGTACAGAGAATGGGTTATAAAAGGACAGTTGTTAAAATTTTTAAATATATTAATAGTTTAGGGTTAAATTCAGGAGTGACAAGATCATGTTTACAATATTAGCTCTTCAGGGCTAAATGTATGTAATTTAATCCCCTACAGATAATTATTGGTTTTAAATAGTAATTTTCTATGAAAACCTTAATTAAAAACATATAATTCAGACACATGGACATAAATATAGTTATATGAAGCTATATCAATCACTACTAAAAGATTTTTTCAAATCATTTCTCTCTGCCTAATCCTCAAAAAATGTGATAACCACCAATTCTTTTCATTTCCTAATCAGGTTGCAGAATTAAAGTTTGTCAAACAAAATGCTTTGAGGAAGCAAGCTTGCAACTTCATATGAGCAGATAACTCCTATATGATCAGCAATAATTCATCACCTTATATTTTATTTTTACACTCTTTTGTAAGGAAACGGGCATTTGGATTAGAAATATACAACGATGAATGTAACTAATAAAGATAAGATCTTACACAAACTATAACACAGAAAACATCAAAAACAGGTTATTTCACTTACCTCATAATAACTTCGAACTGCATTACAAAATGCTTCATCTGCTACAATTTGAGTTTCCCCATTAAGGAATGCCAGAAATCGTTCCTTTAATATCTGCAACTGTTGTTTATTAAGCTGTAAAAATGACAGAAGGAAGGAAGAAAGTTAACTGCTGAAGCACAATGTAAAGATATGTCAATGGTTCAATATAAGGTAATTATATAGAAAGAATAACAATGTAATGTGGAAGTTTATAAAAGAAAATAAATATTTCCCAATATTTTCTTCATTTTTCTGGTTCAATTTAAAATATTCATATTACCACCATAAAACATTATTTTATAATACACATGATCATCTGTTATACAACTACTTCAGGGTCTCATAATAGTATCTCTTCTATTTCCAAAATTCTGAAAAGGCAATTTATATATTCTGAATTTATAATGCTTATAGGTCTCCAGATATATTGAAATATCAAATGATTATTAGACTAAATCTAGAAATGAGATTTTTAATATTTTGCTGCCTGGAGTTTCATGGCATGACATTTTCAAACTTGTAAGGATTCGAGATTCTTGAAGCAACAGAATGACTCGCCATTTCCCGATTCTCTAGATCACACCCTCCAAACCTTTTGAATACTGAGTACAATACACAAATATCAAATGAGGAATGAAAAAATATAATCAAAAATTATTTTAAAAGATCTAGTATCATGATTTGAATCAAACAATAAAATATGAATCAAACTATCTGGAGTTTAAGTTCTGATTTGCCTTGGGGAATAAGCTGGACTTTGATTTCCTCACATGTAAAATGAGGAAATTATACTCTCTAATTTCAATGATCCCATCCAACATGACCATTCTACAATCCTATAGTAATCAACCATGGACAAGTACAACCTGAATTTGAGTGAGGAATGGCACTACAGATAATAAGGCCAGTGTTAGAATGCATAAGGCAGAAAAATATAAAAAAATTTCCATCACAGAGAATTCTCTATAATTCGAGGTCCTATTACCAGAAAGGAATAGAGAGAGTTTGCAGATAGCTACAAAGATGATTAAAATTTTGGAAAATAAATTGGATGTGGAAAAGTTAAGGGAAAGCTAAGGGATTAGCCTAGGAAGGATGACTACACAAAATCAATTTAAATCTATATTCAAAAATCCTATTAAAATTCTATTCAAATATGATGTTCTGTATTATGGGATACAAGTTCTTTCAAAAGATGCATTTTTACAGGAACTTGACCAAGAAGGCAGTTTATAAAGAAGGTGTTGCTAGTAGCAACTAGCTGATAAAAAAGGGCTCTCCATTCTACACAGATTAGTTTAAACAAGCTCTAGGTTGAGCACAGAAGTGCTATTTCATTCTACTAAAGTTAGTTCATGTTTTTTATTGTTGTTGTTGAGATAGGCAGAGAAGCAGATACTTTTATAGCTTCAATGACATATCACTGTTCAATTTTTCCCTCTTTCTTAAGGAAGGGCTTTGGTACTAGAAAGGCAAAACTACCTTTACTTAATTCAAACGGCCCAATAAGGAGTACAAATTATCCACAGTTAAGATGGACAGATGAGACCTAGATGTTGTGGAATAAATAGACTACATTATGCTGATATGGACTTGATCCAAACTGTCAAGACAAGACCATCAGGACAGATTTTTGACTCTGTCTTAATACTCAATGTTAGTTAAAAGTAGAAATGTTAACATTGGTGATAAATGGTTAATTAGATTAATAAAATTAACATTAAACTAAAGTGATAAAATTTTAGAGCTGCAAGGGTCATTTTACAGATTAGGAAACTGATGTCCAATTCAATCCAGTCTAATATCAATCTGTCATGCATTTATTAAGCACATAGAGTGTATAAAATGCTGTTAAACATTGTGGGAACAACCAAATATAAATAAATATTCTTAGTTGGTAAAACTTTGTAGCCCATTCATTCCTGTAATAAGGGTCTCAATTTTCCTTTAAGTGACCCTTAATTTTGATGTTTTGAACAGTGGTGAGTATTCACTCAAAGAGTGATTCTCTATAGGTGGTGGGGTCCCCAAAGATATCTTTTTGAAAAACAACATTGTACTGGTTTTATCTAGTCTTGGATCATTGGTTCTATCCTCTACTTTTGCAAAGGACCTGCAATCTCCTCAATGTGAATTTTCATTTCAATGATATAAGTCAGGACTCATTCATATCTGTATATTCTCTGGGTCTCTGTCAACATCCTACCATAAGCTGACTACAGAGTCTGTTCAATGTCCTTAAAACTGTCCTCATATTTCCTTCACATCCAAATGATACAAAAGGAACATTTGGTCTCTCCATCACTTATTACTTCTGTCACTTAACATATTTCTTTGATGACGTCCCTCACATATCTTCTACAAAATACTTGCTTGTACTATGGTACATCCCATGCATATCCATTGTTCACTTCTACATTGCTCTTCAGATCTTTTATTTGCCACATTTGTCATTCAATTGTGTGATGCTTATGATACAGTCTATTGTGGAGCATCACTTGCAAACATCTGCCTGTTCCCTTCTAATATTTTTACCAATGCTTTCAAAGCATATGTAAATTAATCTCATAAAAAACTTGATATAGGTAACATAAGTTTCATCAGTAGTTACTGGTGCTCTCTAATTCACTTTTTTTATAATAATGTCAGATTTTTTTCACATTTTGATATCTTCCCCTCCTTCAGGTACCTTGAGAACCAATCCCTAAACTCCTCAAAATTGTGTAATCTGCATCACAGAACTTCTCTCGTATGCTTAACTGGTCAAGTCAAAATGCTTTTGCTATCTTTGTTTTTTTTTTTCCTGACGTTTCTACTTTCTCTATAAGCCAACCTCTACGACTGTAATAATAGAGTACAAATATAGACGCTCCCCTATCTTTGATGGCAAAAAGAATTTGACATAGAAGTATTGTTTCTATTTATTGTTCCTCTAAAAGCCTCCTTAAATGTCCATTTTATGACTTTACTTAGTTGGGGTTCTTGCAGGGGTTTGATAGAGACTCAAATGTTAAATTTTCACTGTGAACATTTATACCTTGAAAATCAGCAATGCTATATAAATCAGGGCTTGATTGATTAGCCTTAAGAAAGTGATAGGAGAATATGTTAATAATTAAGATGAAACTTAAAAGTATATCATATATGCATATTTTTAGAGTTCTAGTTGTTAAATATTTACCAACACACCTCCATTTTCTTCCCAAAGCTTCTTTAAACTGTATCATCTTATCATTTTTCCCACTATTCCATGACATGATATTCCTTTACCCAAGACAAAGGATCACAAAAGAAGGAATAAATGAAAAAAAGAAGAGTCTTAGGTATCTATTATCTGTATACAAATATACAAAGCAAAACTAACAAGCAAGGTAAACTATAGATTCTTCAGCCTCATTTCTATCACCACAACTTTGTAGAACAGAATTAATTACGGTAATAATGGCAGTGTGATTGGAACTGGCGATCAAGTGTGTGAACCATTCAAATTATTTGCCAAAGCAAATCGTATTATATTCCTGTGGAATCTTTGAAACTGGTAAAAGTCATGGCCTTTTCAAATCAATTCATCAAGAATTTATTCAGGTTACTTAGTTCAGTTTTTGGAGACAAAACAATTATCACTTGACCTCTAAATATTGCTTCTATGTAGTCTGAAGTCATGACTGAAAAAGCTTTAAGTGACACACTCATTCTTTAAACAATTCCCCTTTCCTTTAGAGAGAAAAACATTTTCAAGTATTATTTTAAACCAGTTAACAAGATTTCTAACTTTCATTCACTTACTTCAAAGCTTTAATAGTTGAAAACACTACTAAGATACTTTTAACATTAATTACTACTCTTTAGTTATTAATCTAATTCTAATCTAGCCAACATCTCTACATCTTCTAAACAAAATCAGCACTTCTAAATAAAAAAGTTTTACTAAAATGTAAGTGGACTATGTCTCTCTGTCCCATTGCCATCATTTGACAGTCTAATAATCCTGTCAACAAGGTTAGTTCAGGATGAATCGTTAAATAATAAAGAAATGAAGTTTTCTGTGAACATCACTTCCTTTTCTAGATGTTTAGTAGTTATCCTTTTAATAGGTTTTAACCAGGTTCAATAATTTGCAGACTTAATTGTCTTTTCTTTAAAAAACTACCATTTGCAATTATCCCACCCTATATCATCTAATTCTACACAAACTTTCAAAGACAGTAACAAATGACTTAATCATATACACAAGCTCATTCAGTTTGCTAGGGTGTAGTTCTTTGGATGGGTGACTTGTTCTGGCAAAAGCAGGTATCTACTTATGCTGGGCATGAACTCCCAATTTAGCCATTATTGTTCTATCTTATCAAGGAAAAGAGAAAAAAATATTCGTATAGCAGATAAAACAAGCAAAATTAGAGTGGAACAACTCTTCCATTCATGCATCATCAGGCATGATCCTTTCATATACCTTTGCAGAAGTCCCGTCACTAATTTGGTCTTCCTATTTTGCCCTAATACAAGCTTTCTATCATTGTTAGCTTTCCTCATCTTTTTTTTCCAGCTCATTCTCAGCCTTGGCATTGTGGATAATGTTCCAATAGGGTCGTTCTATCCTTTTATTTACTCTAAGTTACCTGTTCTTTCTCCAATCTTCTGAACATGTCAATTTAAAACCTAATGGTTGGTAATTTCCTGTAAGTTTGCATGGATCTTTCTCGACCACTCTCCATTAGAAGGTTTTTTCACTAATTCTTCATATGCTCATAATCTCATTCTTCAGAGAATCTATCGGTCCTCCTCTGATTTCTCTGCAGAATATTTTTCAGAGAATCTTCTTAATCCCTCCTCTAAATCTGTTCTTGGAAAGTTTTAAGATTTATGTAAGACTTTCTAATTTTCTTTTCTTATTCTATAATAAAGTCTAATGGAGTGGTCCTTTGTCACAGGTTTTCATCTACTCTAACAAAATTAGTCCTTTTTAGTGTGAATTATATCTAGACAGATAATGTTTTAAAATGAAATTTAAAAATGTTAGTTGACCTGCTTTGAGCTAAGAGAACTTTCTAGGACACATTCAGATAATTGACACCTTCCATTGCTACTATTTGTTTATCACGCCTCTGTGCCAAGATGGCGACCTTTTTCTTGAATTCCCCACTTATTTCCTATTTCTGTCCAAGTGTTTACATACTCTGCAATGACAATATCTCTTCTGTTCCAAACTTATTCAGTTGATCTTCACACAAATCTATCCATGGTGCTTCCCTCTTCTTGTTCCTGCATTTCTTCATGAGTCTCTTCTTTTAAAAGACAACAATATAGCACTTTTCCTTTAACTATCCTGTATATTTTAAATAAAAGTATAGCCTTTCAGAGCCATATTCCAGTTAAAGGTCCCAACGGTGGGGAGAGAATAGGAATCATAATTATTTTGCAACATTTTGATAAACTGACAATGCAGAAATTCAACTATTTGGTGGCCTGTTAGAAAGTTCCCAAACCCTTTGCAAGGACAAAATAAAGCACATGATCTGAGCCACTGTGGTAATATTACTTGCTTTCCTTGCATGGGACCCTGCAGTTTTGTCTAAAAGGACTTTGTTCACAAATTAAAATTATTTGGTCTTTCCCCCTTTTTTCCTTCCCTTAAAAAGGGAATGTTTCCTTATTCTAATAATATATCTTGTCAAATACATTCCAAATACTCTCTTTTTCTCTTTTGGTTGATTAGCCACCTTCTCTACTCTTTCCTCTTCTGTGAAATGCTGAATTTATCTATCCAGAATAGCTGCAGAACGCTGCTGATTGGCTGTGTACTCAGAGCAAGCCTGAGAGTGAGAACAGTGCTCGTTAAAATGCTTTCCTTTTGGTCCCCCATCTTTGACCCATTATCACTGAACCACTATCAAAAGATCTACTACTCCCAGGAAGTCAAGACAAGGCTTCAATACAATCCAACAGATCTTAGTTATAACTATGATAGCAAGTTTCTAGTGCTTACTGATTTAAAACCCTGTCTTACATTTGTATATAAGCATCAGATATAATATATTTTTGTATGCTTCTTTTCTTGGTTCTGTGAACTACTGCATGTCTAGAATCCTCTAATCTCAACTAGACCTTCACCACTGTATAGAAAACCTTCTACTACTCCTTGATTAATTCTCTATCACATTCCCTCCAATGTCTCTTTAAAATCTCTCTTCGGGTCAATTATATCATCCCTTATCTCTCCTATTCACCTCAGAAGATATAACTTAATGATTTACTGAGAAAATTTAAGTTATTCATTGGATGCTACCTCATCTTTAAAATTCTATACCTCAAATCCCCTTAATACCATTACTCTACAGAATCTTTTCTGCCCTTTCCTCTACCTTTTCTCTAATATCTGAAAAAGAAGGGTCCTTCTTCTTGCAAGAGCTTCTATTTGGGCTTGATCCCGTTCCCTCCAGTCTCCTTAGGTTGCTGACTATACCTTTCAATCCTTATTTTCCATCATATCCTTAAGCCTTTCCACCACTGCAGACAAGTTGAGTTATTCACCATTCCTTGCTCATAGCTTAATACCTTGTGCATACTTAGAGTTTAACAAATATTTACTAAAATGAGAATATATTTGCTTCAATGCCTCATCTCCTGACTGTGACCATGTATCCTCAATAATGTTAAGTGCCAATTTTTCCTTTCTTTTCTATGTAAATCATCTCATCCCTAATGTCTAACATAGTACCCCTGCTATAGGCAAATATTTGCTGAATAAGTGAATGTATGAATTAAATCAAATGAAATTCAGGGACTTTTTTTTGCCATCTTTGTGTTTGCTTTTTGAAGAAATAACAGCTATAGACAGTTGCAGTGCCTGCGTTAAGGCGAGGAGCTGTAATGTAATGAGTAACTAAAGTGGAAGTCAAGATACCTTAGTCTGTAATCCCTGTTTTCTCACTCTCTCAATGTGCAAACTTAAGCAATTTAAACTCTTGAGGGATGTTTCCTCAAAGCTTACTTCAAACTATGACATTCTACAGCTCAAAGATTGCTCCTGATTTCCCCCAGAAATAGGGCCAGGACTGATGATGTAAATATAATAACGCAAAAATAGGTACAGTTGTAATGTATTCAGATGCTCAACATTATGCGATGATGTATTTAATTAGTAGAAAATAAAAAATTAGAAATAAACTGTGAAAAAAGATACTTAGCAGTAAAAGCTTTTCATATAAAAGAAACTTATTTGAATAACAAAAGTAAAAATATTACATTAAGATATATAAAATTTTATGGACAATATCAATCTTCTAATTATAGAAACAGTTTTCAGAATTATTTCAAAACGTTTCTTCACCTTCCAAAAATGGTTCCCACCCAAAGCCATTCTAATTCAAAGGTAACATTATTAATATATTTTTATTATCAACATCAATGTATTTATGGAATTTAAGCTAATGAAAATCCTCATCAAGATTAATATTAAAAGAACTTAACACATCATTGGTGCATTACCTTATTCTTTTTAAACAATATTGCTTCATGTCAAGAATATTACTGTTAAGCAAAGGTAAATGCTTAACATATGTACTCAAAACCTAAGGTATGAAAAGATGGAAATCCTGGAAATGATTATTGAAATAAGTGTCAGGAACCAAGACCTTTCAAGAAGATATGCTTTTAAGAAGGGAAGAAGGAGGAGTCAAGATGGAAGATTAGAAGCATCAACCCAAACAAACTCTCTCAACAGTCCCCTCCAAACAACTCTAAAATAATAACACAAATCAAATTTTGGAGCTGCAGAGTCAACAAAAAGTCACAGTGACTTCATTTTTCCAGTCTAAGACAACTTAAGGTGACACCAGAAAAGGTGTGTGGCACAGGGGTGGGGCTGGCCCAGAGCACTGCAGTAGTACCAGTGGAGGCACTGGAAGTGGTGGTGGTAGCAACAGCAGCAGCTCTGGGAGTTCTCAGCTCAGAGACAGCGGTAAGGATGCCAGACAACTGATCAGAAAGAGATTACAAGGGCATTATTGGCATTGGGTGTATCTGGGCCTGACTTACAACTCTATTGCCCGTACATATTTCTGGATCACATTTCCAGGGATGACAGGAGTGTTTGTAATCGTTAACAAGGGAGAAGGAGACCTGGTCTCAGTTCCAGTATAAAGAGGAAGTGGCTGCAGGAGAGCAGGGAAGCTGTTCATAGTTGCAAGGTCAAGAGGAGCACTAGAAATTGCAGCTGCAGGGGAGTAGGGGTCCTTCCTAAATAAACGCCAGGGAGCAGACCAAAAAAAAGCAGTGACCATACCTCTCCTTAGATCATAAACACCACCTTCCAAAGAACAAAAACATGCAGACCCCTAGAACAAGCTCTGAAAACAACAGCATAATAAACCTTCAAGTGTGGCACAGTGCTTCACCACCCCTAGGGGAGTAGAGCCCAACTTTAACTTAAGGTTCAAAGTCATTAAACAGGCTGGAGAAATGAACTAACAACAAAAAAATGAGCATAAAAAGCTACCGTGGTGACAGGGAAGACGAAGACACAAACTCACAAGGAGATAACGTTTAAATAGCTACAAACAAAACCAGCAAGAAATCCAGGAATAATTAAAGAGATAAGTGGAAGAAGAAAAATTAAGAAAAGAAATGACAGGGATTGAAGAAAATTATGAAAAGAGATTCAACAGTTTGGTAAAAAGGGCACAAAAATACTGAAGAAAAGAACACCTTAAAAAACAAAATTGGCCTAATGATTAAAGAGGGACAAAAGTTAGCTAAAGAAAGCAACTCCTTAAAAAGTAGAATAGGTCACATGGAAAAAGAGATACAAAAGTTCACTGAAGAAAATAATTTCTTAAAAATTAGAATTGGACAAATATAAGCTAATAACTCCGTGACACATTAAGAAATCATAAAACAAAATTGAAAGAATGAAAAAATAGAAGAAAATATGAAATATTTCATCAGAAAAAACTGCTGATCTTGAAAATAGATCAAGGAGAGATAATTTTAAAGTTACTGGACTGCCTGAAACCCATACTAAAAAAAAAAAGAGAGAAATTACCAAGGAAAACTGGTCTGATATCATAGGTCCAGAAGGGAAAATAGAAATTGAAAAAGTACACTGATCACCTCCTGAAAGACATGTCAGAAGGAAAACTCCAGAAATATTACAGTCAAATTTCAGAGCTCCGAGGTAAAGGAGAAAATATTACAAGTTGCCAGAAAGAAACCACTCAAATATAATGGAGCCAGTCAGGATTACACAAAATTTAAAAGCTTATATTTCAAAGGAGTAGAGGGCTTGAAAAATGATATTCTGGAAGGCAAAAGAGCTAGGATTACAACCAAGAATAACCTAGCCAGAGAAAAATGAGTATAATCCTTAAGGGGGGAAAGTGGAAATTTAACAAAATAAAAGACTTTAAAGTATTCCTGGACCAGAGCTGAACCGAAAATAGTACATACATATACAAGATTCGAGAGAAGCATGAAAAGGTAAACATAAAAGAGAAAATGCAAGAGACTCAATAAAGTTAAACAGTTTATAGTACTATATGGGAAGATGATACATGCAATTTGTAAGAACTTTATCATTATTAGGGTAATTAAGAGTCTGCATAGACAAAAGTCAGGGATGTAAGTCTATAATGGGATGATCTCACAAAAATGAAGGGGTAGGAAACTGGCATGCACTGGGAGAGTGGGGAAAGAGACAGAGTAAGGAAAATAATCTCACATAAAAGAGGCATGCAAAGAAGAGCTTTTACAGTGGAGGGGAAAATGTGGGGTTGTGAGGTGGCAAGTTATGCTTGAACTTTACCTCATTTGCATTGGTTCAAAGAAGGAAAAATACCAATTACAGAGGGGGAGAGAAAGAGAAAGACAGAGACAGACAGAGACAGAGAGACACAGAGAGAGACAGAGAGAGAGACAGAGACATGGAGAGAGTGAGCGAGTGTTGAGTACAGAAATTTACCCAGTTGAGAAAATGAATGAATGATAAAATAAAGGGCAGAACAAAAGAGGCAATAATCAGAAGTGATACAAACTTTTGAGGAAGAAGAGGGTAAAAGTAGATTGAGAGAATGATAAACAAGGGGAAAATAGGATGAAGGGACATAACACAGTAATCCTAACTGTGAATGTGGATGTGAGTGGAATGAACTCACCCATAAAACTGAAGCAGACAGTACAGTGGATTAGAAATTGGAATTCAGCAACATGATGTTTACAAGAGACACACTTGAAACAAAAAGACACACAAAAACAGAGCTGAAATAAGAGATGGGAGAGACTCTATTCAGCTTAAGCTGACAGGAAAACATGGGGTTAACAATCATGATCTACAGACAGATCAAAAGCAAAAGTGGTCATAATTAAATGAGATAATCAGGGAAACTTCATGTCAATAAAGGGTATTCTAGTCAATGATGTAATTAAAAAAATGTACAGCAAGTTTCTCTAAAACAGGTCTTTTCTCAAGTATATAAGAAATGAGACAAACTGACAAAAATAACATCTCTTCCCTACTTAATAAACTGTCAAGGCATATGAACAGGTAGCTTTCAGAAGAAGAAATCAAAACTATCTATAGTCGTATGAAAAACAATGCTATCAATTAGAAAAATACAAATTAAAATAACTCTAAAATACTAGCTACACCCATCAGAAAAGACAAATACTAGAAGGGATGAGGTAAAATAGGTATACTAACAGACTGCTGGTGGAGTTGTGAACTGGTTCAACCGTTCTAGAAAACAATTTGGAACTGGGCACAAAAGGCTACAAAGTTGGTCATACAATTTTATTCAACAATAGTATCACTAGGTCTGTATCAAAGAGACCAAAGAAAAAGATATAGTATTTATAAGTACAAAAATATTTGTACCAACTCTTTCTGTGGTAGCAAAAAACAGAAAATTGAGGAGATGCCAGTCAATTAAGAAATGACTGAAAAAGTTGTGGGACATTATAACAGAATACTACTGTGCTATAAGAAATGATAAGGGAGATGGTTTCAGAAAAAAAAAAAACCATGGAAAACCTTTATGAATTAATGCAAAGTGAAATGCGCAGAACCAGGAATCCCTAAACAGAAGCAGGAATATTCTAATAATGACCAAAGACTTAGCTAATGTGATTAATGCAATGATCCAAGACAATTCCAGAGGGCTCATCATGAAAAATGCTATCCACCTCCAGAGAATGAACTGATAAATTCTGCGTGTAAAATAAAAGTATATTTTTTCATTTTCTTTATTTCTCTTCCCTTTTTTTGTGGGATGACCAATATGAAAAAATATTTTGCATGATTTCTCATGTATAAATGATACCAGATTGCTTGTTTTCTCAGGGGGTAGAGGGAGCTATGGGAGGGAGGATCAGAATTTGGAACTCATAAAAGAAAAGAATGTTAAAAGTATTTTTTAAAGAAAAAAGTAAGGGGAAGGTCTCAAAAAAGATGTTTCAGGTGCAAAGAGCAGGAAGATTGGTGTTACAACCTTCATTTTAGCACTAGATAATTTTCCAAAGTGACTGCAGAATCCCAGGCAGGTACTCTGCCATTAATTTCCACAGTCCCAGACAAAGACTAATGGCACTCTAAAGGTCACTTTTGCCAGGAGACATAAACATGAGAACTCTTTCTAGTTACCACAGAAATTCCCTCAAATAGAAAAGTTCCCTCAGAGAGCTAAAAAGAATGATATCAAAGAAAGGAAGCCTTGGATACTCCCAGGATCACTTAGATTGTATTGACTTACTACTGAGTTAGCCTGCTTTCTGGCTTATAACTCTATAGGGTTTTAAAGGGTCACAAAATGTTTCTACATCTCATTTCACTTTGCTACTGCAATATAGCACTGGCTATAGATCCAGCACCAAGGTTAAATACCATGCCTAAGCTTCACTGGGTTAAAAATGCTTCACATCCCTGCCTAAAATATTAACTCACAAAAAGAATGCAAGTTCACATCATTACAAAGCTTATCCTGAAAACAAATTTAAGGGATATGATCAAAGCTATTTCATTTGAAATGAAATAAGCATCTATCATGAACTCACAGGATCTTCACATTCATGTACAGCTTCCTTGTTTGGGAAGAGGCCTCAAAGGTATATTATATCACAGAATCAAATATTCTTGTAATAAATAAATGTAAGGGGATATGATGTTTTCCACACCTCTTTGTCAACTATATTACTGTGAAGATGTAGTTTGCTGTAGAAAAATATCTAAGAAAGCTAATTCATTCTCTTTCTAATCGTATATTCATAATTATATTATTGATGCATTCCTAGAGCATTTCCAAGATTTCAGAGAGATGGGACTCAACTGATAAGCAGCTATTAAGCACCTACTATGTACCAGCTAAATCTAAGGGGAGATGAATAATCCCAGTAGGCAAGGAGGCTAAATTCTAATGGAGGAATTTACATTCTAAGGTATGCATAAATCTGGAAGTTGCTATTGCATTTTCTCAACCATGATTCATAGAGGTAAAGATTTGTCTCCATATCTGTTATGTTTTCCTTTATTTTAGCATATTATCTTTAGGATATCTTGAAAATTCATCCCTATATGCCTGACCAATGGGCATCACACGCAGTACCCATATGTATTTTGTTAGGACCAGTAATTCACCCTAGCTTCACTATACAGTTCAGTAACACTAGTCTTCCTGATGTTCCTTGTCCATTACAGTCTTATCTGTGGTCTCTATGTATTTACACAGAACCAAAGAGGTGGCATGGTGGATAGAGCACTAGACCTGGAATTAGGAAGAACTGAGTTCAAATATGGCACTTATGAGTTGTGTGAACCCAAGCAAGCCACTTAACCTACATGCCTCTGTTTCCTCACAGGTACAAATGTGGTTAATAAAACCCCCTATTTCCCAGTAAATAAGATATCGGTGAAATGCTTTGCAAACATTAAAGTTCTACATAAATGTTAGACATTATTTTTATTGTTTTCATTGTCTGCTCTTCCATAATAATAAACGAATAGCCAACATTAGTATAGTGCTTTAAGGTTCATATGTATTTTATGTATAATTGTCCCCTACTTGGAATGCATTCCTTCCTCACCTCCATTTCTGCCTCTTGTGGTATCATTTTCTTCAAAACTCTGTTAATACATACATACATACATACATACATACAAATATATATATATATACATACATATATATATAAAATAAAGGAAACATGACTTTTTGTAACTGATATAATATGTGGTCCTTTTGTGTTATAGTAGTGAACTCCTAATGACACACTCTCTATGTTGTCCCACCAGCACTTTTATTATTTTTATTTATGTAATTATCTTCATTATTTATTTAGTCTTCTCCCTCCCTTCCTCCCTCCCTCTGTCTCTCTCTCTGTCTCTCTCTCAACATAACACTTCCTAGTCTGCCACTATAACTAAATCTCTGTTTTTGTAGCTTGTATCCTTCTGAAGTGTTTCTGGCTTTACCATCGCTTCCCAGCTCAGGCATAGTTCTAGAACAGCTCCTTGGATAAGTGTTAGTTATTTTACAGGCTACCAGTGTTGCTAACCAGTTTAAAGCAAGGGAATTCTACATCAGATAGATATCTGAATGGTACAGTGAACTGCGATGAAGAAGCATCAATGAGGACTTCAAAAGTATGAGATGCTGTTGTCCATGTCAGATAAGAACTGAGAAATCACAGGGAACAACATTAAAAGTAGGAAATATTTCAGTGAATACGTTCAGACTTAGCACAACACAAAGCAGAAATGCAATTTGATAATTAGGACTAACTTGATCACTCAAGACAGATGTTGTTCCCTGTCCCCTTCCCCTCAAACTTGAAGCTCAAGTCCAAAGGTTTATTTTGGTTTTTGTAAGCCTATTGCTGACAATGTCTAGCACACTTTATAAATATTTAGATTAATTAAAGGAGGATTCAGTAGGTCAGAAAAATGTAGTATTAAGGAAATGGTGCAAAATGCTGGTAGATGGATTTTCTCATATAATATCTGTGCTTAAAATGGCTTTCTTTTAGAGAGGCATACTAACTCATGCCTTTCCTTCACTCAGTTATAGTGGCTCAGTCCTAAGTCCAGGCATGTTACATCAGTTTTTTACTATATTTTAGAGTACTGTGCTCATCAACATAATTTGGTTCTTATACCATAGTCTGAAATATTGAAAGTTATTTTAGGATAATATTCAACACTAAGGCCCCCAAGTATCAGTGTTGCTAACCAGTTTAAACAATGACATTCTTGCACATCACTACCTCAAGAAGTGTCAGATAGATATCTGAATGGTATAATAAGAAGCAGATCTGAATTTTAATCCATTCATAAATGACACTCTATATTTTTCCCATGTGCCCACCGCACATTATCACTTGATGGCCACTGTTCAAATTACTGTTTATAGCACTTTTTGTTCAGTCATTTTTCATGTCCATCTCTTTCTGACCCTCTTAGGGATTTTCTTAGTAGAAATACTGGAGTGGTTTGCCATTTCCTTCTCTAGATCATTTTACAGATGAGGAACTGAGGCAAAAAGAGTTAAGTGAATTGTCCAGGGTAACCTATCTGTCTGTCTGAGGCCAGATTTGAACTCACAAAGATCAGTCTTCCTGACTCTAGAAGCTGTACTCTACCCACAGCAACACCCAGTTATCCCTAGACTCTGTTGCCGTAGTCTTAAAAAAAAACTAGGGTCAATTTCAAATCTCAATGAGTCTCCTAATCTATAAAATGTGGGGACAGGGCCAAAATCATTCATGAAGACCTTTCTAGATCTCAATTTCTGGTATTTTATCATTCACTACAGAAACAACTATAATAATATTTTTCACACTGACCAACATATTCTGATCATGTCGCAGTCAAAAGAGCCTGATAACTGGGATGGAAAAACTATTTGATACCCAAGAGAACAATGGGAAGAAAACAGAAGGATATCTCATCCATTTTCTTCCTCACACTCTTCCTTGTCACAAATCCCCAGCACACTGGTTTCCTTGTGAGTTTCACAAGATTATGCAGTTAAAGCTAGAAGGGGTCATCTAGTAAAAGTCATGCATTTTACAGATGAAGAAACTGAGATGCAGAAATGTTAAATTACTGGAATCTTCATTGAGCTAAAGAGATACATGCTGGCAGGAGTAATATTACTTTTGGTACATCAAGGGACTATAAAACTTTGCCAGCCTGGAAGAAGGGAAGGAACTATTAAGTTGGAATGGGACTTGTCTCTTTCGTGAAGATGTGTCTCTGGAGCAAAGAAATGTTCCCAGACCCTTCACATAATATCCTCTCTTTCCCATAGTCAATGGCTCTTCCCGTACCATTTTACTCATCTCCTAGTTATTACATGACCTTTTCAGTCATTATGGTTGCATGTCCTTACAGGAACATAAGATCCTTGAGTGGCAAAGGTAATAAATATCATTTAGTTCAATTCTATCATTTTACAAATGAGAAAACTGAAGCTAAGAGGCATTAAGCAAGTTAGCCAAAGGCACATAGGTAGCTAAAAACACACATACAAAAACAGATTTCAAATGAAATATTTCAAATCAATTTTCAATTTACCTTTTATCTAATAGGCACATAGTGTTTTACAAATTTTAAGAAATATATATATGTATATATATATACACACACAGAAAAATTAAACTATAAGTGAATACTTATATAGTTTCTCTTTGAAACATTTTCTCCTAAATTAGTGTACTTGGAAAACTCAGGAAAAACAAAGCAGATGAACAGTGCCTATTTCCATACTATGGTATACATTTTTTGAATAGACTATCCAAAAAGGCCCTGATTCAGTATATATTCTTGGACAGACAGAGAAAATAAATAGTAAGTCAACTGATATGCTCGAGATTGGACCTTCCATGAATCTCTTAACATCATAAAAACACCAAGAAACTACATCAACTGCCTACTTTCTATCCCTTATTTCCTCCATGTTACCAGTGGGATTGGGGCAAGAGTGACAAGGAACAAGAATCTCAGATGATGGGCAACCACAGATATGTTCTCATCACCTCACAGAAGGAAATATCTATATTGATGAGATCACAGATCAAATGGAATATTTTACTAATGTACCTGGAAAGGAACTCAAATTCAGTTCTGAAAAAAAAGCAACAAAGACTAAACAGCAGCCTTAGGGAATAAGCCTTAATTCAAGCAAATTGTTCAAATTCATGAATCTCTTCCAAAAATTTGTTCACTACTGTTAGAGAAGTTCAAATGACATTTTAATATTCTGACACACACTTGAGGTAAAGAATCAGTACAAATATGCTACTCTCAGAATTCGATTTTTAATAGAAATTTTTGCCACAATTTGAGAAATTCCAGAAATATCAGTCATGAATGATTTTGCAGAAATGGCAAAAACTGTTGAACAGGTGCAAAGATGATAAATCTTGATGGAATTAATCTCTTAAGTTAGGATATATAAAGCAACTATCAGGCAGCAACTATTATGAACTTCATATATTCAGAAAAAAAGAAAGATTCTAAAACCATTTTCCAATTTTCTAAACTGGTTGTCAGCTACTTTTTTACTGTCACCCACATGGTTACTAAATGCAGTGTACTGCATGCTTAAAAATAAGTTAATAATATGATAAATAATTTCATTTGCCAGATCTTACCCTGACCTAGATTCTGTCCATCATCTTGCATACTTCTGTGTAATTAGGGAGGAAATGGGAAAGGGTGGATGTCATCATCAGTAAATGAAAGAATTCCATAAGTACAGGGTATACTTTCCAAATGTAAAATTAGTATATTTCCCATAATTAGAATGCTAAACATGAATGAGTAAGGTAAAATTAAAGTGGAATAGTTATTTCCATTTAAATAAAAGTCAGTATTCTCATGCTAAACCTTTCTTTGAGTTTTACCAGTTGCCCTGGCCAAAGAATTCACCTCCAAAAGACCAAACTACACATCCATCAGCATATCTTCTCCACCTTGACAATCTGTCCACAGTGAGGAGAGTTTTCTTCATCCTTCATTTTTTGGAGAGGAGTAATGACATCACAACGTTGGGGTAAAATATTGGATGATGGGTGCTGCCTTGACTTGCAAATGAATTGGATTTAAGTGAGGCAGAGTTATACAATATCTTCAGCCTCCATCTCTCTTCCTGAGTCATCAGAGTCCAGTGGCAGGTCAAAAGTCAACATGACTGTCAATGACCCATGGTGCAGTGGGTAACCTTGATGTCTCCAATGTCTGACCAAGTTCTAAGAACTCCACTGTGCCTGCTTTTGCCTATTGGAACAAATTGTTCTGATCTGCCTATTCCACTAGGGAAAGTATTCACATGCTTGTGATGGACAACCCCCTAACTCACCAGCGGGTTTGAGGATATCAGTCACCCTCCATCTAGTTTAGCCTGCCTGCTAAGATGGTTTGACTGCTGTTCATTGTTACAAGCTTCTTGGAGCATAGGTGAGCATTGAGTCATAGGTGGACACAAAAATGGATGAGCAGCCCTGGAAAGGGGGCAGCAAGCCCTCACATAAGGGAAGTTACTTCCCCCTGAACTCCCCATAATGCCCTTCCCCCAAAACTTCCTCCTGGAATCCTTCTGGATTTCTACTTAGACATTTAATTCATACATTTAAGTATTATTTTGAAGACCTATTTTTATAGAGTAGGACATGTAGTTTAGTGTGTAATTCATAAAGCTGATCCAACAAACATATGTTAGCTAACACATGGGTTAGGCCAAGAGTGGAGCCTAGACTTATCTAGGAGAATAGAAGGCTGGGTTACATTTAGAATAACAGGAAGTACTCTGAATGACTCCAAGGGTTTTCTCCAAAACAAAAGCCTATCTCTTTAACAAAATATTCTTTAAGTGATGCTGTGTTGTTAGAAGTCACAGAATAACTGATTTTCTGAAGAATGAAAGTTGCAGGTCATCCAAACGACAATGAGATAACACATTGTGGGTGTGAATAGGCTGTATCATATTACCAACAAAAACAATGCAGGAGAAAACACATAAAGGATACAATCAGTGAAATGTTTAAATAGAAAAAGAAGGTTGGTCAAGGTAATAAGAATGAAGGATAACCTATGAATGTCCTCTATGATCCACTATTATGGACATAATGTCAAAAGGAAGACCCCAGAATATTGAGTGAACCCACATGGAAGGTTGCATATACACTAGACCTGCATAAAATGAGTGTGGATAGGTTGCAAACATATACAACTGAAGGGACTATCCACATTGAGAAAATGACAGTTCTACCTAAGGATATAACCAAGCAGAGTAAGGTATATATATGGTATATGTTTCTTGTTCCTCTAGGAGACTGTAAACTCTATGTATGTCTTTTGCCTTGCAATGCCTACTGTGATGCTCTGGTCACAGGAAGCATTTAATGAATTTGCTGTTGAATGTCTAGGTATTATCTAATACCAGAAAATACTTAAGTCAACTACTCATAAAATTTAACGCCATCTCTCTATAATAAAAACGTCAAAACTTAAACTACAACCATAATGAGATCATAAGATTATAGGTAAGAACTTAGAGAACACCAAGTCCAATTCCTTCATTTTTCAGATGAAAAAACTGAGGCATTGAAAGTTGTATGACCTAACCATGGTCATACAACTAAAAAGTGATTGAAACAGGATTTGAACTCAGGTTTTCCCTACTACAAGTATAGTATTATCCACTATACTACCTAGCTGCTTCACTATTCTAACACACACACACACACACACACACACACACACACACACACACTTTGTGATCCAGTGACAATGGCCTCCTTGCTATCCCTCATACAAGACACTCCATTCCCCATCTTCAGGCATTTTCACTTGCTATCTCCAATACATGGAATGTTTTCCCTACTCATCTCTGAGCCTCTTGGGTTTCTTTGGCTTCCTTCAAGTCCCAGCTAAAACCTCACTTTCTATGGGAAGCCCTTCCCAATTCCTTTAGTCATAGTGCCTTTTTTCAGTTGATTCTCTACAATTTATCCTGCATGGCTTGCTTGTGCAGTTGTCTGCATGTCATCTTCCTTTTATCATATGGGCAGTGCTTAGTGCTGAGTCTGCCACACAGTAGTAGGTACTTAATAAATGGTGACTGACTGCCTAAAACATCTAACTACTTCAAATAATATAGAACAGAAGATGGTTTAGCATCTAAAACAGATTTCAAATTTCATCTTGAGATGCAACATGACATAATATAAAGTGTTGGCATGGGCTGGAAGACCTTAGTTCAAGGCTTACTTTTGACATATAATGGGTAACTGTCCAAATCTTATAATGCTGCAGGGAAGTCTCCATATCTGGAAGCTTCAGAGAAGCTGTCAGTCTGCATTAGTCGAGGGATCTCCTCAAATAGGACTTCCCTATTCTAATGAAATCACAAATCTGGACTCACCCAACCACAAAATCAGCTGAAGTAGGAAGGAAAGAAAATAAATGTTTGTTACTGGAAAAAAAAAATTAAATGCTTACAAATTAGAAGATTTCATTACATAATGGTCAAGTTCATTAGAATGGTCATATATGCCTCGTATCAAATGTATATAACAGAAAACAGATATTTAAATATGCACTATTTTTCCACTATACAAAAGAGTAGGCTTGTATAGGATGAATGTATTGCAGAAGGGAATTCTGTCAGGATTTAAAAGTGTTTACACCACTTTCACTTCAAGCAGTCCTACAGAGCTGATGTTAATCCACTTTCCAAAGAAAGAAGCATTGAGCTCATTCAATTATTTCTTTTTTCTACCATGAGAGCCTTTGGTATTAAAGAACAGCCATCATAAACAAATGAAAGCAATAAAACTGGTACCCAGGAAATCACTAAGATGGTCTTTTAATTCAGAAAATAACCCTTTTAGAAGGCGAAAATGTTGTTCTCTCAGCACAAAGTGAGAATGAAATAGGCATACTCAAAATTTCAGAAATTAAGCCACAGGTTCTTAAATAACAAAAAATAGCCTGGTATAGAAATTTGTGGATATGTTCAGAAGTGGGGAGAAAAGTCCATTCTTTAAATCCCAAATGGATGAGTGCTAAAGTAGCACAATTATCACTATAAATAATCAAAAGATATTCAAGAGAATTTATATTGGATGGTAAGGTAATTTGGTAAAAGGCCTTCTTGGTCTCCTTCCATTTCGAGTTTCTGCTTATACCTGTACATGTTACCCATATATGCTCATCCTTCATTGCCACAGAAAACCATGCCATCAGAGAAATAATGACATGACTTGCACTTGACTTTGTTTTAAGTGAGGGAGGACTGTGAAGGTCACCAGCCTCACTTCTCCTCCAGAGCCATCTGAAACCAGTGACCAGATATTCATTATCAGGATGACTGGAGATGACTTAGGATGAGGCAATTGGGGTTAAGTGACTTGCCCAAGGTCACACAGCTAGTGAGGTGTCAGGTGTCTGAGCTAAGATTTGAACTCAGGTCCTCCTGACTCCTGAACTAGTGCTCTATCCACTGCACCACCTAGCTGTCCCACATTACCCATACCCTCCATGTGAATAACAAAACTAAATGAAATGTACTACTCTTAGACTTCAACTTCATATGCTTCTTTCCTTACTCTTTGACAAATTATATAACACTGGAGATGCCACATTATTTTCCAAAGCTGTGTTGGAATGATTCCTTTGGAGTATATTATAATTTCAGGAATTTAGAATAATCTATGGGAGGTAGAGATGTTTATCTTTCTTTTCTGGCTAGTTGAGAATATTTTGTGGTGCTAATGTCTCTTTCTTATCTATTCTGTTACCTGAATACTATTTTGCTGTAAAAAATGATGAGCAGGCAGATTTCAGAAAAGCCTGGAAAGACTTACATGAACTGATGCAAAGTGAAAGGAACAGGACCAGGAGAACATTGTGCATATTAACATCAACACTGTGCAATGATTAACTGTGAATGACTTAGCTCTTCTCAGCAATCAAATGATCCAAGACAATTTCAAATGATTCATGATGGGGGAAGGAGCCAAGATGGCAGAGTAGAAAGCTTCATATATGCTAGCTCCTAACCCACAGCCTATAGAATACCTGTAAAGAAGAACTCCCAGAAAATTCTGGAGCAGTGGAAGCCACAGAACAATGTAGTGGAGGAGATTTCTGTTCCAGAGAGGCCAGAAAAACCAACACCAAAGGTCCACCATGCACCGGACCCGGAGCAGAGCCCAGCCCTACTTTGGCTCTGTGGCACCCAGAGGCATCCAAGCAGGCTTCAGGGACAGAATCTCCAGCAGCCACGCAGTTCCCTCAGTGTCAAGAGCCTGTTTGGCTAGCCGAGAGGGGAGCGGTCTGTCTCCATAACTCAGGCCCCTTCGGGAGGCAGCAGCAGAGGCAGCAGTGGACAGGGGCTCCCAAAGCAAACAGGGGCTCAGATCCATTGTTGAAGGTCTCCACATAAACCCCCTGAGGGAACTGAGCCCTGTGAGGCAACCCTGCCCCCCACATGAGCAGCTGAACTTAATCTCACACTGAACAGCAGCCCTGCTCCCACTGAAAGCCCTGAGGCTGAGAAGTAGTATTTGAATC
>CM053770.1:102785317-102824515 GCA_028658325.1 Potorous gilbertii
GAAGATGGGGTAAGGGAAGGGAGGGATGATAGAAGAGAGGGCAGATTGGTGATATGGGTAATTAGAATGTCCAGTGTATTGGGGAAGGGGGAGGGGACAAATGGGGAGAAAATTTTGGAACCCAAAATCTTATGAAATTAATGTAAAAAGTTAAATAAATAAATTTATAAAAAAATGAAATAAAATTAAAAAAAAAAAAGAATAAGGAAGCTAGGTGTATAGTGGATAGAGTTCCAGGCTTGGAGTCAAGAAGACTTGAGTTCAAATCTAGTCTCAGATACTTACAGGCTCTGTGATGCAGGACAAGATACTTAACTCTTTTTGCCTGAGTTTCCTAATCTGTGAAAAGAGTTAGAGAAGGAAATGGCAAATCACTCCTCTATCTTTGTTAGGAAATCCTAAATGGGGTCAAGAAGAGTTAGACCCGACAAAAATGACTAAAGAACAACATTGCCACTTTGAAGCTAGACAATTTATTTGATAATGCTGTAGAGAAAAGCAAGTGAAAATCTTTAGAATTCTTGCCAATATATCATTAGTAGACTTGTAGGAAACACATTCTTCAGTGGGGTGTGTGTGTGTGTGTGTGTGTGTGTGTGTGTGTGTGTGTGTGTAGTGAAAGTGTTATTTGAAATTGTTTTTCTCTAAATGGTGATGAAGTAGAGAAATCCAAAACTGACGTATTCCTTCTGTGCCCAGAATAATGTAACCTAATCATTTCCACGGTTAGCACAGAATAACAGCTTTTTGTGCCATAAACAGATATGCTAGGGTAGGAGTCCTGCGGTCTTGAGGTCACATATGGCCCTCTAGGCCCTCAAGTGTGGCCCTTTGCCTGAATCCAAACTTTACCAAACACATACCCTTACTAAAAGAATTTGTTTTGTAAAATTTGTACTCAGTCAAAAGGTTGTACCTAAGGATCTGAAAGGCCACATGTAGCTCTGAGGCCACAGCTTCTCCACCCCTGTGCTAGGTGCCAGATGGGTCAGATTTCTGAGAAAATTCAGCTTCCTTGAGAATTGACATTTCAGGTAAGAGATAAGCGTTAGTAAGGTGGTTATTGAAACCTGCCTGCAGCTCTTTTTGCTATTTTTTCCTAATATAGTGAAAAATGAATGACTTTTCAGAGTTCTTAGAGATCATGAAAGGTAGTGCTGTGTCAAATACAGTTAATGTTAAAAATAAGCATCTTAGGATTTGAAAACACAAGACCATCCAATGATTCCCTGTCCATACATCCTTCTAACACCAGCAGTTAAGCCTCTTTAACCTTCCATTTTGGGATTCATTCCTTCCCCATATTCATAAGAAAGAAGATAAAGGACACTTGGTCAGAAGCTTCCTGGCTGAGCAATGTTTTAGTCTGGCTTTTGGTCCCATTCTGCTCTTGGTCCCTGAATTCCCAGTGCCTGGATTTCCTGACCTATGATAGTTCTAAAGCCCAGACAGATCTGACCTTATCACCTCTCTGCTTAAAAAGTCTCCCGTGGCTCTCTAGTAACTAGGATAAATCCCAAATGTCTCTACTTAGCATTCTAAGATCTTTAAATTCTGGTTATAATCTACCTTTCCATGCTTACTAGCCCTTAGTTCCTTTCCCACACTCTGTGTTCCAGAAAAATTGTTCTTGTTCCTGTACAAAACATTCCATTTCGTTCCTTCATGTTGGAAAATTCACTCCCTCTTCACATCTCTAGATTCCTTCAAAGTTCAGTTCAAGTGCTACCACTGCAGAAACATTTTCTGATCCCTTTAGTGGTTAGTATGCTTAGTTACTTTGTATTTACGTTGTATGTTCTTGGTGTGTATGCACAGGTAAATGTGTTGTTTCTTCTTACAGAATGTAAGCTCTCTGAGAGGAAGACTGGCTTGTTTTGTTGTTTGCCTTTGGGTCCCAGGTGCCTAGCCTAGGACAATGCTTGTCACTTAGAACTGATCCTCTGGTAAACCGATTGTCTCTGTTGTGTACTCTATTCTCCATTGGTTGAACTTCATGCCTTATATTCCAGTCTTGACTGTCTGATTTCCTGTTGCCGAATCTTAGCCTCTTAGTCCTGTCATCTCTCTCAACCCTAATCACTTGCTGTTTGATTGCTTATTAGGACGGCTAATGATTTTGTGCAGATGAAGATGATTAAAGAGAATACATCTTGGAGTAGAATCAAAAGACATCCACATGAACTAGACCAACAATTTGTCAACAAAGAACCTACTGAATAAATAACTCAGATGTTTATATGAAAATTAGTTCATGAAATGATTCAGAGTCACGTCATTAGTCCTAGATATAATAGAAAGATTATCCCTAAAGAGCGCATGGGTTTATCATGTGACATATCAAAAACTGTAGTTTCTATCAAAAATTTAGCAAAATATTAACATCTATTGTGTATCAGGAAAAACATGATCAGGTAGCTGGAATTATATGTCAGAAACTTGGCATCCTTTATAAACTAAAAAAATGACCAATCTCCCCACTACTCATCCAAACCTCAAAGTATTCTTGAGACTTCAGAGAACCCATTGGAGAACACAGTGTAGAATGGTAGATGTAACTTTTATTCAAAGCTACCTTTACATAATTTTTATCCATAAAACTCCACTAACAACATTTTCATATCCTTCACCATCATCTCCAAATTGCATGGAATAAAATATTTTCAAATAGGAAACCACAGTGAAATAAATTAAAACCATCTCCAAAAAAAGGACAAGTTGCAGACTCTGCTATTAGAGATATTTCAGAGTTATGTTTGGGGAAGCTTACAACCTAATGGTCTTGCTCAGTTGAAAAAGCAGTCATTGTATCCAGTTGTGCAGTAGTCCACAGAATATTTAAAATCATGTGATAGTAGCAGAATAGACTGTTCTAGCTCTAGGTCTTTGATTCTGTGATTAATCCCCTGACCTATCTTATTACCAGGTCCATCTGAACTCCATCAGAATAGAGGAAAATTATATAATAAGTGCATGGATAATCATTTGTCCAAGAAAACATTTCCATCCGAATTCAACTTTAAAATATGACAAGGATAATTTCAACAATATTTAATATATACCATATGTAGCACTTCAAGGTGTATAAATTACCTTGCATGAATTTCTCTTCTTTGATCTTTATAACAATTTTATGAGTCACAATTATTTTAGTCTGTGAGTGTAAATTGCATAGATCTGAGTTCAGGAACTTGAACACCATGGTAATGAGAGCCACAATGAATAGAAACACTGATTTTATTGAAATGATGGAAAAGACAATTTATACTTTTAACATCAGGGGAGGCCCCAATAGCATTTCTATGAGGTGGGCCACCTGGAAGGGGAAACTTCCAGAAGCATGTTTTGGACCTGAATGAAAGCTAAAGTAGACCAGAGCTGTGTTTCTTATGTAAACTTGAATTTTTTTTTCTAGGAACCAGCTCCACAATTGGATCTTGTACAATAGATGTCTTCCAGTGGATCATCACTTGGATTGATAAAGACAAAAGGATTAGAGGGGAGGAAGCAAATGAGTTCAGTCAGAGGTTACTACATCTAAAAGTGAGGGGAACATTTTGGAGGCTAAAGGGGAATCTTAATTTGTACACATGGAAATAAATTCTCCAACAGTTCCATGTTGAGTACAGCTAGAAGGTATCATCTCTATTTCACATATGAAAAAATTAAGACTTAGGTTTTGTTGAGATTCAGTTGTGACCTTTAAAAGCTCATAAAAGCAAAGAAGTAGAGGTGGAGCCAAGATGGCAGTGTAGAAAGACAGACCTGTAGAAGCTCTCCCCACATAGGTCATAAAATAACTCTAAAAAATGACTCTAAACGAATTGTAGAGCAGCAGAAGCCATAAAGCAACAGAGTGAAAGAGAGTTCCAGACCAAGGCAGCCTGGAAGGCTGACAGGAAGGGTCTATCACACTGAACTCAGAACAGAGCACAGCCCAGCAGACAGGACTGGAACAGGCTGAAGGGCATGGAATCATAGGCAGGACCTGGGTGAGAAGGGAACATGGTCTGGCTCCAGTCCCAGGGCAGCATTCCTCTTTGGAGCCCTCAGACCAAAGACCCTGAGGGAATCAAGCAGCCAAGCTGGGTCTCAGTCCTGAGTGGCTCTCCTGGGCTGAGGAGGAGTGCTGGCATGGTCAAGCTGGTGGAGGTTCTGGAGAGAGAGAATTCTACTCACAGATCCTGGGCAGAAAAGCTTGTGGTTGCTCTCAGACCAGAGTGCAGGCCAGGAGAGGACTAACCCTCTCCTTCCTTGATTGTTCCACCTTGGAGGAACTGAGAACTTGCAGGTCCCTAGAGTATACACTGCACTTGACAAGAGACTCGAAAGTCAAATGACTGGTTGGTAAAATGCCCAAAAAATGGAAAAAAAAATAAAACTATAGAAGGTTATTTTCTTGGTGAACAGGTATTTTCTTCCATACTTTCCTCTGAGGAAGAACAATGCATACCATCAGAGGAAAACCTAAAAGTCAAGGCTTCTGCATCCAAAACCTCCAAAATAAATATGCAGTGGTCTCAGACCCTGGAAGTGCTCAAAAAGGATTTTGAAAATCAAGTAAGAGAAGTGGAGGAAAAATTGGGAATAGAAATGAGAGTGATACAAGAAAATTATGAAAAGCGAGTCAACAGCTTGCCAAAGGAGACTCAAAAAATGCTGAAGAAAATAACTCCTTTAAAAGCAGACTAATCCAAATGGAGCCCAAAGTTCAAAATTCATTGAGGAGAATAATGCTTTAAAAAGCAGAATTAACTAAATGGAAAGGAGCTTAAAAAACTCACTGAAGAAAATAGTTCTTTAAAAATTAGAATGGAGCAGATGGAAGCTAAAGACTATGAGAAACCAAGAAATTACACAACAAAACCAAAAAAATGAAAAAATTGAAGACAATGTGAAATATATCATTGGGAAAGCAACTGACCTGGAAAACAGATCCAGAAGAGACAATTTAAAGATTATGGGACTACCTGAAAGCCATGATAAAAAAAAGAAATATGGGCATCATATTTCATGAAATTATCAAAGAAAACTGCTCTGATATTCTAGAACCAGAGGGAAAAATAAATATCGAAAGAATCTACTAATCACCTCTTGAAAGAGATCTGAAAAAAAAAAACTTCTAGGAATATTGTAGCCAAATTCCAGAGTTCCCAGGTCAAGGAGAAAATATTGCAAGCAGCCAGAAAGAAAAAATTCAAGTATTGTGGAAATACAATCAGAGCAATGCAAGATCTAGCAGCTTCTACATCAGGGATTGAAGGGCTTGGAATATGATATTCAAGAAATCAAAGGAACTAGATTTAAAACCAAGAATAACCTACCCAGCAAAACTGAATATAATACTTCAGGGGAACAAATGGTCATTCAATGAAATAG
The DNA here is from genome assembly GCA_028658325.1 of Potorous gilbertii. Lineage (NCBI taxonomy): Eukaryota > Metazoa > Chordata > Mammalia > Diprotodontia > Potoroidae > Potorous > Potorous gilbertii. The sequence continues at coordinate 102,790,697 of CM053770.1, forward strand.
AGGACTTTCAAGCAGTTTTGATGAAAAAAAAACCAGAGCTGAATAGAAAATGTACTTTCAAACACAAGAATCAAGAGAAGCATGGAAAGGTAAACAGGAAATAGAAATCATAAGGGACTTACTAAAGTTGAGCCGTTTACATTCCTACATGGGAAGATAATATTTGTAACTCTTGAAACTTTGTTCAGTATTTCTGGAGTTGAAGGAAATACACACACACACACACATACAGGGCACAGAGTGAGATGAATAGAAAGGTATGGTAGCTAAAAAATAAAATTAAGGAATAAGAGAGGAATATATTGGAAGGAGACAGAGAGAAATGGAACAGGGCAAATTATTTCTCCTAAAAGAGGCAAGAAAAAACTTTTTCAATAGAGGGGAAAAGTAGGGAAGTGAGAAGGAAAAAGTAAAGCTTACTGTCATCACATTTGGTGTATGGAGGGAATAACATGCACACTTAATTTGGTATGAAAATCTATCTTACACTGCAGTAAAGTAGGGGGAGAAAAGGATAAGCAGGGTGGGGGGATTATAGAACAGAGAGCAAATGGGAACAGGGGAGTAATTTGAAGTAAACACTTGGGGAGGCACAAAGCCAAAAGAGAGAATAGAATAAATGGGGGGGCAGGATAGGATGAAGGAAAATATAGTTAGTTTTTCACAACATGACTATTATGGAAGTCTTTTGCATAACTGCATGTGTATAACCTATATTTAATTGCTTGTCTTCTCAGTGGCGAGGGGAGGGGAGGGAAAAAGGGAGAGAAGTTGGAACTCAAAGTTTTAAAAACGAATGTTGAGAATTGCTTTTGCATGAAACTGGGAAATAAGAAATACAGGAAATGGGGTATAGAAATCTATCTTGCCCTACAAGAAAACGGAGAAGATGGGGATAAGGGAAAGAAGGGGTGTGATAGAAGGGAGGGCAGATTGGGGGAAGGAGTATGCAAGGTGTCTTGGGGTGGGGGGAGGGGAGAGATGGGGAGATAATTTGGAACTCAAAGCCTTGTGGAATTGAGTGTTGAAAGCTAAAAATAAATTAAAAAGTGTGTCATCTAAAAAGAAAAGCAAAGAAGTGTCTGTCAGATTCAGACTGAAGAATATGGTAGAAATAAGTCCAGTAAGCACTTTGAAAGAATTTCAAGATTCCTCGAAACTGCTTCAAATCTTTTAATATGTAAAAATGAAATCCAACTACATAGGACAAATTAACTGAGCTTTTTAGTCTTTAACTTGGGAGAAATAATCTTATTTCATATTCATGTTGAAGTCTCTGATTCCAGTAATGGTATTGTCTTAATATTTTGTAAACTTTGTATGTAACTCAGTGATGTGTGTGATACTCTGCAAGGATACTGTCAATGATTATTCTTTATTTATTAATTTTATTTATTTTCAGTGTTCTTCAATCACTACCATATAATTTAAATTTTTTTTCACCTTCCTCCCCCTCATTCCCCAAGATGGTATACAATTTTGTATAGGTTCTACACATACATTCCTATTAAATACATTTTCACTATCGTCATGTTGTGTAGAAGAATTAAAATGAATGGTAGAAATCATATAACAAACCAAAACATAACCCACACGCATACACAAAGTGATCGGCTACATTCTGTGATTGAATTCCATAGTTCTTTCTTTGGATGTGGAAGGCATTTTGTCTTACAGGACCATTGGGAATTTTTTCAAGTCCTTGTCAATGATTATTCTTGTTGAAAAGTTTAATTGTTGAATTTTAAGGTTAGAAGTCTGATTCCAGTGCTTTACAAATAAGAGAACGGTGGCCCTACAGAGATTAGGTCATCCAAAATCTTAAAACTGGTTAATTTTTAACCTCAGCCTAGAACCCAGCTAATAGGTTCATAACACGGATTTAGAACTGGAAAGGACCTTAGAGTTCAATTAGTGCTATCCCCTCATTCTGTTGATGAAGAACTTGCAGCCTGAAGTTCAACTTGAGTTGAAATTCAAGCTCTATCAGTCCTCCACATCAAAAGCCAGTGTTCTTTCCATTGCCCTATGGTGACCTTGACTCCCACTCCTCTGTATTTCCCCCTTATTACAATCCTCTTTGGTGGACTGTGACATTGTAGGTACTGGAGAGACATGCATAATCCAATGAAAGTTGCTAGGAGACTTGAAGTCCTAGTTGGGTCTCTCATAGCAGACTGCCTTGAAGTGAGGATTCAAACCGAATGCAGTCCTACCATAAACCAGTGAACACTACTGTAGCTAGCAGCAATGTCATAGTAGCACACCACCAACTTTCCTGCTTTCTATGGCCAACTCGATTGCAAGTAAATAGGCATATTTATTTGACAGAATGGCAATAAATCAGCCTAACCAGGTAAGTGTTCCCATCATCTCAATATCTTTGAGCCTGTTATTACCACTTAAAGTTGAAAGAGGGCAAAGGGGTGAGGAGTAGGTATTTTATGCCCCTCTTGTTTAAAGCCATTCCTCTATTAAGAAATTTGGAGCTTTTCATGAGATCTTTTGATCTGTGATTAATTCCATGCAGACATACAGATGTCTTGTGAGTAGGTGATGATTATTTCAGTCTCTCAGATATAGAAAAATAATGTTTAGAAGGATTAAGTGTCATACTCAATGTACAGCAAGCCGGCATTGTCCAAGTAGTTTGCATTTTTTCTTCTCCTCCTTAACATATTCTTTTACACAATGGTCTAATGGATAGAATAAAAGATAGTGTTTAGTTATTGCCATTTAGCCAATAGGACAACAGTATGCAAAGAGCTAAAATAAACTCATGGATTGGTTTAAGTATATCTGATGTCACAATTTTCACATTAGTAGGTCATAATTTTTGTGAAATCTCATTGTAATAAGACCTTTTTTTTGTTTTTCATTATGAAAATCTTCTAAAAATAAAAACACCGAATGGAGGAGAGATGTCTTGGCTCCATGTAAACCATTTGCATTTCATTGTTTTAATTAGTTGTTGCCAGAAATCAAAACCAAATACTTAACCTTTTGCATTTTGTTAATATTTTGTTGTTTTTTTTCATGGTTGGTGGTTGCCAGGAAAATGGAGGAATGAGGCTATTTAGGACAACTTCTTGGAAACGAAGCTTTGCATCTTCCTGGCTACTGAGGTTCAGCATCTCCCTACTCCTTGGCCTTCCTGACTCAGAAGGAAAAGCTATATGGACTGCCCATTTGAATATAACATTTCAGGTGGGAAATCGAATCATATCAGAGTTAGGGGAAACTGGAGTATTTGGAAATCATTCTCCTTTGGAAAAGGTCGCTGGTTCAGTGGTACTGCCTGAGGGTTGGAATCAGAATGCTTGTAACCCCATGACCAATTTCAGCAGGACTGAGCAGACAGAATCCTGGCTGGCCCTCATTGAACGAGGAGGTTGCACCTTTACACACAAGATAAAGGTGGCAGCAGAGAAGGGAGCAAATGGAGTCATCATCTACAACTATCCAGGTACTGGCAACAAGGTTTTTTCTATGTCTCACCAAGGAACTGGAAATGTTGTTGCAGTGATGATAGGCAACCTGAAAGGCATAGAGCTTTATCATTTGATTCAGAAGGGAGTCCATGTGACAATTATAATTGAAGTTGGGAGAAGACACATACCTTGGTTGAATCATCATATCATGTCCCTGTTTACATTTATGGCTGCCACTGTTGCCTGCTTCTTTTTATATTGTGCCCGGAGGCCCAGAATGCCCATCACTGCCCCCAGGAGATGCCGGCAGATAAAAGCAGACGTCAGAAAAGCAATTGGCAAGTTGGAACTGCGAGTGTTAAAAGAAGGGGACAGAGAAGTTGATCCCAATGGAGACAGCTGTGTTGTGTGCTTTGACATGTACAAACCCAGGGATACAGTGCGCATTTTAACTTGCAAGCATCTTTTCCACAAGGCATGCATTGATCCTTGGCTTTTAGCCCATAGGACATGCCCCATGTGCAAATGTGACATTCTTAAAATATAAGGAAATAAGGGAACATTCCAATGATGAAACTGAATCTTACAAAATCTAGTATTGAATGAATTATTGTTTCACTTCAGCTAGAGATACGAATGAACTCCTTATAAACTAAGACCATGCTTCACTAAAAAGTTAGTCAAGTATGTGTGTGTCCAATTTTTTTTGTCCATCTTGATAACATCAACTCCATAGAAAAAGATCGAAACTCATGTGATGATGGTCTTCTTTTTGCAATAAAGCCCTAAAACATACCCAGTGAACTGAATGTCACACTTTTTAAAAGTCTAGTTTCTAATTCATCTGACTTTTTCTCTGATATGCATACCATTCTCCTCTCTTTCTCTTCTACCTATCCTCCATGCACACACCACATTATCATCTCTGCTAGGTATCAATGTTTCAAGATTATGAGGTGGAGTAGAAGTGCAGTGGAAAGAATATTGGCTTTCGAGTGTGAGTTCTAAAGTTCAAAACCTACTTCTGATTCTGGATGTTTATGTAAATATTGGTCAGATAACTTAATTTTCCTCTCATTTTCCTTAATTGTAAAATGAGAGGGTTGGACTAGGTGTCCTCTGAAGTCCCTTTCACCTCTAGAATTATCATATTTCATTGAAAGGGATAGCTTCCTATGCCAGTGAAAATCTAAGCCCCTCCTTGCTTTGGTATATAAATGATCTTTGTGACTTGCTGTAATGAAAAACAACACAAAAAAACCCCAAAACAAAACAATCTTCTCTCCCTCAAAAAAAAGTCTTCAGAAATATTAAAATTAGCACGTAGGTAGCATACTTAGATTTAAAGGGACCTGGGTTCAAGACCCATTTCTGTTCCATACTGGTTGTGGGATGCCTAGGGCAAGCCAATCACTAACCTGAATTAATGGAGTTTGCTAGCTACTTATTTCATGTACAAGTGAAATCACAGATCTACTTGGGGGAAAAAGTTACAAGTTTTGATTAATTCTTTGTAAAGATTCCTTAAGTGTCTGTCTCATTGCAATCTCTCTGTTTCTCTCTCTCCCTCCCTCTCTCTCTCTCTCTCTTTCTCTTTCTCCATCTCTCTTTCCTCTCTGTGTGTTTCTCTCCATTTCTGTGTCTCTCTGTCTCTTTTTATTCTTTCTTTCTCTAAATAGAGATACAGACACATGCATACATGCAGGTGTTAATTTTCTTGTCATCCTGGTAACATGCTTCTCTAAAGTGATCAAGGTCAATTCCTTGGGCAGAAGACATGTAATTGTTCAAATTCTATAAGTAAAGCTTTTGCCACTTAGGGTAGGATTTACCAGAACTTGTATTCCATGGTCATAGCCCCTAGTCCCTAGCAAGAGTCCAAAATTATCTTTCTAGAAGTACACCAGGGGTAGCTTTACTTGCATCTTCCTCAGTGCTGATTCAGTCTCTGGATCACTAGTCATTTAGAAACAACAATAGAATATCATTGTCACGCACAAAGAACGAAGATTTTTCCCTTCATTGCCCCCTACAGTTTCATTTTTGCTTAGCTGTACATTTCCAGATAGACTATATCAGAGAGAAATTTTAAACTTACATTAGAAATATGAATGTGTTATCTTTGTGACTGATAAAACAAGTTATCAGTTCCTAGCTTTCATTACATATATATGTATATGTACATATACACACATATACATACACACAAATTAATATTTTAGGGAAAAGGAAAGGAGGCATGAGACAATTTCATGACCTGTTTTGGAAATTGACCATTATGAATTTTAGTTTTTATTATGACATTTTCATAAATGTCCTTATTTAATGCAAAATCTTATTGATCTGTAGGTTCCTGTTCACCCTTTTCTCTTTTTCGTGGTGTTATTACACTATTATTTGTGTTCATCCTTTGTTGCCAAAGAAGACTATGCCATCAGAGAAATGATGACTTGACTTGCACTTGACTTTGTTTTGAGTGAGGGAGGGCTGTGCAGGTCACCAGCCTCACTTCTCCTCCAGAGCCATCTGAATCCAGTGACCTGATGTTCATCAGGATGACTGGAGATGACCTAGGATGTTGAATAGCTAAATTTAATGAATCAAATTAATTTAACGAAGGCATGTTAATTTTAGCCACCAGAGAATTTAGGGCCAAAGTCAAGTGAGGGCCAAGCAAGAGTGGATTTATGACATTCCTCTTCCATAACAAAACATGTAACTTTAGTATTGTCACATCAAAACAGATAACAGTAACCATAAAACATTGGGGTAAAAACAAAGCAAAACAAAAACCAGATCATCACCATCTGGAAAAGTTTGGTGTAGCAACAATGAAGTTTTTCTTAGTTCCCTCACAAAGTGATCCTTTTATTTTGAATTCATACTATGCGGTTGACATCAGTCCAGCTAGAATTTAGTCAGATGAGAATATTATAAATAAAATAGAAAATAATAAAGAAAGGAGAAATCCTGACAGCTGCAGAAGTGTTTCATTTGAAAGAATTCCTACTAATGTCCCCTTTGACTTCTAATGCAGCAATTTAGACTCCTTCTTCAACAACATTGAATTACATCTGGCTATCACAGAATTAGCACATTTTTGCTTAGGCTGAATATTTCTCTGTTAATTTAACAAGACACTATGTTAGTAAATCCAATGTTAGCCATTTTTATCCTTTCCACCCCTCTCCACCATGCTCTCTATTACCAAATTAATAATTTTCATGATCCATGGGTCAGATTTCTTCTGGGAAACTGTTATTTGTTGTTGCTGGGTTTGTTTTTTTGCCTTCTTAAAAAATATCTTTTGCTTTTTCTTAATGTAAAATCAGACTGTCAAACTGAGTCACTAAAAAGCAGTAATCTATCAAAAGGATCCATTCATTGCCTTTAATCCCTACAAAATGAGGACATTGTTAAATATCTGAATGTGGGTGTTTTAGACAAAATTAAACTATTTTACCTATTTCTGTTGATGTTTAGGCCTGGTCTGAGTCCATAAGAGTCCTCTATCTCCTTAAACTTCATTATATTTGACTATAAGATTACGTGCTTGATCATTTGTTCATAAAAACAAACAAAACCCCAACCACTGTGCTGGAGAAGAGAAGAGTTCATTTTACCCATAAAAAATATTATCAACAATTTTGTGGCTTTGGATCACAGCCTGGAAGATTTTTAAAAATAAGATATATGCTTTGATTTTCCATTTTGTTTTTATTTTCAGTTAATAACCTTGGAAGTTAACTACCTGCCACTATTATATGTAACTAAGCAATAACATTTTATATAGCAATATAGAAATCACCCTTAACAACACTTGACCAGGCCAATACACTTTCAGTATGAGCTAAGATCTTTTATGATTGGCTGAATTGTCTCTGATGTCACAATCACATTAGCCCACAACAGTCTGTAGAGACTTAGTGGGACTAGATTTTTTTTTCTGATACAGGGTTTTTCTCATTCTTACCTTCAACATCTCAGACTCATAAGAAGTCTTCAAGAATTTCCCCCCCAAAATGTGGGAGGGTAGTAGGATGAGTTTTCCCCTTGAAGATTCTTTTCTTTCTTTCCTTTTAAGTTAGTTGCCACCAGATGTGGGAGCCACTTCTTTTTGCTTGGCTGGTTCTTAAGCTTTAAAGGGAGAAATGAATCTAGTTAAGACAGGTACTTGGAGAACCAATGCTGCATTTTCCTGGCTTTTGATACTCACTTTCTTTCTGCTGCTTAGTCAGAATTATTGCAAAGCAAGCGCAATTTGGACTGCTTACATGAACATATCATTTCATGTGGGGAACCGGATGTTATCGGAATTGGGGGAAACTGGGGTATTTGGAAGAGGCTCCATTTTGAAGAGGGTAGCTGGAGTTGTAGTGCCACCAGAGGGAAGGAACCAAAATGCCTGTAATCCCTTGACCAATTTCAGCAAACCCAAGGACTCAGAAATGTGGCTCGCCCTCATAGAACGGGGAGGTTGTACTTTCACACAGAAAATAAAAATAGCAGCAGACAAAGGAGCTAATGGGGTGATCATCTACAACTTCCCAGGAACTGGCAACCAAGTATTTCCCATGTCTCACCAAGGAATTGGAGATATTGTTGCAGTCATGATTGGCAACTTAAAAGGCACAGAGATTTTGCATTTGATTCAGAAGGGAGTTCATGTTACTGTTATGATCGAGGTAGGCCGAAAGCATATCATCTGGATGAATCACTATTTTGTGTCTTTTGTTATTGTCACAACTGCTACTTTGACCTACTTCATTTTCTATCATATTCGAAGACTCTGGGTAGCAAGGATTCAAAACAGAAGATGGCAACGGTTAACAACAGATCTTAAGAAAGCTTTTGGACAGCTCCAGCTGCGTGTTTTAAAAGAAGGGGATGAGGAAACAAATCCAAATGGGGACAGCTGTGTTGTGTGCTTTGAAGCATATAAGCCCAATGATGTAGTGCGTATTCTAACTTGTAAACACTTTTTCCACAAAAATTGCATTGACCCCTGGATTCTAGCTCATGGTACCTGCCCCATGTGCAAATGTGACATTCTCAAAGCTCTAGGGATTGTGGTAGACATTGAAGATGGTGCTGAATCTTTGCAAGTTTTAATGTCGAATGAGTCACTTACTGCTACATCACTTAATGAAGAGAGTTCTGGCAATGACCACCGTTCTGTAAGGAGATCAGATAAAGTGACCAATGGGGAAGAATCCTCTTCTTCAGGAAACGATAATCAGTCTAGTTCTGTAGCAGTTGATGTTCATCCTTCACCTTGACAGCATGCCCCTTTTGAAGAAGTGGATTAAACTTGTGTTTATCAAATCAGGTCCAAAATACCGACAAGCAGTTCTGTCTGTCTGAAGTGGGAAAGTTTTTTTTTAATTTGTTTGTTTGTTTGGGGGAGTTTTTTTGCATTCTTTTTTGTTTCTTTAGTAATTATTTCTACTACAGAGATATGTCACCCAGAAAGAGGGAGGAGGGAAACAACCTATCAAGAAATGTTTATGATTTTATTTTGTTCTAAACATGTTCAGTTTCAAGTCTTAATTTTGTATATGTACAAATATGGGTTATAAGTTAATGATATATGTCTGATTCCTTTTTGATAATATTTCTAATACAGTTTACACATTGATTCTAGCACAGAAGTAGCTTCAAGTTGAAAAACATGTATTTTATAACTAGGATACAGATTTTTATTTTATTTTTCTATTTATAGTACAGTTGGTTAAGTTGAAGGAATGATAATTTTCTATTTTGCTCATTGAAATTTTGATATGCATCATTTAATCTTAAGAAGAAAGCTTTCATAAAGTTACATTCAAATAAATATATTTCAAGCAAACTACATCATCATAACAACAAAGTATTTTAAGAAAAAACATTGATCCTTCAAACAAATAGCAAATATTTCATTACTTGCTATTATTAGACAAAAGTCTAAAAGATTCCTAATCTGAGACTATACCTACAATGAGGATAAGATAGTTCCTCTGACACATAGACATGCCTTCTTAAAAAAAATCCTAATTTTTGTTAATCCATCAATAAAATACTGACTACTAATATTTGTCAGAATCTTATTTGTTTTAGAGACAGACAACAAGTGGCACAATGGATAGAGCACTGAGCCTGGAGTCAAGAAGACTTGAGTTCAGATGTGGCCTCAAGACACTTACTACCTATGTGATTCTGAGCAAGTTACTTAACCATTTGCCTCACAGTTCCTTCTCTGTAAATTGAGCTGGAGAAGGAAATGGCAAACCACTCTATTATCTTTGCCAAGAAAACCCTAAATGAGTTGACAAAGAATCAGACATGATTGAAAAGTGACAACAAAAAAAAGTGTAAAAATGAAAGTCTTTTACGTGTCAAATACCATTACCAAAGCCAAATATATCTTTTTAGGAACCTGGAAAACAATAAGAATTTAATCTCAGTCTTACCAAGGAACAGGAAGGGAGTAGAGTAAAAAAAATATCAAGGCATTTTGATACAACAAGAATCTAGTTATATGGTTTACAAAATGTGGTGAAAATTATTTTCTAGTACTGAACTTTGTTAACAGTAAGATGATTTTTTAAAAATTACATTTCCTGTCTGCAGTAGTGTAAACATAGTGGTAATAAAGTCTTAGAACTGAAGGAAATGTTATGGATAACTACTCCAGCCCTCCTTATTTTGCAGATGAGGAAAGCTGAAGCTGAAACATAACACAGTTTTTCTTTCTTTACTGAATAAGTAGCTGACAATACAGTTTTGCTCTGAACACAATAGTAACTATGTTAAACACCGTGGGCTCCATTTGCCTTGGAGTCTTGTTTTCATTTCTCTCTTCCCACCTCTGTCGGTTAGAATCCCTGGATTTCTTTAAGTCTCATACCAAGGGCCAGTCCCTCCATCTGTCCCCACCACAACTCCCCAGTGTCCTCTTCACTAAAGTTACCTTGCCTTTACTTTATATGTTCTGATTTTTACATGTGGTATCATAATTTTAAAAAATTCTCCTTGAGAGCAGGAATTCTTTTTTTTTAGTGATTTGTATCCTGTTTTGTATCCTGATTTGTATCCTTTGCCTAGCACATGCTAAGTGCTTAATAAATGTTAAAAGACTTTTGAAATTTGGAACATCTAGCATTTCTCTCTTCCCCTTCCCTCCCTTTCCAGTTTTTTTTTCTTTTTCTTTGTTCTTTCTCCTAGACCTTAGGCCCGCCAGTGATCCTTTGGATGTCATGAAAAGTACAGATATTACAGACTATTGCAGTAAGATTTGTAAGGGAGTGATGGGGAAATGAGTTATTTTAAATAAACCATCTCTGTTCTTTTACTCCTCCAAGCTCTTGGATCATTTATTTTCTTTGGAATCATTTAAGTATAAAAACTGTCTTGTTATGACAGGAGCACAAATTTCATATTGTATGTTCCAGGAATTTGTTTTGAGGGGCAAGTGTGGCATGTTGGGGGAAAAAGGGGTCAGAAAACATGTTCATTCAAGGGAGTTGGAGTGTTTGCAGTGGCAAAAGATGAGGGGAGAAGTAAGATAATCAATTCAATAAAATAGACTCAGGAAAACTTTCCCATAAGCCTTGCCTTTCAGGGGGGTTTGAATAAATTGACAAAGCTCAGTTACTCTGGGTATATCTATTGGAGATGACTATAGCATTATTATACAGAATATGATTAATTATTCATTCTATTGGCATTTAATCTACATTTTAGTTTGTATCCTCTGTGCATTTGGTGATGTACAAAGCTTCTCTTTGAGAACAATACTATGATTCTTCAATGTGGTATTTCTTTTTGTTCCTCAGCTCTGGTATCATGATGACCATCTCCTGCAGCTATTTTTGTGATGACAGCATAATATTTTCCCCTCAATACACACACATATATATATGCATAAAACTAATTTATTTGTTTTTAGTTTTCAACATTCACTTCCATAAGTTTTAAATATTCTCCCACTCTCTCCTCCCTCTTTCCCCAAGGCACTATGCAATCTTATGTGAGCTCTGCATATACATTCCTATTAAACACATTTTCATGTTAGTCATGTTGCGTGAATGAATTATAAGAAATTGGAGAAACCATGAGAAAAACAAAATGAAACAAAATAAAAGAGAAAATAGTCTGCTTCATTCTGTATTCAGACTCCATAGTTCTTTCTCTGGATGTGGATGGCATTTTGCATTATCAGTCCTTTGGAAATATTTCAGGTCCTTGTATTGCTGAGAAGGGCTAAGTCTTATCAGAATTAGTGTGTTGTGGTTGTTACTGCGTATAATGTTCTCCTCTTTCTGTTTCCTTCACTCAGCATAAATTCATATATGTCTTTCCAGGTTTTTCTGAAGTCAGCCCATTCATCATTCCTTTTTTTCTTTTATTTTAATGTGATATTTACATTTGTTACTATTAATTTGTTTTGTTTTCTACAATTACTTCCGTAAGTCTTAGATTTTCTCTCTCTTCCTGAGATGGTGTGCAATCTTATATGGATTCTACACATACTTTCTTATTAAATATATTTCCACCTTAGTCATGTTGCATAGAAGAATTAAAATGAATGGGAGAAACCATGAGAAAAACCAAACCAAACCAAAACATAGTACAAGAGAAAACATTATGCTTCATTCTACATTCCAGTTCCATAGTTCTTTCTCTAGATGAGGAAGGCAATTTGCCTCAAGAGTCCATTGGGAATGTTTTAGGTCCTTGCATTGTGGTGAAGGGTCAAGTCTTCCAGAAAAATTCCTCACACACTGGTTGTTACTGGGTACGGTGATCTGGTTCTGCTCCTTTCACTCAGAATCAGTTCAGTCCTTAAAAGCCTCTCTGAAGTCTTCAGTATTCCATTACATTCATATACCATAACTTATTCAGCCATTCCCCAAGTTTTTGAGCATCCCCTTGATTTCCAGTTCTTGGCTACCACAAAAAGAGCTGCTATAAATATTTTTGTACATGTAGATCATTTTCCTGTTTTATGATCTCTTTGGGATACCGTTCTAGAAGCAGTATTGCTGGGTAAAAGGATATGCACATTTTTATAGCCCTATGGGCATAGTTCCAAACTGCTCTCCAGAAGGGTTGGATCAGTTTACAACTCCATAACGCCACAAGTGAAATAGTGTTCCAACTCTCTCACATCTTCTCCAACATTTAGCATTTTTCTGTTTTGTCATGTTAGCCATTATGATAGGTGTGGTGTGGTACCTCAAAGTTATTTTGATTTGTATCTTTCTAATCAATATTGATTTAGAGTTTTTTTTCATATGACTATAGATAGCTTTAATTTCTTCCTCTGAAAACTGCCTGTTCATATCCTTTGACCATTTATCAGCTGGGAATGATTTGTATTCTTGTAAATTTGAGTCATTTATTTTAGAAATAAGGCCTTTATCACAGACACCAGGCTTAGTGGAAAATTTTTTAATTTAATGTAACAAAAATTATCTATTTTGTATTTCATAATGTTCTCTATGGTTTTTTTGGTCATAAATTTCTCCATTCTTCATAAATCTGGCAAACACACATTCCTTGCTCTCTTATTTTGTTTATAGTATTAGCCTTCATATCTAGATTGTGTACCCATTTTGACTTTATTCTGGTATATTGTATCAGAAATTGGTCTATGCCCAGTTTCTGCCACACTATTTTCCAGTTTTACCAGCAGTTTTTGTCAAAGAGTGAATTCTTATCCCAGAAGCAGGGGGGTCCTTGGGTTTATCAGGTAGTAGACTGCTATAATTATTAACTACTGTGTCTTGTGCACTGAATAAATTAATTTAGGTAGAATTGTCATTTTTATTGCATTAGCTTAGCCTACCATGAGCTATTTACTTAGATCTGACTTTATTCATGCAGTAAGTGTTTTGTAATTCTGTTCTCTAGTCCCTAGGTTTGTTTTGGTAGGTAGTCTCCCAAATATTTTATAGTTTCTACAGTAACTTTAAATTCTTTCCATCTCTTGCTGTTGGGCTTTGTTAATATATAGAAATGCAAATAATTTATTATGGGTTTATTTCATATCCTGCAACTTCATTAAAGTTGTTTATTATTTCAAGTAGTTTTTTACTTGATTCTCTAGGATCCTCTAAGTATATCATCATATCATCTGTAAATAGTGATAACTTAGTTTTTTCTTCACCTGTTTTAATTCCTTCTATTTTTTTCTCCTCTTATTGCTAAAACTAGCATTTCTAGTACCATATTGAATAACGGTGGTGATAATGAACATCCCCATTTCACTCCTGATCTTAATGGAAATGCATCTAGCTTTTATCCCCATTACATATAATGCTTGCTGATGGTTTTTAGGTAGATGCTCCTTATCATTTTAAGGAAGACTCCATTTATTCCTATCCTCTTCAGTGTTTTCAGTATGAATGGGTATTGTATTTTGTCAAAAGCTTTTTCTGCATCTACTGAGATAATCATATGATTTCTATTAGTTTTGTTATTGATATGATCAATTATTCTGATGGTTTTCCTAATATTGAATAAGGCCTACATTGCTGATATAAATCCTACTTGATCAAAGTGTATTATTTCCATGATAAGTTGCTGTAATCTTTTTGCTAGTATCTTATTTAAAATTTTTGCATCTGTATTCATTAGGAAAATCGATCTATCATTTTCTTTCTCTGTTTTGACTTTTCCCAGTTTATGTATCAGCACCATTGTATCATTGTATCATAAAAATAATTTGGTAGAACTCCTTTACTGTTTTCCCAAATAGTTTATATAGCATTGGCTGTTCTTTAAATGTTTGATAGAATTTGCTTGTAAATCTATCTGGTCTTGGAAATCTTTTCCTAGGGAGTTCATTGATCACTTGTTCAATTTATTTTTCTGAGATAGGGTTTTAAGTGTTTTACTTCACCTGCTGTTAATCTAGGCAATTAAAAATTTTAAAATATTTATCCATTTCATTAAGATTGTCAAATTTATGGGCATACAGTCAAAATAATATCTAATTATTGTTTTAATTTCCTCTTCATTTGGAGGTGGTCACCCTTTTCATTCCTAATACTGGTAATTTGGGTTTTTTTTTCCTTTTTCAATCAAATTGACCAAAGGTTTATCAATTTTATTTTTTTTTCATAAAATCAGCTCTTAGTTTTATTTATTAATTCAATAACTCTCTTAGTTTCAGTTTTATTAGTCTCTCCTTTGGTTTTCAGTATTTCTAACTTGGTATTTCCTTGAGATTTTCAATTTGTTCTTTTTCTAGCTTTTTCCGTTGCATGCCCAATTCATTGATCTCCTCTTTCTCTATTTTGTTTATGTAAGCATTCAGAGATATGAAACTTCCCCCAAGAACTGTTCTCACAGCATCCCATAAGTTTTGGTAGGTTGTTTCATTATTGTCATTCTCTTGAATGAAGTTATTGTTTCTATGATTTGTTGTTTGACTCACTCATTCTTTAGAATTAGATTATTTAGTTTCCAATTAATTTTTGGTCTATCTTTCCATAGTTCTTTATTACATATAATTTGATTGCATCATGATCTGAAAAGAATGCATTGACTATTTCTGCCTTTCTGCACTGGATTGTAAAGTTTTTATGCACTACTGCATCATCAGTTTTTGTGTATGTGCCATGTACTACTGAGAAAAAGGTATATTCCTTTCTATCCCCATTCAATTTTCTCCAGAGGTCTATCATATCTAACTTTTCCAGAACTGTATTTACTTCCTTAGCTTCCTTCTTGTTTAACTAGTATAGTTTTACTGTCTATTTCTTCCTTAACTTCTCCTCTATTTGGATGCTATACCACTTGGTGCATATACGTTTAGTATATTACTACATTGTCTGTGGTGCTATATTGTTTCCTTCCTTATCTCATTTGATTAGATCTATTTTTGTTTTTGCTTTGTCTGAGATTAGGATTACTATGCCTGCTTTTTTCTTACTTCAGCTGAAGCATAACATATTCTTCTCCAGCTTTTTACCTTTACCCTGTGTGCATCCCCATTTCAAATGTGTTTTCTTCAGTTAGTTGCTGTACCTCCCTTTTCATTTGTCTGATTTTTTCCTTTAAGGAGTAATTTTCTCCAGTTAGGTTTTGTACCTACTTATCCATTTGGTCAGTTTTACTTTTTAAGGAACTCTTCAGTGAATTCATTTTTTCATTTTATCAATTGTATTTTTAAAATCGTTGGTCAGTTTTTCTTCTTCCTCTAATTTGTCTTTTAAAATCCTTCTTGAGCTCTTCTAAGAGTGCTTTTTGGGCTTGAGAGCATATTCATTTTTGAGGTTTCACATGTGGGAATAGTGACAATGCTGTCCTGTTCTAAATTCATATTTTCATCTTCCCTGTCCCTATAGTAAGATTCTATTGTCTTTGTTTTCCTAATTTGCTTCTTGTTCATGGTGATTTCCTTTGTCCTAGCTTTTAAAGTGTATCTCTGCTTCTGAGGCACAAGAGATTCTTTCCCATGTTTCTTACATTGGGATCTGGGGTTCTGGTTAGTTCCTTTGTGTGCTGTGGCCTCTGATTCTGTGAACTAGAAGCTATATAATGCTGCAGTTTAACTGATACTGAGCTGGTTGGTGTGTGCCATGGCCTAGGCCAGGTGAAATCTTTCTGAGTTTCCCTGGAGTTATACTGAAGCACATGGCCTGAAGTGTGGGGGAGGGGTGATCTGGCTACTGGAGGACTCCTTCTCCTCTAGGGCTGCACTAGAGCATGGACAGGCTCAGCAGTTGGTTGACCCCCATCTGCACTGGTGTCTGCCTGATTCCCCTGACTGTGCTAAGGCTCTGCTGGGGTCCTGGTGTTGGCCTTTACAGGCTCCACCCCCCCTGGGGCTCAGGCTCTTCTGCTGGTCCACTGATGTGGGACTTGATGTGACGCCTCCAGTCCTGCAGTGGACCCCATCAGCCACAGTAGGAGGGACCCGTCCCATCGATCTCCCTAGACTGCTGAGCTAAAAGACTGCTGTATCCCTTTTCCTGGTCCCACTATTGCAGAATTTTTTCCTGGGACAATATTCTCTGGATCTTTCAAGGTAAATAAGGGGAGGGTGACAGCACTTACAGTTTACTCTGCCATTTTGGCTCCTGGAAGTTCACATAGGTGACTTTCAAACATTTAGCCTGTGGACTGATCACTCCAGGAGTAGCTGCTGCTGCTGCCATGGGCCTTGCACTTCTTTCTCACCCAGCTCCTCCAGACTCCTGCCCTGTGCTGAGAGGTTTGGGAATCTGCAGTAACTCTGGTAATTCATTCTGTTCAGGGCCATGCCCAGTCTACTATGGCCAAGTCTGTGCTGGTGCAGCCTGTGTGCTCTGTACTCCACCAGCCCAGTGTAAGAAATCCTTCCCTTTGACTTCTGGGCTGTCCTGTGCTTGAAATCTGCCACATTCTATCTCCCAGCGGATTAGACCACTCTCAAATTTGTTTATATTCACTTTTGAGAAGTATCTGAAGAAATTTGTGGAAGAGTTCAGGTGAGTCTCTGCTTTCACTCTATCTTGGCTCTTTCCTCCCCTCCCACACACACCTTAAGTTTTTAAAGTCAGCAAATTCTACCCTATCCTGATCCATACCCATCATACCTTCCCCTGTTCTACCTTGCTAGGAGGAAGGCAGAATGGTGTAATCTACCTCCACCACCACCACCACCACCACCACCACCACCTTTTACTTACTGATCTCATCAGAATTCAAGGCTTGGAGTCAGGAAGATAGAGCTTCAGATTCCATCTTTGACACATTAAATTATGAGATCCTGGGCAAGTTATTTAACCTATATATGCCACAAGCAAGTCCTCAAATCTTACCTACTAAAGCTGTTTTGGTGATGAAAGTTTATGTATCAGAAATAGCTTACACCAGAGGTATCAAACACACCCCGTGCAGTGAACAACCCTCTCAGGTGAATTTGAACCAGATTTAAAATGTAATTTGGAAATATTTTATGAAATAAAAGAATAATAAATATGGTCAGTATGCTACCATAGAGATCCTTAAGGGTGGTTTAATGGCATATTTCTGTTTGAGTTTGACACAACTGCCCTATCCTGACTCACATATGCTTGAAGTTTGCTTGTAGATGCTAAAGTGAATCTCTCAATAAATGTTGTAGTGTGTAGAGGGTATTTGTACATGAGAGAGGATATTGAGTTAGATGGTTCCTCACAAACTCCTTCCAACTTGGATTTTTATAAGATAGAATGCATAGCTACGAAGTGTTATTCTGATTTCCTGCTACATGATCATAAAGATGCCCACCTTTAGCCTGCTCTTCTGTAGCCATTACCACCAATAACTGTATTATTCAGAAGCATTTTGGAATCGAGGTATGTGGGTATACTAAGGAGTTCCAAACTTATTGTTCACTCATTTGCTTTCATCCTTTTATAAACTAGGGGTAATTTGCTTGCCATGTCATTATAACTATAAAGAGAGATTTAGACAACTGAATCAAGAAGTATCCTGGGTGATAATCATGAATAGCCTAACCATGGTACCCGCTGCTCAGATTATACTGGTGCCAAATGATCTCAATCAGAAACAAATCAGAAACAGCATGAAGGGCTGAGAGGAGAATGAAGGATCAGAGTTCTCAAACAATTTAAGATAAAAGACAAGGGCTTAGAATGAACGTACTAAAATGTTAGGTTTATTACTGTGCCATCTAGAGTAGCTGAATAATAATAAAAAGGAAATTGAGAAATTAAAATAAAAGTAATATGATCACATTATCTCTATCTGAAAGCTGGAGGTTGTCATTTTTCGTCATTACTGATATAGTTTCTCATGGCAGATGCATAAAAAATGTTTATTTGTATTGAATGTAGCTAAAGGAATGGAAAGTTTTTAAAAGTTGTCCAAACTATGTGTGGAATTCATGAACTGATGTATTTGAAAACTCAGGCATTAAAAATGTATTGATCCATAAATTTGAAGAATTTCCCTGCCTCTAAAATAATGAAAACATATATCTCAGATGGTCTGGGGTACGTCATGGTATAAGGGAAACTGCCTACATTACAAAAGTGTTTCTTAGTGATTAGAGTGTTAGGCTTGAAATAGGCTAGAGTAGAAGACAAATGGTTCCCAGATTCTAGTACACTTTTACATAGTAGGTACTTAATAAATTCTCATTAATTGATTTCTCTCATACTGTAACTTACTCTGTAGCATTCCAAGTACGCATAGTCCCATTGTTTTAGAACAAAATAAATTCCTGAGGGAGGTGAAGGGCACGTTGACTTAGAAAACCATAAAATAACATTAGACTGTATTATATGTTTCCTTTGTTAAATAGTGCCCAGTTTTTAATCTTGTTCTGTCCATATTCAAGAGTTTTACAGCAGATTGAGACCTGCCAGCTGTGAGTTTCACAGTTTTGTACCGTGTGAAATTCCTTACAACTTATGGATCAGGATACTTTGGTGAGAGGTGGCACAATGATGGTGGGAGGGAGAGAGAGTTGGTATCCCACCTCTGACAAGAAGTGGCTGTGTGACCCTAGGCAAGTTATTTTTTTATTACAACTTTCATAAGCTCTTTAAGACTGTGTATTGGGACTCATGATGCAAAATTCCATCCACATCCAGAGAAAGAACTATGGAATTGGAATGCTGCATGAAGCAGACTATTTTCTCTTTTATTTTTCTAATGGTTTCTCCCATTTGTTTTACTTCTATGCAGCATGACTAATGTGAAAATGTGTTTAATAAGAATGTGTGTGTGTAGGGCTCATATGAGATTACATACCATCTTGGAGAGGGATGGAGGAGTTGAAACTATAAAACTTATGAAAGTGATTGTTGAAAAGTGAAAATAAATAAATTAATAAATTCGGGGGGAAAAGATTAGGGGAGGAAAATGACAGCAAACTGAAAGTGATGGGAAAGCTTTTACCTGATAGCACAGTATATTTCATCTGCTCATTTCAACCTGTTTAATTCAGCCTAAGGAAAAAAAGACTATGGATTGCAGGATTTCAGGCTGTACTGGAAGGGTGGGTCTTTGCTAAAAGCTCCTCCTTACACCAGTGAAATCACCAGTCCAGTTTTTATGTCTGTGTTTTTGATGCTTGGGTTTTAAAATATTTATCAAGTATTTGAGAAGCATTTTATTGGCTGTTTGTAGTGTACAAGTCACCGTGCTAAGTGTTCTGCTAATATGTATCAGGATTTCATCATTCATATTTGTGTCATGGACCCTTTGGCAGTGTGATGAACCATATGAACCCTTTCTCAGAATAATGGCTTTAAATGGGTAAAATAAAACACCCAGGATTACAAAGGAAACCAATTATATTGAAATTCATTTGCCAAATTATTTTTTAAAAAACTTTATAGATGCCAGGTTAATTCCTCTCTCCCTCTCTCTCCCTCCTTTCCTCCCCTTCCTCTCCTTCCTTCCTCTTTCTGTCTCTCTCTATACAGAAAAGTGTAGTCATATGTATGTTTTATATATATATAAAATATATACACATGCATATATACACACATATATACTATATATGTGTATGTACACACAAAACTACACTGGCTGTACTTACATATATAACAAAATAGACTGCATATGTGTCTGAATACATGCATACACAATATGTGTATACACACGTGTTATGAATTCATTTGTGTAGAGAATTACCAGTCAGAAACTTCCTGAATTTCTGCACCTTAGAGGCTCTGAGTTGTTAAATTACTTGTCCAGTGGACTTTGAGAACAGATCTCTACTCATGAACTGACATCTTCTTATAGATTCATATATTATTCTCATCTGCATATAGGTATAAATGCGTAATACTTCTTCATATGGAATCATAACATCAGAAAGAAAGCATTAGAAAAATTACATTTTTATAGACAAATCACCTTTTAGGAACTATATATTCTTTTGGCTACATTAAATTCAAATAAATATTTCTTAAGCTCCTACTATGTGTAAGCCATTCTGTTTATCACTGAGAGTACAAAAATGAAAAATCACAGTCTCAGGCTTTTAAGAAGATACTTACAAGTTACGCTCTAATGCAACAGATATGTCCTTACAGAAATAACTGTGAAATGTTATGAATGCATATGAGTGAAATGTGTGCCAGAGCCAGCTTATACTGTCTTTTGTGAACAATTTGTTAAATTCAGTAATCAATAAATGCTATCAATCAGGACTTGATTTATTGTTTTGTTTATTGGTTAGACTTAAGAAAGTGATGGGGAAAATCTTAGTAATGCAGTTAAAACTGTGTTGTGGAGTTTTTTCTGGGAAGTTAATTGTTAAAATTTGCCAGCAAACCATTCCAACCATCGTTGATGTAAGAAATTTGAAGACATGATCATGGCTAGCAAGCGTGTCAGGGAATGACTTTTGAAAGTGATGACCTCTCAAGTCTTGAAGGAAAGGATTTTGGTAAATGGAGATGAATATATATAACATGGAGGACAGTGCTTAGATATGAAGAGAGCAGAAAATGAATAATCGTGCTGTGTGGATCCTATGCGCTTTCTGTTTTACCAGACCATGCATATAGCTAAAACGTACAACAAAGAGCATAGACTATGGAGTTGGAAGATCTGAGTTTAAATGTTGCCTCTGATACTGTGTGACCTTAGGCAAGTTCTTTTATCTAACCAGGACCTTAGATTTCCTCGTTTTAAAAATTATATACACACACATGAACACATATGTGCATATATATACATATACACACACAGGCACCTATACATTACCCAAACATACACTGATAGAGTAATCCAGTGGGTTCCCCATGCAACCATATCTCACAATCTGGACCATTTGAATTCTTCATCTCATTGATATTTCTCATGTAGATCTCCACACTGATCTCTTTTGATTAAGTCTAGTTCTCACTAAAGAAATCCTGGAGTATCATAAAGCTCAATATACCCAGCACAAAATAATCTGCAAAGAAGAATATCTAGAGAATCCCACAGTCTGTAAATAAGGACTATCTCTTTCATAGGGGTGAAAGGAATCTTTGGCTAGTATATATCCCTATATTTTATGACATGGTTGATTTTGATAATAAGACAGTTGTTCAACAATAATATCTCTTTTAGTCAAAACTGGCAAGGTATGATATAAACTGGCAAGGGATAACATATATACATATATATGTGTATATGTATGTATAATATCATCCTTGCCAGTTATATATATATATATATATATATGTATATATGTATATATAATATAATTATATATATATATTTTTTGATAAGTTTTGTAGCTGCCTTTTGTTTTTACAGTGTAGTCATTTCCATTTAAACCCCCTCCCCACTGAAACTTTGCTTGTAACAAAGAAATGTATTTAAACAGTCAACAGAAACAATAACTATGTCTGATGGTGTATACCACACTCCATATCTAAAGTCCTCACCTATCTGACACAGGATGTTTCCTTGTCTGTTCCCCAGGACTGAGATAAAATTCTTCTGAATTCATCTGCTTTTTAGTGTTACAATTTAAATTGTTATGGTCTTTATGCATGCTGTTATTTGTTCTTTATTCAGTATGCATCAGTTCATACAATTCTTTTCAAGTTTCTTTGAGTGTTTCATACTCATAATTTCTTATGATGTAATCATATTGTATCTGATTCATAGGCCAAAATTTGTTCAGTTTTTGTTTGAACAAAGAAGTGTTAAGAATGGTTATAGTTATAGTTACATTTAAGGCATTTCATTTTGTCATTGACCTTCTTGGGATATATATGACCAACAACAATATGCTAGGTCAAAGCATATAAATACTTTGAGGTCTATTTTCAAATAATTACCAATTATTTTTCCAAAATATTTGGACCAATTTATAACCGTACAAGAAGTGTATTCTTCCACCAATTTTTCCACAGTTCCTCAAATATTGACTATATATTTTTTTATCTTTGCCAGGTCTCAATACTCATCCTTCCTTCCCTCTCCCCAGCTATTAATTCTTTTGACTTCTTTGTTTTCCTTGATATTCTGTAGATTTTCGTGACATTGAGTTTAAATGGATCTCTTTCTACTTTTCTAAACATTTCCTTTTAGTCTCCTTTGCTAGATAATCATTTATGTTCCATCCATATTAGATGCACTGATCCCAGGGTCCTTTCCTGTCTTTTCTCTGTATTCTTTTTCTTATTGATCATATCAGATCCTATGGTGACAATTGTCATTTCTCTGTCTCCCTCACCCTTCTCAAAATAATTTTTGGATTTCTTTTTTTTCTGGGGGGTGGGGAGGCAGGGCAATTGGGGTTAAGTGACTTGCCCAAGGTCACACAGCTATTAAGTATCAAGTGTCTGAGGTTGGATTTGAACTCAGGTCCTCCTGAATTCAGGGCCAGTGATCTCTTCATTGTGCCACCTAGCTTCCCCTAGAATAATGTTTTTCCATGCGTGAAATGCATAGGATTTCAAAGATGAATAATTACATTGAAATTCAGTTTTCCAAATATTTTCTTAAGTTCATGGGCACCAGGTTAACCCCTGCTTTTAGAGGGTGAATGTTTCCTTTCAATGTGGTTTTACAGGTCTCTAGGTCTCAGGCAATATTATACAGAGCAAGTAGATGCTTAATAGGTGTTTGACCATCACAATTCATTTCATCTTCCCAGAATTATACAGAGTGCTTAAATATACTCTCTAAATGCTAACACACATGTTGGTTTCTGCAGTCAGAGAGGACTGTGGGAATTATAGTTATTTTAAACAACAGATGAACCAAAACAGCTGAGGGCAGATGGTACATTTCAATTTAATGTCCAGTCAGCAGTAGATGAGTCCAAGAAAGAAACTGTAATACAAATAAAGTGAAACACTTCATTCTGACCAATTTCATACTCTTTCGTTGAAAGGACTAGGTCATTCTTACTAACTCAGGATAAGCAGAAATAGAGAGATTTTTCTCACTGACCTGAGCTCCTGTAATTATCATCTCCCTGTAGGCTTTCTCTTTCAGTACACATTATACCTGTTTGATCCAAGACATGCCCATTAAACTCTCTGGCCTAGGATCATAGGATTTGATTTTTTGGTGGATTAGGGATTAGAAGATGACAGGAAACATGGTAAGGCTGCCCTGGATGTAGTGATGCTAACAACATTCTTCCTAGGCAGTAACAGAAAATAGTAAATGGCACAAAAGAGGTAAAGGTTTAGGTTGGGCATATAGAGGTGGAGTGTGGAGATATATTTCTCTCTGTCAGACACAAAGCTGAACAGAGAGGTGAAAAATATAGTGTATGAGTAAGTTTTCTTTTTTTTTTAGGACAGTGAAAGGCAAGGTATTTGGGGTTGTGATTTACAACAAATTCAATATAGGCTATATATGTGTAGTTTTGCAAAAGACTGCCAAAATAGTCATGTTGTGAAAGATTAACTGTATTTCTATACATCCTATCCGGTCCCCCATTTATTCTATTCTCTCTTTTGACCTTGTTCCTCCCTAAAAGTGTTTACTTCTAATTATTCCCTCCTCCCATTTGCCCTCCCTCCTTTTATCTCCCACAAACCCCCACTTATCCCCTTCTCCCCTACTTTCCTGTAATGGAAGATAGATTTTCATACCCAAATTGAGTGTCCATTTTATTCCCTCCTTAAGCCAAATGTCATGAGAGTAAGCTTCACTTTTCCCTCTCACCTCCCCACTTGAAAATGCTTTTACTTGCCTCTTTTATGAGAGATAATTTGTCCCATTCTATTTCTTCCTTTCTCCTCCCCTTAATTGTATTAGTTAGATATCATCCCTTCCTATTCAACTGACCCTGGGCCCTCTCTCTATGTGCATATAATTCCTCTAACTACCCAAATACTGAAAAAGCCTCAAGAGTTACAAAAGTTATCTTTCCATGTAGGAATGTAAATACTTCAGCTTTAGTAAGTCCCTTAGATTTCTCTTTCCTGTTTACCTTTTCATGATTCTCTTGACTCTTGTGTTTGAAAGTCAGATTTTCTATTCAGCTCTGGTCTTTTCATCAAGAATGCTTGAAAGTCCTCTATTTCATTGAATGACCCTTTTCCCCCCTGAGGTATTGTACTCAGTTTTGATGGGTAGGTGATTTTTGATTTTAATCCTAGTTCCTTTGACTTCTGGAATATCATATTACAAGTCCTTCCATCTCTTAATGGAGAAGCTGCTAGATCTTTTGTTATCCTGATTGTATTTCCACAATACTCAAATTGTTTCTTTCTGGCTGCTTGCAGTATTTTCTCCTTGACCTGGGAATTCTGGAATTTGGCCACAATATTCCTGGGAGTTTTTATTTTCAAATGTCTTTCAGGAGGTAATTGGTGAATTCTTTCAATATTTGTTTTACCTGCTGGTTCTAGAATATCAGGGCAGTGTCCCTTGATAATTTCATGAAAGACTCGTTTTAATTGTCTTTCCTGTATCTATTTTCTTGGTCAGTTGTTTTCCTAATGAGATATTCATTGTCTTAAAGTTTTTCATTCTTTTGGTTTTGTTTTGTAATTTCTTGGTTTCTCATAAAGTCATTAGCTTCCATTTTCTCCATTCTAATTTTTAAAGAACTATTTTCTTCAGTGAACTTTTGAACCTCCTTTTCCATTTGACTAATTCTGCTTTTAAAAGCCTTCTTCTCCTCATTGGCTTTTTGGATCTCTTTCGTATTTTGGTTAGTCTATTTTTAAAGATGTTATTTTTTTCAGCATTTTTTGAATCTCCTTTAGCAAGCTGTTGACTTGCTTTTCACGATTTTCTCTCATTACTCTCATTTCTCTTCCCAATTTTTGCTCCACCTCTCTTACTTGATTTTCAGAATCTTTTTTGAGCTCTTCCATGGCCTGAAACCATTGCAAATTTATTTTGGGACTTTTGGATGAAGAAATCTTGACTTTGATGTCTTTCTCTAGTGATGTGTTTTGTTCTTCTTCCTCTAAAATGATG
The DNA here is from genome assembly GCA_028658325.1 of Potorous gilbertii. Lineage (NCBI taxonomy): Eukaryota > Metazoa > Chordata > Mammalia > Diprotodontia > Potoroidae > Potorous > Potorous gilbertii. Next base: position 102,816,013 of record CM053770.1, read on the forward strand.
GATGAAAATACCTGGTCACCAAGAAAGTAACCTTCTGTGGTCTTATTTTTTTTTTCCTTTTTTGGGCATTTTCCCAGTCAGTTCCTTGACTTTTGAGTCCTTTATCAAGTAGAGGGTATACTTTAGGGACCTATAAGTTCTGAGTTCCTCCAAGGTGGCACAATCAAGGGAAAGGAGTTTACTCCTCTCCTGGCTTGTGCTCTGGTCTAGGAGCAACCACAAGTACTCCTTTCTGCCCAGGGTCTGTGAGTAGGGTTCCCTCTCCACAACAGCCTCTAGCTCCACCAGGTCAGTGCTCCTCCTCACCTCAGGACTGACACTCAGGGCTGAGATCCAGATCAACAACTTGATTTCCCAACGGCTTTACGCTGAGCTCCTAAATTTGACACTGCTACCTCATCAACTGCTACCACCCTGGACCTGGGGATAGGAAAGGACCCAGGTGAAAGAGCTTTTTTCTGAACTTTGAAGCTGTATTTGGTGTTTGTGGGGATCTGGGGAACTGCAGCTGCTGCCTGGGATTCCGCCTGCTCCAGTCCTATCCTGCTGTACTGGATGGCCAAGGCTGGGCTGTGCTCTGCTCTGAGCTTGATGTGATAGGCCTTTCTTGTTAGCTTTCCAGACTGTCTTGGGCTGGAAATCTCTTTCACTCTGCTGTTTTGTGGCTTCTTCTGCTCTAGAATTTGTTTAGAGTCATTTTTTATAGGTGTTTTATGGGGTTTGAGGGTAGATTGAAGAGCAGGTCCATCCTTCTACTCTGCCATCTTGGCTCCACCTATCTGATTTATTTTGAAGCAGAATACATTTTAATAGCCCAGAATTGTTTTGTGTTTACCATAATTGAATTTTCCAAAGATGTGAAATGACACCAAAATATTTTTGAGCACTTATAATGTTATCATTAGATTACATTTTAGGGTTTTTGGGGGGTCATGAAAATTGAGAACTATTTAGTCATACACTGAATGGATTACTATTGAACACAGCAAGTCAGTGTGGCAAGCCAGCTTTATTGAGAAGACATACTTACAATAAAGAAGAGCAGTCAGGGAAGATGGAAACAGGTGAGATTTCACTCTGGCAGATTCATGCTGCTTGAATAGAGGGGAGAAAGAAGAGACTCTTGATGAATTGGTAGCTATTTGATATTCAAACTCTCCAAGGAATGGCTGACTGCAGTCAGCCTCTTCTTATCCTTATTGTCTAATTTTCAAAAGATGACCCAGGGTTTGAGGGTTTTCTTAGATTTTGACTACTGAAGTCTTCACAGTAGCTTAGTAAGTGAAAGCTATATCTGATATAGCCAGGATTCAGACAATAAAATGATTTTATCAAGATTAATAATGGGGCAAAATAGGAAAAAAAGGATTATATTAAGGGCATTATTAGAAGATGACTGTTTCTTTGATAAATATTGACAAAACCTACTTCTTCAAGAGTTTCTGGCTCGAACATCCTCACAGTGCTACCAGGAATTACTTCAGGGATAGCCTCAGAATTCAGCTTGAAAATAGTAGTTTTTATCTGTATTTAAAAGACTTTATGAACAACAGAAAAAAACACATGCTAAATAAACTGGCATGGGTGAATAATGAGACATTCTACTGAGTTAATTCACATGTTCATTTGAAGGGGTCAAAAGATCCATTTCTTGGCCAATTCCTTATTTGGAATTACTGTAGTATGTCAAGTTTTTATTGTCACTGGTTTTCCGTTGCCTGTTAAGCTACTTGACATGGTCTTAGCATAGAAATATGTTTTTGTGTTGTTGTTTAGCTGTGTCTGATGCTTCTTGACCCCTGTAGGGGTTTTCTTGGCAAAGATACTGAAGTGCTTCCTTCTTCACCTCATTTTGCAGATGAGGAAACTGAGGCAAGCAAGGTTAAGTGACTTACCCAGGGGCACCCAGCTAAGAAGTGTCTGAGACTAGATTTGAGCTCAGGAAGATGAGTCTTTCTGCCTTCATACTGGCACCTCTATCCACAGCACCACCTACTTGCCCTCTGACATAAATAGAAAGGACTAATTCTTGGTAGAACTCTGATGTGAGGTGTTAAAATTCAAATAGGAGACGATCTATGTCTACCTTCTTCTCATCCATGAATAATTATGACATTAAAGGGTATTTTCATTGCATTCATCGGTATCTGGTAGTTCCAGAAAGGCAGTGCCAACAAATAAACCATAAGTCAAATGGCACCCTGATCCTTTCTACTGGAGTCTAAATGAGTTTTAAACTAGCTCCTTTTATGCAGGGTCTTTACACAGGGAGGTTTGTTGGTGTTCTCACATCCCTAAAATGCACCTTTGCAATTATATACCATCTTCAGTATTCTCAGCCTTGCAGTTCTCTCTGATCACAATTGTCTATTATTGCACATTTCCGTATTCCTTACTTGTCTCATGTCTCTTGTTCAACCTTATCATGATACTTGGTCCCCTGATTCCTCTGTCTTCTCCCACTTCTACTTCTGGCCTCATTTTCCTCCTTACCCACTTCTGGTATTTTGGTCAGCTGCTTAAATTAATTATACCTTCTCTAGCATTAAAGTCTGAGATTTCTAGCAGGTGAGAAGTAGGAGTCATTCAGCTTTAACTACAGTTCTATTGATAGTACACCAAACCAGGAGAGGAACACTTAGGAAGGCTATAAGGAGACCTGTATTCCTGCTTCACTGCTAACCTGGTTTAACTCTGGAAAATAAAGTGGGAAAGAAAGAAAATCAATTTTCATTTGTTGAAAAAATAAAATTTAGTTAAAAAAAGCCTAGAAAGAAGTAAGAATTCTGGTCAGTGACCAACCATGATTCCAAATAGACAATAAAGTACAATACATGTTTCTTGGTAGAGATATGACGTCCTGAAGATGCAGAGGATGTATTTTTTTTTACACCGCCAGTACAGGAATTTTTTAAAACAATGTGTATTTGTTAAAAGAGTTTTGTTTTTCTTTTTAATCATGGGACAATTGGGTGGAAAACAGAGAAAATGGATTTTATTTTGTTCATTAAAATTTTTTTAATTAAAAAATAAGTCCTGCATGTAAAATCTCACAGGAAACTTAACTTTATCCAGGGTGTAGACTAATTCTATATGAGTTAAGGGCTATGTAGTTTTACACTAGGTGGTGATGCACTAGTTAGAGCACTAGGCTTGGAATCATGAAAGTTCATCTTCCTGAGTTCAATTCTGGCCACAGACCCTTACTACTCTGAGCACTTAACCCTGTTTGCCTTGGTTTTCTTATCATTAAAATGAGCTGGAGAAGGAGATGACAAATCACTTTCATATCTTTGGAGTTTTCTAGAAATCCTCAAGATGGAGTCACAGAGAGCTGAACACAACTGAACAACAAAGTTTATATTCTAAGATAAACAAAGGGATCTGAAATTCTTATACTTTCCTCAATCTAGGGTAACCATACTCCAGGAAACTTTGAATACATTAATGATCAGTAGTCAGGGAAAAGTTTAAAAACAGGAGTTTGTGAAATTCTTTTAATTTTAGGACCTACAATCATAGATTCATCAGCCATTTTAGCTATTGGACAGGTGTCCTCTGTCTTCCACAAGGGAAGAGACCTTTACTAAGCCTGCCTGGTTCACTTTTATCCTGACCTTTGACTGTTTGAACACTACTAACCCTTAGTCCTAGAAAACTCATACTGTCACCTCTCCTCTGATTCTACTCCCAGCCTGCCAAATTCTTGTAATAATGTGGACCAGTTGATTGCATATTTATGCTGTCTAACCTCATCTGAGTCCCACTCTGCTACATATAATTCATTGTATTTCGTATTATTAGCTCTACCACATTTTCTACAGTGACCCTTTCAAACTTCTACTTGCCTTCTCTGCAAAACCTCAATTGTATCTTTAAAAATGAATACTTTTAGGAAAACCTTTTGCCCCTTATTTTACTAATATTAAATTATCTAGTTTGAATTATTTCTCCTATCTATCTCTGACTGCTTTCAATGTCCTCAGTTTCCTTCTAGTAAAAGTAGATGATATGAACCTCCTTTCTAAGGTATATTTGATTGTATCTCATCCTGTCTTCATGAGCTCCTTCCAAACATTCTTTCTCTTTCATATATTTCCTCTCTCAATCTCTATGGGATCCTTCTCAGCCTACAAATATAATTGGGTCTTACCAAGACTTAAAAAAATTTAAAAGCAAAAACCAACAACAGTAACAACAAAAAACTTCTTACTTTAACCTTTCTGCATCCTTCAAGTTACTGCCTCCATTCTCTCCACCACTTTCATGTAAAGCTTCAGAAAAGAGTAATTTACACTTGGCTAGTTTTATTTCTTCATCATTCACTCATTACTTGTTTTTCAGTCTTTTCAAATGATTCTGAATCTTCATGGCCCTATTTGGAGTTTTCTTGACAAAGATACTAGAGCAGTTTGCCCTTTTCTTCTCTAGCTCATTTTACATAGAAAGAAACTGAACTAAACAGTGTTAAGTGACTTGCCCAGGGTCACAGAGTTAGCAAGTGTCTGGGGTCAAATTTGAACCCAAATTCTCCTGACTCTGGGAGGCTAGCACTTTGACCACTATAGCTGCTAGCTCATTTCTTAACCTATTACAATATCTTCCCACCATTCTACTGAAAGTCATCTTGAATGTTTCTAATGACCTCTTTGTTAAAAAAGCCAATGTCCTCATTCTTTTTAACCTTCTTCATGTTATGTTGTTGTCTACTTTTTCCTTGATGCCTTCTTATTCCTCATCTTCCTTTCCATGGTTTTGCTCTTTCTCTTTCACTTTTGATAGTTCTTCATCCTATTTTCATCTTTGAGGCATCTGAATATTTTTCTTCTGCCTCAAACTAAGAAAACTTAAACTCTTAAATTTCTCCCCAAAACTTCTCTCTATTGCTTTTTTTTTGTTCAAATGGCAATACCATTCATCCTTACCTTACATATAGAATCAGTTGTTGATTTTACTTCCAAATTACTTCTCCCATCTGTCCCATCCTTCCCACACATGCCTTAAACATACTACTTTTAGGCCCTTACTACTTTCCCTGGACTGTTATAATTACATTTGAACTGTTCTCTCTCCAAGTTCTTACTTGTCCAATCACCTTTCTTAGACAATACATTTTAAAATTTCTTCAGTTAATTCTTTTTTTGAAAGTTTTATTGTTGTCTTGTGTTTTATATTGCATATATTTCCCTTTGTCCACTCTCTTCCCTTATATTGAGCCCCCTTTAATAGCATTGAAATAAAACCAACAATCTAATAGAACTTACATGCCTCAGTGTCCATCTATAATTCAGGTTTCACACTTGCTCCAATAATTTGCTTTTTTCACTCTTCTTCCATCTATAGATAAAGGAGTAAAAGGGTGACCGTCTTTCTCTAAAAATCAAGGTCATCAGGAAATCTCCTTTTAGAAGATCAGGTCTTTGAAGTCTTCATTTTGAGGCCAATCAAGGCCAAGGCAATTCCCAAGGCTGATGCTGCCCAGGAAATTTCCCTTCTCAGACCAGAACATTGGATTCTGGAGATCTAACACCCCCCCTTTTCCATAGAACATTGAAGATTGGGAACATTATCCATGAACTCCTCTCTAAAGTAATATGGACAAATTGATTCAACCACCAAGTGCTTATGCCCCATCCAAGGAAGCCATCACCACTTTTTGATGGGACAGGAAAGATAAATGGTGTATACAGTTTTCCACAACCTCATGCCCTACACAGGCATGTTCTCAGATCAGAAAATGAAATGCAAAAAGATTGAAAGTATTTTGCTGCATTCTCTTGTGATATAGGAGGTTTTTGAACTTCCAAGGTTCCAGTCAGCCAGTCAAATTGAGAGTAGCACTGTTTGCTGGAAACCAGTAAGAAATTGTTATCTTCTACAGATGAAGCAATATATTCTAACTGATGGATAACCCTCTCCATATATTTGTGTCAAATCATATCTGTTTTACATAAGAATTCTAGCAGAAACTCTGCTGTTCTTATTTAGTCATATGCAACTCTTTCTATAATCCCCTTTGGGGTTTAATACCAAAGATAATAGAGTAGTTTGACATTTCTTTCTTCAACTCATTTTTTAATGATGAGGAAAATGAGACAAAGTTACTTGCTCAAGATAACACAGTAATTAAATAAAGGTCTGAAACTACATTTGAATTCAGGTCTTACTAACTCCAGGTTCAGTTCTCTATCTGTTGTGCAAACAGCTAAGAAGAGGTTCTACCTATATTTAATGCAAAGGGCTTTTCCCCCTCATTTGACAAATTCCATTTACTTTGGAATTATGTTTGTTTTGTCTATGATCTTTATTTTAATTTCATATAATTAAAATGTCTATTAAAAAAAAAACCTCATGTCCTTAACTCAAAAGTGCTCTTCAAAATTCTCCTCTAAGTTTTGTATTATGTGAGCTTTTATATTTATGTCATGTATTCATTCAGAATTTGCTGTGATACAGTATATAAAATGCTAATTTAAACCCAAATCCTACTAAACTGTTTTCCAGTTTTCCTACACCTTTTGTTCAAAAGTATTCCACTTAGTAGCTTGTTTTCTTGTGTTTGTTGAACACAAAACCTCTGTATTTAATTTCTTTTTGTTAATGCTTACTTGTATTAACAGTTTTTTCAATTAACTAATTAATTGAGATTAATTAGAATTAATTTTTTAATTAATTAATGCAATTTTTTTAATTTTTAAAAAATTATAACTAAGTTTTTGTCATTATTGTTTCACAATGCATTTTGGGGTCTGAGTGATTTGCTTGTGACTATTATTTCCTACATTATGATACATGGCCTTTTATTTCTCTTTGTGTGAAGTGTATGTGTATTTGTGTGTTTGTGTGCGCACACAGGTGTTTTCTGGTACACCTACTACCTTTAAATTAGCATGTCTTATCCTCAAGATTGCTTCACCTGACTTGTATAAATCTAACAGTGCTCTTGCTGTTTTACTCGTTTTTGTTAAATTTTCTTCTACATCAGTATTTTTGAGTTTCCTATCACCCTCTTCCCTCCCCCCTCCCCACTAAGCTTTTGTTGCCTGGCAGAGTTTCTCCTTTGTATATTTTAAATGCCTTTCTCATTTGTCTTATTGATTTCATCTTTGGTAGCTCCAGTTTTCACCCCAGATGCATGTTATCGTCATCCTTTTCTCTTTTGAGTGTTTCTCGTTCTCTTTTAACTAGTACCAAAATATCTTGCTATAATTGCTTCCATCTCCCCACTTTCCACAAATGTACTCATAGAATTTGAGTCTTAATTTTTTTATAGATATTGTATGTGTTTTTAATATGTGTTTATTTTATTTATTGATTTATTTTTATTATATTATCAAATTTATTTTTTCTTATTTTTTATTGACTGTGATCTTTCCTAAGTTCTATTTTATGTATTTATTTTATTATATAAATTTATTAAATTTATTTATTTCCCCTTACAGGATTCCACTTCTTCATTGTGTTGTGACTGCTGGCCTCTCTACTCATGTTCCTTTTCATATGAGTCTGCTGTTTTTTGTTTCTTTTTCCTAACTGAGAGATTGTCTCATTCCCAAGCTTTCTCTCTTGGTCTTTTTGCCATCTCTCCTCTTCTATTCTGATTGTATCAGTGTTAGCTCTTTTGGTCTGTCCCATCTTCTCCCAGCCCCAAAATTCTGCCTTTGGTACAGAAAACCTAAGTTGGATGATTCCAGAGTCCTGGGTTGAGAGTTGAGGGACAACTTTTTACTTTCCTGCAATGGAAAATTTCACTAATATGGTGGGATAATAAAGATGATTGTAGCTGGATTTATATTTTCTCAACTTCCTTTGGTAGAGAAGATTTTATCTGTACTACTAGTGCTCCTTCTCTTTCGTCTTTGGCCTTCCCCATAGTTATTCACTTTCTATGGTCATTGGAAGTGCTGTAAAAACTCCCTTTTCTACTTCTTCTTTTTTTTAATATAAATTTATTTAACATTTTACATTCATTTTCACAAAATTTTGGGTTCCAAATTTTCTTCCCATTTGATCTCTCCCCCACCCCAGTACACTGAGCATTCTAATGTCTCCTATCACCAATCTGCCCACTCTTCTATCATCCTTCCCTTCTCTTGTCCCCATCTTCTCTTTTGTCCTCTGGGCCAGATAACTTTCTATTTCCCATTACCTGTATTTCTTATTTCCTAGCAGCAAGAACAATACTAAACAGTTGTTCCTAAAACTTTGAGTTCCAACTTCTCCCCATCCCTCCCTCCCCACCCATTCCCTTTGGGAAGGCAGACAATTCAGTATAGGCCATATCTGTGTAGTATTGCAAATGACTTCCATCACAGTCATGTTGTGTAAGACTAACTATATTTTTCCCTCCATCCTATCCTGCCCCCCATTGTTTCTATTCTCTCTTTTGATTCTGTCCCTCCCCGAGTATTGACTTCAAATTGCTCCCTTCTCCCATTGCCCTGCCTTCCATCATCCCCCCAACCCTGCTTATCTCCTTCTCCCCCACTTTCCTGTATTGTAA
>CM053770.1:102825015-102843623 GCA_028658325.1 Potorous gilbertii
CTTTTTTTGATCATGGCTTTCAGGTAGTCCCATAATTTTTAAATTGTCTCTCCTGGATCTATTTTCCAGGTCAGTTGTTTTTCCAATGAGATATTTCACATTCTCTTCCATTTTTTCATTCTTTTGGTTTTGTTTTGTGATTTCTTGGTTTCTCAGAAAGTCATTAGCCTCCATCTGTTCCATTCTAATTTTGAGAGAAATATTTTCTTCAGTGAGCTTTTTGCACCTCTTTTTCTACTTGGCTAATTCTGTTTTTGAAAGCCTCATTGGCTTTTTGAACCTCTTTTGCCAATTGAGTTAGCCTATTTTTCAAGGTGTTATTTTATTCAGCATTTTCTTGGGTCTCCTTTATTAAGGTATTGGCCCGTTTTTCATGCTTTTCTTGCATCTCTCTCATTTCTCTTCCCAGTTTTTCCTCCACCTGTCTAACTTGTTTTTCAAAAACCTATTTGAGCTCTTCCATGGCCTGAGCCCATTGGATATCTGTTTCAGATGTTTGGGATACAGAGGCCTTGACTCCTATGTCTTTACCTGATGGTAAGCATTGTTCTTCCTTGTGAGAAAGGAAGGGGGGAATCATCTGGTCCCCAAGAAAGTAACCTTCTATGGTCTCATTTTTTTCCCCCTTTTCTGGGCATTTTCCCAGCCTATTACTTGACTTCTGAGATTCCTCTCCACCCCTGCCTAGATCCTCCCAACTGGTGCTTGGGGTCTGAGATTCAAATGCTGCTCCCTAGCCTCAGGGCTTTTGGCGGCAGGCCTGGCTGCTATTCAGTGGGAGCTTAAGTTCTGGTGCTCAGGTTGGGGCAGGGCTACCTCCCAGGCTCAGTGTCCTTGGCGGGGGGTGGTTTATGCAGAGACCTTCCGTAATGGAGCTGCTGCCGAGCTCCTGCCTGCTCCAGCAGCCTCTGGCTGCTGCAATTGCCTCCTGAGGGAACCTGGGTTATGGGGAAACCCTGCTTCCATCTCAGCCAGCCCAGAAGTGTGCGCCTGTGGGTTGAGGGACCTTTGTGGCCACCAGAGATTCCCTCTCTAAAACCTGCTTGAATCTGCTTGCTCCTCTTGGTGCCACACAGCCAAGGAAGGGCTGGGCTCCGCTCCCATCTGGTGCGTGATGGATCTTTGGGATCAGTTTTTCAGGGCTCTTTGGAACGTAAATCTCCTTCACTGTGTTGCTGCGTGGCTTCCACTGTTCCAGAATTCGTTGGGAGTTCTTTTTAGAGGAAATTCAAGGGCTGTGGGTTTGGAGTTAGCATATGTGACTCTTTCTACTCTGCCATCTTGGCTCCTCCCCCCTCCCCTTTCTTCTTCTATCTACATTAAAAGAGTGAAAGGGTTCATTTTAGATCACTGCTGAGAGAATGTCATTAGAATCTACTTCAGTCAGAGTCCCAAATCGTAACCTGGAAAGTGAGTCACATAGGATGTGGACCCAGGGGAGTGAGTGTGAGTTTGTCACTCAGCCTCCATTTGTCATATCAGAAGGTGTCTTATGTGGGGAAGTTTTCTATCTTCTTGGGACAGTTAGCATCTGACATATTCCTTATTGATTCCAGGTGGTATGGAGTCTGAGAAAGAGGATGAGAATTCCTTATTTTGCCACCTTCTGTTACATGTGCAATATACCTTAGTAAAAGTTAAGGAAAAACAGTCCATCTATGATTTCATCAGTTTGTGTATTCACTCTGTGGATGGAGCTCACCACCTATCCATACCTCTTCCTGTGTGGCTCTTGACTGTGATCTTCCATAAGTCCTGTACAAATGATCTACTCAGTATGTTGAGGAAATTGTCTTAGGTCTTTCTACATTTCGATCTTATTGGGACAGCACTCAAGTCACTTTTACTTCCCTTATCATGCTCACCTACTTTTCCAATCATGCATTTCCTGAATGATTTTTCTGACTTCATATCTTTGGTACAAGTCATCATCAGAAATTAGCTTCAGCCTTATGCTGCTATGATAAACTTTCTAATTCAGAGATTTAACCAAGTCACTAACCTGCTTAGAAACCTCCAGAGGATACCTGCAGTTTACAGAATAAAATACCAATTTAACTTGTGTGAAGTTTAAGTCCTTTCCCAATCTGTTTTTAACCTACCCTTCTAGCACTGATTGATACTATATCCTTTTACAGGGCAGCTAGATGGCACAGTGGATAGAGTGGTGTGCCTGATGTCAGAAAGACTCATCTTCCTGAATTCAAATCTGACCTCAGGCACTAGCTGTGTAACTCTGGACAAGTCACTTAACCCTTTTTGCCTTAGTTTCTTCATCTGTAAAATGATCTGGAGAAGGAAATGGCAAACCACTCCAGTATCTTTGCCAAGAAAACCGCAAATGAGATCACAAAGAGTTGGACATGACTGAAACAACTGAACAACAACAATAAATAACTCTTTTGTACATGCTGTGTTTCAACCAAATCACTCTAAGGCATTCCTTACTTTTGTTCTACTGTTTCTCAATCCTTATACCTGGAATGTTTGTGTTTGTCCACGTGATTGAAATCATTCTGTTCTTTCAATGTCCATTTCAGTTCACAAAGCTGTCCCAGAGCCTCCCACCTCCCAACACCTTTCTCATCAAAGTTCTTATTGTCTTTTGTTGGTACCTCTCCCTTGTACTTAGGACATTCCAGCATGTCTCTTATTTGGGTAGAGGATTTAGCTGCCCTTATTTGTATATTTTGTAATTCTTTAAAGCACGGGCTGTTTTTCATATTCACATCTTGCACATGTTAGATATTGTATGTGTGCTTAATATATATGTATTTAAATTAAATTGATTTTTTGAGTTGTGAGAATAAATATACCTTATATAATCTCTGTGTTAGGAGGGGTGTTTTATTCAAGGCAAGAAAGGATGCTTGATGAATGTGTACTGACTTCCTGTGATTTGAACATAAATAACTAGAAAACATCTGAATTGAATTGATTTGAACCGAATTGAAGAATTCTGAAGTGTTGTGTGATACATGACTTGACTTGATTATCCTGGTACTATGCTTAATGATTCTGAGGTTGAAAGCTTCCCTAAGGTATCTGTCATTTTTTGCTTTGGATTATTTCTAGGTATTTTACTGGCAACTTCTTAAAGCAGGAATGAACCTAGAGGGTATGACCTTTGTAAAAACATATATTCCCTAGGATTTTTTAGAAGCTATGTATATCCTGGGGGCAGCTAGAGGTTGCATTAGTTAGAGTGCTGAATCTGAAGGCAGTTCAAATCTGACCTCAGGAATTTACTAGCTATTTGGCCTGGGCAAGTCACTAAATGCTGTTTGACTTAGTTTCCTCATCTATAAAAATGAGCTGGAGAAGGAAATAGCAAACTATACTTTGGTGCCTTTGCAAGAAAAACCTAAATGGGGCCATGAAGTGTTGAACATGATCGAAATGAATGAACAACAGGTACTTCTTAGATTCATGTTAACTTTCTTAATCTATGAGGAAACCTTGATTCCTGATTCCATACTATTAATATTTGTGCTGATCTTGGGAATATAGCTGTAAATATTCTGCTGTTTGCCTCCATATCATTTTAGTAATTATTCTAACAAAAACAAAGTCCTTACATGAGAAGGTTTCTGATTGTGCCAAAGTCAGAGCTTGGATTCCATTCTATAGCCCTTCTTATCCTCTTCCTTATATTCCAGTTGCTTAAGGACATTGATGCAGAAGAGAAGATTCCCATAGTTGTTATCTACAATTTCGACAGTTCGAAATAAAATATTTTTATTTGTTCATGAAATGAATTTGTAGGATCTTTTCATGGAGCTTTGCACAAAATAGTTTCTTCATGATTTTTTTGCATCGCTGTCATTTCTCATCCCAATTTTTCCTCTTACTTCTCTTACTTGATTTTCAAAATCCTTTTTGAACTCTTCCATGACCTCTGACCATTTCAAATTTTTCTTGGACACTTTGGATATTTGAGCCTTGACCTTGCTGTCTTCCTCTGGTTGTATGCTTTGTCGAGAGAAAATACCTTTTCACCAAGAAAGTAACTTTCTATAGTTTTATTTTTCCCCCTTATGGTCATTTTTCCAGCCAATTACTTGACCTCTGAGCAACTTGTTAAGTGCAGAGTGTTCTGCCCCAAATTTCAGGGACTTTTGTATAGTTACTTTCAGAGATATCTTTAGGGACCTGTAAATTCTCAGTTTCTCCAAAGTGATATGATCAAAGGAGAGGTGTTTACTCCTCTCCTGGCCTGCACTCTAGTCTGTAAGCAACCACAAGCACTCTTTTCTACCCTGGAACTGCAAGTAGGAATCCCTCTCCACAGTGCCTCTAGTTCTACCACTTTGCCTCCTAGGATTGCAACCCAGATCAGCAGCTGGATTCCCCCACCATCTGTAGACCAAGAACTCCAGAAGCAGCTGGCCACTGCAGCCTCTGCCCTGGTGAGAGAGCTTTCCTACTGACCTTTGAAGCCATCTTTGGAGTTTGTGATTTGACAAGTTAGGAAACAAAACAGAGGAGCAGTGATTCAGTGAGACTTGCTTTAGTTCTGTGCCCTCAAGGCCCGGCTGGGTTGTGCTTCTCTCTGAAGCCCAGTGCAATGGACCCCTCCTGACATCCTTTCAGATTGTCTTGGGCTAGAAATCTGTTTCACTCTGTCATTTTGTGGCTTCTACTGCTCTAGAATTAGTTCAGTCATTTTTTACAGGTATTTTGAGTGTTTTAGGTAGAGAGGAAGGTCCCTGCTTCTATTCTGCCATCTTGGCCCTGCCAACAAAATAGCTTCTTAATGTCCACTGTTTTGAATAACTGAAAATGCATTGAATAAATTGTCCACCAAAATGTCATCATTATGAAGCATTTTTTCTAAAATGTCATACTCTTCGAATTCTTTCTATTATTAATTTTATTTTCTATACTTATAATTAAAATTTTTATTTATAATTTTATATAATTCTTATATTTATAATTTATATTATATAAATTTACATGTAAACATATAATATAAATATTTATAATTTAATAACAATAACAGTTTGAACAGTGGCATTAGCATGCATATTTAATTTTATGTGCCTTTCTCTACCTTTTCTTTTAGGTTTTCCTGAAGAGTGATCGGGTAGCCAGAATGGTTCATAGTGGAGGGTGTTCTGCTAATGACTTCAGAGATGTATTCAAGAAAAACATTGAAAAGAGGGTACGGAGTTTGCCGGAAATTGATGGTTTGAGCAAAGAGACTGTGTTGAGCTCATGGATAGCCAAATATGATGCTATCTATAAAGGTGAAGAGGACTTATGCAAACAGCCAAATAGAATGGCGCTCAGTGCTGTATCAGAACTTATATTGAGCAAGGAACAACTTTATGAAATGTTTCAGCAAATCCTGGGTATAAAAAAACTGGAACATCAGCTGCTTTATAATGCATGTCAGGTAAGGTTGTTGTTGTTCTATGTTCAGTGCTTACTTCCATATAGATAAAAAAAATGAACCTAAAATGATTACTCAATTCTTTGTTAGTGAACAAGGTACACAACATTTTAGGAAGATCATTTGTTGGAAAAATGTATTAAACTTGAAGTGGCACTTGACCACTTCAGTTTTTAAGTCCTCTGTGTTCAATAAAATTTATTTCATTTGCCATGTACTCTACATAATTTGTTTACGCTTTTAAAGATGCTCAGGTATTTCACCTAAGTGGCTAGAAATCCAGTGCTTCAAAAGTTATTACTCTTTTGTTCTACAAAAGTTAAATTGGTTTAAAAACATTTATTTTTTCCTGTTTTTTTTCAGAGTTTATACTATTTATTGATTGCTCACTTATATTTAATTTTGTCTCTGAATCATTTCCTTGGATACACTGTCTCAAAAGCATTTATATAATACTGATCCCAGGGTATCATAACCCAGTTCAAGATCTGTATTTTTTCATAAATTTGGCCACTATATTAGAGTTAGCTTGTCTTGAGGTTGTCATGGCAATGGTCGAGGCAAAATTTTGCATTGAACTTTATAATTATTTTAACTAGATTAATTTTAAGGTTTAATGATGCAATCAAGTGTTTATGAGCAAGATTTAAAAGTGCTTTTCATTCAGAAAGAAGTGACCTCTATTATTAAAATATTTTAAAAGAAGAGCCAAAACCAACAGAATCCAAGATAATGGAACAATGTAAACTCTCTGAATAGAAGGTTTTTTTCTGTTCCTTTGATATTTAAAAACAGTTTTCATCTGGTAGAAAAGCTTTTCAATACTCATACTTTGATATCTAATATTTTATATTTTGTTATTTTAAAAATATAGCAAAATAAGATATACTTCTAACTATGAGTTTGTGTTTACATACCACTCAATAAGTGGTTTTCAGTTTTGGTCCTAAGGAAAACAAAAACAAAAATTCCTCTCTTTAATTTTCCAAAGTGTATAATTTTTTTCAAAACTTATTTTCTGACTTTTCCATGGTTGTTATATTACCCTTGTCTGTTACTTTATTGTTAGCAGTAAAAATCCTTACACATTGTCACATAGCATAGCCCTGAAAATATAGACATTATGAAGTCATTTTCTCAAATAGAGAGACTAGGGACATGTATTTTAAACATATTTTGTAAACAAAGAATATAGATTTTCTGCTTTAGAATTAGGCTGAATTTTAATTCTTTAGACCTCAGTTAACTTTTCTGTAAAATGAAGTGGTTGGACTAAAAGTCCCTAATGATCATTCCAGTTCTAAATCCTGTGATCCTGAGGAGAGTAGCTCTCTAGTGCTTCAACTGTTTCTGCCTCTAACACTTTGTGGTATTAAGATGTGGTTGGGGGTGGGAAGAGGGTCCCTAGTCAATGTGATGAACTTACTGTGTAGAAAACAAAGGATTAGAACTTTAATTGCATTTCCCTCAGTCTCATTTGACCCTTCTGAAGAGTGAGTTTCATTGATAGAGACTCTTAAAAGTCGATTAATAGGCTCCTACTTTTGTGGGTCATTGTTTTAGAAGGAGTTACCACTTTTCATTGTTCTATAAAAAGGGGCCTACAACCCTTTTGGTACTCTTTCCTTTTGACCATGCTTCCGGAGAGATTCAGAGTGCTCAATTATAGGATGCTAAGGGTGGGAGAAGATGGAGTTGAGTTTTGTTTCCCCTGCCCTCCAGACCAAGATGACAGCATTCCAACGATGCTGACTTATTGACTTTAACCTTGGAGATTTGGTGGTATAATCTCTCAAACATGATCACAATTAGGCGCTAACCACATGGTGAGGCCTGCTGAGGATTCTTTCTATATCAGCTTAAATCTTGAGAGTCACAGGATCTGGTCTTGTAGCTAGAGAAGGAGCATTCTCTAGGTAGAAAGACTTGGAATCTGGCCTTCTAATAGGAAAAGGGTCATCACTTTTAGGGGTTTCCTTGTGAGTCTCCTCAAGTTCAAGAGTTTGGCAATACAGTTTTCTGTTAAGTGAATGGAAATTTCCTGAACATTTTACATTTTTGCAAGAGGACTGCAGGACCAGAAGGAGCAATTATAGGGAGCCCAAGTAATGAAATGGAAAATAAGGGACATGGTCCCTACCTTCCACCATTACCATGAGTTGTTTGGGAAATGTTGATGGAAGTCGTAAGCTGTGTTTCCACTTTGGGAGAATATAGCCTTCTAAGAGTGGCACCAAAAGACTGAATGTCCGTGTGTTGAATGTCAAAGAAACGTCCCTTTGAGGGGAGACCAAACCAAAGGGTGGTATCATGATTCTGGAGGACTGCCTGTCTCCCTCTGTAAAGTAAGACAGAGCTCAGAATTTCAAGGGCTTTGCCCTATTAGTAATCCTAAGTTTGATTTCACATCTAAGAGGATCCCAAACCATACGATGGTACTTTTAGTTTGTAGGACTTTAGGTCTGGAGAAAATTAAGGCTTGCCAGAGAGGGAGGAAAATTGAATTATTGTTATTATGTATCAGTGTGAGTTATTTACTTGATATTTGAATTTATTTATGGACTCCTGTATTTGATATTTAAAAAATTTATATACAAATATATATATATATATATATATATATATATATATATATATATATAATATATATTTGGTACATAATGACTCTCCTAAAATTGATAGTCTTTTGTTACCTTCAATAGTTTTACAGGAGGTGGGGACCCTAATGCTCTTATCTCTAGAGACATAGACACCAGATGTATTCTGAAATCTCAGCTATTAATGGGGTCATAAGAAACTAATAAGAGTGAGTTGGGAGGGATTTTTCCCAGAATTTGACTTGGTCCTTTTGAATATAGGTCCCAAGCCACAAAATACCTAAAAATACGATGATTTAATGGTGACAGTGATGGATTTTTGTAGGAAGAAAATGATGAAATAAGATCTTTCTTGTTTCTGGCAGAAATCCAGATTCCCAAATAGATTAAAGGTCTGGTTTTCTGTCTGAAACAAAGATAAAATTTCTTTTCAGCATTTTTGGCCTTAAAAAAAATCAAAGTATTGCATTTTACCCAGAGTACTTAAAGAAACAAAGACAGTGAAAGGGATAGAATGTAACATTTATTTATGAAAAGAAAGGGGGCCTCTTAACCTCAAGGACCATTAACCACAAGAAAAAAAAAGATAAGTAGAAGTTCTGGGTGAGATTGACAAGAACCAAGAAAAATAATGTAGTTTTCTAAATAGAATTGAGGATGTCAAGTTATGAGTAAGACTTAATTTTATTTATGTTGCAGTAGATAAGTGAGTTAGGTTTTTATGTTTTTGTTTTTCTATAAGGCTTCTAATAATTTCATTGTTTCATTCCGTATGCCTCTATGTTCTTATTATTGCTGGCAGTAAAAATCCTTAAAAAACCTCAAAACTGTGTGCTAGCTTGTAAGAGAGCCATAGGGGTAGTAGCAACCACATAATTGTGTTCCTGTTACATGATCAGCCAAAAAGAAACTGAACCCTACTGTAAAAGAATTGATGAATAAGATAGACTAAGAGACAGGAATGCTCTTCTAGAGTTTGTGGGAAGAAAAACAGAATTAAGTTTGTTAAACCTCTGAGAGTAGTCTGGGTCCAGAAAGTTTCCATGACAATACACTAGGTAGGGGGATGGTGCCCTCACAACATATACAGAGAATTAGCATCCAGAATCCCTTATTAGGAAGATTCCTGTGTAGTTCTAGTTTGGCAACTCAGATTGATGATATTCTTAAACAGACTTTTCTTTAAACAAAAGAGTGTTTTAACCAAAATATAAACCCTGTTTTCAAATGAAAAAGACAGAGGTTTTTATGTACCCTGATTATGTCAGATCTATCTGTTTGAAAACTTGCATTTTATTCCCTAATTTTCATCATAGACCACTGTATGGTACATAGGAATAGAATTTATTAATTTTTTTCAACTTATGGAAAATATGAGACATCAATATATTAAGGGAATTCTCAGTCACAGATATCATATATTCAAACAATCATGTATTTGTCATGTACTTACTACATTCCAGACAGTGGTTTGGAAATACAAGGAAAAGCATTTCTGTCTTCAAGGAGCTTGTATTTTAAGGGGAGTTAGAGATAACATATATGCATATAGACATTTACAAAAGATACATACAAAGCCTACCAGTTTATCCATTTTATAGGATGAGGCCCCTACCAGTGTGGGACTGGGAAAGGTAATAATGCCTGAGATGAAGAAGGGATTGGGAAAGGTCTGCTGCAGAAGGTAGTTCTTGACCTGAGCCTAAAAGACAGCTTTGAGGAAGGAGAACTTTCAAGACATTGGGAAAAACCAGTGAAAAAACAGAGTCAGTAGAGAAACAGCAACTAGACCAATATGGCATTACCAGAAAATGCCTAGGGAAAATTAATGTGCAAGAAACTTGCAAAGTGGATGCTCTTTTGCCCAGAACTTTGGTTACCAAGGAGAGGAGTTTATTTTATTCTGATTTGAATAGGGAAACAGTGGAATTTATTGTGATGGGATGGGAATTGATTTGATAAAACTGTGCTTTAGGGAAATCACTTTGGCAGCTATATTAAGGATGAATTGGAGAGAACAAAGGCAAGTTGGATCTTTAAGAGGTTGTTGAAATCTTTCAGGGAAAAGATGACAAGGGCCTAAATTAGGGTCATGTATGTGTAAGTGGAGACAAGGGGATACATTGTGGGGGGGGGAAATGTGAATATAAAAATGACAAAATCAGGAAACTAATTCTGTAAATTGGGGTAGGTAAGAGTGAAAATGAATTTAAGAGAATTGATAAAATTACTACTAAGTGAGAGAGGAGAGGGAAAAGAGAGGTTCTAGGACAGAACCTTGGGGTGTACCCATTGTTAGAGCAATGGAAACTTGAGGAGAAGTAATCAGAATCAAGAGAGGATAAAGAATCCATGGAAAGAAGATGATAAGTAGTGTCGGGTGCTACAGAGAAGTAAAGAGGAATGAGGATTAAGAAAAGTCTGTGAAATATGTCAAGTACGAGATGGTTGGTGACTTTGGAGAGAGCAACCTTAGTTAAACGAAGAAGTTAGAATGCACACTGCAGATGGTTTAGAAAAGAATGAAATGAAAGTATAAACAACTTTTTTCAAGGAGTTTAAGTGAGAAAATAGAAGAGAGAAATAGGACAATAGTTTGCACAGATGGTAGAATCTCATCCTGACTTTTTAAGACTGATGCTTCCATGTTTGTATACAGTAGCAGTAATAGAGCCAGTAGAATGGGTGGTGGGGTGGGAAGGACAGTAGTCTTTTTATGGGATCATATGAACAAAACAAGGTGTTGATCACAGCAAGAAGGACTATTCTTAGAGACTCAAATACTGGAATATAGGAGTAGAGAATGAAGGAAGAGTATGAGAAAAGTAGGGTGAGATGAGGGTGCTCTTACTGAATGGACTTAATTTCTTTCTTTTTTTCTTCTTCTTTGGTAATATATAAGGCTTAGCTGAAGGAGTTAAGAGAAATGATTCTGTGGAAGCTTTGAGGAGAAATTTGGAGTGTTGAGTAGGATAGAGAATCTCATAGAGGAATAAGATAGCCTTGTTACAGTCAATACCCAGTGGAGATTAGTTAACAAAACTTTGTAATGGACATACTTAAGGCAATTTTATGATTCCATTCAGACATTCATAAGGAGGAAAGAATGAAGTAAAAGATGGAAGTACTCCTGGGTGAGGCTTTAGTAAAGCCTGAATAGCAGTAAAATAAAGGAGTAAAAGCCATGGCACAAGAGTTGACCTAGGAGTCAAGATGGGGGAGGTAGGAGAGTATGACCAAAGTAGGGGTGTGATGGTTTAGGAAAATACTGAAGAGTACAAAAATTGGATGCTGAGGAGAGGACAAATAGATTTAGGAGTAGTTAGACTTCTGGACAGGTGAATTTATAAAAGATAATGACTGGAAAATGGAATTGTCAACTTCTTGAACATTATCTATGAACACTGGCAAGACCACTACTCAGTTTAGTGAAAATAATTGGAATTGATTAGTTTGAGGGACTGGGAAGTTAGATTATTTCTGAAAAAAATAGTATGCATATTGAGGCCACTTGGTATGAAAGCAGGAGTTAAGGTAAACAGGAAAATTTTGATTCACACACTGAATTAATTAATAAAGGAGAGAGAATATCCTGGTGAATCTGACAAGAAAAAAATGGTAACAGTAAAAGGAATTATAAAATTAATTTTTGTTAAGATAGAGTCAATCATATTGTAGCTTTGGCTTAGTCGAGAAGGAAAAGAATTCTTATCTGCTAGACTGGTATTTGAAGAAAGACTTAGACACTTATATTGTACAGTAATAAATATCAAGTGATCCTTATACTTTTGTTTTAAAAGGTTGTAGTAAAAATTTTTAAGCCTTCTAAAGTTATAAAGATAGGTCACATGACATTGCAATGACAACTATGCAGTTTTAACAACGAGGAAGTAATTCCTTTCACTCTTTAAAAATCCTTGAGATTGACACTCAGCTAATTTTCCTTTACTTGAATCAAATAATTGTATATGCTTTCCAGGATACTTGCAGTTCTTTCACTAGTGTTATTGGAGTTTAAAATAGAAACATTTGACTTACTTTCCAAGTTTTATTCAGTTTTTTCTTGTTGAAGGTCTTAATTACATATTGACAGTTCAGTTTAGATTGCAAAATAACCTTTTACATATAATGAGAAGACCACGGATTAAAACTGTCACAGTTAGATGGAGGTGAGTGTTTTCTAAAAGTTAGTGATTCATTATTTACTGATAGATATTTAGAATTTATTTTTTCCTTTGAACTTAGGAGCATTCATATGTTTTATATGTATAAACTGATAGTTATAAGACCATCTGTATAACAAAACAGAACTCACACTCATTAGAAAATCAACAGATGATTGCACTCTTAAATTCCTTCTTCACCTCTGTGACTGGGAAGAGTATTTACTGAAAATGTCACTTTCTCCTGGAAGAACCGAAGCATTTTCATATTCTCATTCTAGCTATGAATGAAGCGAGAAGATACACAATCTCACAGTTGGAAATGACCTCAGAGGTTCTTTAAGTTCATCCTATTCCTGAATAAGAACATTCTACTACAGAACAGATTTAGTGAAGTTTAACCTTTGCTTCAAGACCTCCCTCTTAAGGCAGGAAATTGCACCTTTGAATACCTTTAATTTTCAGGCAGTTAGTTACAAGCATTTACTAATTGCCTACAAAATGCCAGACACTGTATACAAATAGTGGCAGAAGACAGACTTTGCTCTGAAGGATCAGCCCATCATCCTTACATGAAGCTAAAATTTCCTCTCTGCAACGTGAGATGATTGGTTAGAGCTGGGAGGAATCTCAGAGGTCACGTAGTACAGAAACAAAATGATCCTGTGTTGGGCAACTTTCCTTTTAATGAGCCTCTCCAAAGTAGCCCTGTTTGTCTTTACTCTATCCCAGTACCCATATATGGGTTTTGTGAAAGCAGGCAGAACCCAGGGCTACCTCCTTGTCACAGTGAAGATTCGGGGTAGGAAATTGCTGAAAATCTTTGGGCAAGTCAGTTGTGCCTTTATTTTCCCTTCTACAACACTTTTGCATATGGGAAACTTACCAATTTGCAAGTTCTTTGATTCAAATTTCCTTATATGAACAAAGGACTTTAAACAAAACAAAATATTCTAGAAGACTACGATTGCAAAACAGGACCAAAATTTGTCTTTAAAATTTTTATATTTCCAATGTAAGTAAGTTTTCTTTTCTTTTAGGTGCTCTGTAAGTGAATTCTAGACAGTCTATGGGAAAACACATTCTTTAGCTAGAGGGAAAATTTAGTGAAGTTTGAAGGTCTCATAATGTCACCTGCTAATAAAAATCTTCACTGGGACTCTTGCCTATAGGATAAAATGTGAAATCCTCAAATTGGCATTTAAAATTTCCTGCAATATGGCTTTCACCCACATTTCCAAATGTAAATATGGGATTTCATTGAGTAAATCAGACCACCAATCATCAGACCCCCACCACCCATGTAAAAGTAAGCATACAGATGCAAAGATCAGGTATTTTAACTGGGCAGAAGTCTTTATTGAATTAATCAGATCTAATTGTGAACAAAACCAAGGCACCTCCTTGAATCAAGCAAAGACATTTCACCTAGGAATAGAAAATAGGAAATCCTTTTCTAACTGAGTGAGAAAATAGGTTCGGAACACGGAAAATTAGAAGCAGAGGAGAGAGAACATTCCAGCACTGATTTAAAGAGAGAAGGAAAAGGAAGGTTGGGAAGGACATGGATTTGTAACAGTTCCTTCTCTTCGAAGGACTAGCTCTAATCTTTCAGCTTCACACCTAGTTCTAATTGACAGATTCAGTTGAGAATATTTTTTTACCTAAAATATCTGGTCTTAGCCTCTTGACTCTTACCTTAATGGGGTTTGATTTGGTTGACATATTCAA
This sequence comes from Potorous gilbertii, assembly GCA_028658325.1. Classification (NCBI taxonomy): domain Eukaryota; kingdom Metazoa; phylum Chordata; class Mammalia; order Diprotodontia; family Potoroidae; genus Potorous; species Potorous gilbertii. The sequence continues at coordinate 102,838,902 of CM053770.1, forward strand.
TACAGATCCACACTTACATAATATTATCTCATATTATTTCTCCTTAAACACTTTCTATTCTTAACTGACTTTGTACTTACTACATTTTACATATAAATATATATATATATATATTTATTCATATATATATTTGAAATCCCAGAGTCACCTTTAGCTGATGATGAGGGCTCAGAATAGGACTTTAGTGGAATGTGAAAGTATATGTGTATATGTCTAGAAGTTGCCCACCTACATTGGGAAAAGGAGTTTCTTTCTCTGGGTAATTCCAGTGTCAGAGAAAACACTGGTTCAGTTCATAATTATATTTGTATATACACATGTATACATATATGTATAAGCATATATCATATATGTATAAATGAATGTATGTGTATATATCTTAGTGCATATATCCATATATACACACATGTGTATACATAAACTATAAGATATATATATAACATTTGAATATGCATATATATAAAACAAAGAGATGTATATACACATAACCATGTGTCAGTTTACTTACCAGCAATCCCTGTAATACTTTTTTAAAAAAGCTGTGCAATTTTTGTGCATGCCTTTGCCTGAATATTATGTAGACAATTCACCTGACATGCTGAAAAACCTCTCTTGTTTGTTTAGCTCACTGCTGTATATATATAGTCTGACATACAGTAAACACTTCAGTAATGTTTGCAGATTGATAGATACATGCAAACACGTCACTATATATTTGTAGCTTTAGAAGGGAATGAACCTTAAGAGATTAAAAATAAAGAATCCATCTTTGAAAATGATTGATTAGCTTTATTCTCTTCCTTTTTCTTCCTCTCACTTTTTGGCAGTCTCCAACTGGCTACTGGCTAAGCTACTGACTTAGCTCTCTGTTTCTTTTTTTCTGCTTTAATAGTACCTAACCATCTTTCAGTATGCTTTGGAAGAAAAGCAAAATGCTCTGAAATGGTTCACTTTTAATCTGCTGTTTCAGCAGAGTGGTACCAGACATGTTCTATTGGCTCTGGGTGTGGTTTTGTTTGACTCTGATATTGGAAAAATTCCTGAAAAATATATTTTGGAATCCTCTTTTATTATAGTTTTCATCCCTGTATTATTAACGAATGGCTTCGATTTATCATGTTGCCTTGGACATCTGCCTGTATGCTCTTTTCCTGTCCTGCATTCCAGACTGGCTCTTGCATCTAACAGAAATAGAGCAGACCTACATAACTTGCTACCCATTTAAACTGTCTGCCTTTTTCTTAGAACAGGTTGTATATTTAGCTATAGGAGGTTGGAGCAATGAAGAACTTCAAATAAGTGAGAAGGAACACTGAAGCACCAAATGTTTAAATTTCTTCCACATGAATACTCCCTTGTCTCTAGAAAATTATTTACAGCTTTTAGGAACTTCAAGACTATGATAATACCTCTTCCCAAACTTAGACACACACACAAAGAAATTTTTCCACATCTAGTTGTTCAGGAAAAATTATGTTTAAAGTGTTGTATTATAGCAATTTTGCCATCTGAATATGCCCTATTTTCTAAAGCTAAAAATGTGCCTTTAATGCATATAAATTAGATTGTTGTGTTGTCCAGTTGTGTCCAACACTTGTGACCACACAACAATAGTACATCATTGGATTTTTTTTGGCAAAGATGCCAGAGTGGTTTACCATTTCCGTATCCAGTGGATTAAAGCAAACAAAGGTCAAGTGACTTGCCCAGGGTCACACTGTCAATAAGTGTCTGAGGCTAGATTTGAACTATAGTCTTCCTGACTCCGGGCCCAGAGCTCTATCCACTGAGCCACCTACAGTAGAAACAATCAAACGTAATATCAAAGAATGGAATGTGCTTTTTAATCCCCGTATTGGTATTATAATAAAAGAAAATTAGAATTTCAAAGGAGACTTTTGAGGTCATGTAGTGCCACTCTCATTTCTCAGACAAGGAAACTGAGGTACAGAGGGGCTAATTCTCTCCATCCTAAATTAAAATTTACCATATTCCAGACATAAATGTAACAAGGACAGAAGATTTTAATGTTAGCAAAATCTAAGTTTCCTGATATGCAAGAACTATTATCCTATATGTTCATGATAGAAAATATAGGAAAAGCCTTTGAAATTGTGGCTAGGATTCAGGACATCGATTTTCTTTTGAGGAAGTTCCTTCAGGACTGAATTCTAAGACCTTCCAAGGAAGAGATCTTTTAATTCTAGTTTGGTCAGTCGAGATTTGAGAGTGCACGGAATGTTTTGTAGGTCTTATGCGGTCTGTAAAACTTAGTTGTTATATGTTGTTTCTACCACCTTAGTCTGAGCAATTGGACATTTCTAAGCATGATTTCTTAGTCCTTGAATGATATATTTCACCCCTCATGGCATAGCAGTGGAAAAGACAGAGACTAGTTTCTTTTTTCTAAAATGCTTTTCTACTAAGTGAATTCTGAATCATACTTTCTCCTGCCGTTTTATCATGGTCAGGCAAATGTGCAGAGGTTAGAGGACTGATATACATGTCAGATATGGATTGGTACAGCATATGTCAGCCTCCGCTTTGACAGATACGATGCAATCTGTGTTAGCCTCATGGGCTTAACTCATCCCTAATCGCTCTCAGGTGTCACTTAGTGCCGAATGTTTTCATGATTCTAAATTCATTAAATTTTAGTATTTGTTTCAGTTATTTGTAAGCATTTAGAATCAACTTCTATCCATGACAGAAGTTTACATCTAATTGATTCTTTTAAAAGTAAGCTAATTAATTTTTATTGCAAATTGAAATGAAGAAATCAAAAGAAAATAGATTTCTTAGTAAACAAAGTTACAAGGTTAAAGCTATCATTTTTACTTATATGTAAATGGATATTTTATGTGTGTGTCTTTCTATCTGTACACTTCTGTTCCAAATTGTTTGATTTTAAGTTAAACTTTTTCAGCATTTGCCTTTGAACATTTTGATCCATTATTTAATATAATTCAGTTCAGTTCACATAGGGTAATCTTGTATTTAATTAACTCATTCATCTTTTTCCTACTTTAAAGTATGCAAAGGAAAGCATGGCCTGGGGAATGATTTTATTAAGACTTTAAAGTCCTGCTGGCAGAATCCATGTGCTGTTTCTTTGTAAAGTTGTAAGGATAGAAAGGAGTTTTCCATAACTTGCAGCCATTTTCCTCAAGCAAGATAATAGGCCAAAAGATTAAACTCAGTTGAGTGAGGAAGGGAGAAGTGATGGAAAGTGACAGACAAAGGTAAGGACACAGAAGGAGGCAGATAGAAACAGAGGTGTGTGTGTGTGTGTGTGTGTGTGTGTGTATGTGTGTGTGTATGAAAAGATAGAAATCACAAAAGTCTTAGTGAAGTTTTAAACTTTAATACCTCAAAATTGCACTAAGGCTTTTGGAGGACCTTGTATAATTCACATGTATATATTCCATACATGTATATGCACATGTATACATATTCATATGTACATGTTATGCATGTATTACCTAAGTCTCAAATACTGGTAAGAGAAAACATTTAGCATAAATAGTGCTGAAATAGTGGTCAGAACTGAATTCAAGTATTAACCATTAACTGGCTTTGTTGGTCGTGGTTTTTCAGTTGTGTCTGAGTCTTTGTGAAACCATTTGGGGTTTTCTTGGCAAAGATACTAGACTGGTTTGCTATTTCTTTCTTTTGCTCATTTTATAGCTGAGGAAACTAAGGCAAAGAGGATAAGTGACTTATCCAGGGTCATATTGTAACATCAAGAACCCCCCCCCCAACATGCATAGGAGGTGTATGTATGTACCTGCTATATAGATTCTTAGATGTGCTTTTCTAAAAGGAAAGCAGCTTTTGAGGGGTCAGCAATCTACTATAATCAAGCACATATACTATTCACTTGGTTCACGGAAAAAAGTCAACACCCTGAACTTCAGAGAAAATACAGAGAAATGGTTGGTTGGTTGGTTGTTGTCTTTCATTCTTGAAAAGGACCAAAATGACATCACCATGATAAAGTGATAGTTCAGTGTGTCTGACTGTGGCTGATCAGACCAAGACAAGTTTGAAATGCTGTACCACAGGTTGGGCACAGATGGTTAATATAAACATTTGGGGTGAATACTCCAAATTTGCACATCCTGTGTTTACTTTGTGCTGTCTCAGTTCTGCTTTGCTCATAGAGCACAGTACCATTTCTGACGTGGGCGTATCATGCTGAGTGGTCCTGTGCCAGTGTCTCCCATGTCGCACATTCAAATCCAAAGTTCTTGAGAGAGACCTTGAGAATGTCCTTGCATTATTTCTCCTTTTTTTTAATAAATTTATTTATTTAACTTTTTACATTAATTTTCACAAAATTTTGGGTTTCAAATTTTCTCCCCTTTTGCCCCCACCCCCACCCCAATACACCGAGCATTCTAATTTCCCCTATCATCAATCTGCCCTCTCTTCTGTCATCCCTCCCTTCTCTTGTCCCCATCTTCTCTTTTGTCCTGTAAGGCCAGATAACTTTCTATTCCCCATTACGTGTATTTCTTATTCCTAGTTGCAAGAACAATTCTCGACAGTTGTTCCTAAAGCTTTGAGTTCCAACTTCTCCCCATCCCTCCCTCCCCACCCATTCCCTTTGGGAGGGCAAGCAATTCAATATAGTCCATATCTGTGTAGTTTTGCAAATGATTTTTGATAATAGTCGTGTTGTGTAAGACTAACTATATTTCCCTCCATCCTATCCTGCCC
>CM053770.1:102844123-102934249 GCA_028658325.1 Potorous gilbertii
AAGAGATCATAAAAATGGGAAAGGGTCCCACATGTACCAAAATATCTCTTTGTGGTGGACAAAATCTAGAAATCCAGGGGATGCCCATCAATTGGGGAATGTCTCAACAAGTTACGGTATATGAATATAATGGAATGCTACTGTGCTATAAGAAATGATGAACAGGAAGATTTCAGAGATGCCTGGAAAGACTTATATGAACTGATACTGAGTGAAAGGAGCAGAACCAGGAGAACTTTGTACACAGTAACAACCACAGTGTGTGAGGAATTTTTCTGGTAGACTTAGTCTAACTTCATAGCAAGGCAAGGACCTTAAAAATCCCCAATGAACTTTTGGGGCAAAACACCTTCCACATCTAGAGAAAGAACTATGGAATTGCATTGCAGAATGAAGCAGACCATTTTCTTTTGTATTATGTTTTGTTTTGTTTTGTTTATTGTTTTATATTATGGTTCTTCCTATTCATTTTAATTCTTCTATTTAACCTAAGGTGAAAATGTATTTAATAGAAATGTATTTGTAGAACCTATATAAGATTGCATCCTGTCTCGGGAAGGGAGTGGAGAGGGAGGGGGGAAGGAGGAATGAAAATCTAAGATATATGGAAGTGATTGTAGAACACTGAAAACAAATAAAATAATTTAAAAAAAGTAGTCAGGGGATGGCCCCTTTAGTGAGGCAAAGAAAAATAACTAAATCAAGCTGGGAGGGAAACAGCAAGAGTCAACTATTGATAATCACTCTTAAGCCTGGAGGGTCCAGAGAACAGTCCTTAAGTAGAGCTTGGGCAGGGGACTAGTGTTGTACAATCTTTGGGGTTCAGAGTGCAGTAGATTTAAGGGGAAAGTAAAAGAAGGAAAGGAAATCCGTCACCTTTAATTGTGGTTGTAAAGCACATAAGGCAAAGCAAATTCAGAAATGATGAAGGAGTCAGTAATATCCCAACAAGGACCTCTTCATGTTTACATCATTAGCAACTACTTAATCTTGACAAGAAATTAGCCTCAGAGAAGAGAATGCCTTGTAACCTTTTACAGCAGAAAGAACATTTTGTTTGGGGTCAGAACACCTGAGTTTTGATTCTAGCTTTGCCACATATTTTGTGACCTTACAGAGACAGATGCTGCACCTAAAAGAGATTAGTCATCTGAGTTAAAATCCTAGTTCACTGATGAAAATTCAGAAGTCACATCTCAGTTCTCCTAGTAATGGGGTGGAGTACGGTGACCTCTAAGGACCCTAGTAGTTCTAGATCTATAATTCTATGATCTTTAAGACTCAGTTACCATATTCATTAAAGAGATGATGCTCATCATCCTGATTTTTTCTACACATGGTGGTTGTGAGGGTCAAGTTAGATTATTTTAGTGAAATATCTTGCCAACATTCAAGAGCAATGTTTATCAATACAATTGGTTAGTGCTCATATTCTTTCCAATGAATGGAATGAGGATCAGTATCTTCATGCATCCAAAAGTTATTATTCTTAGAAAAGAATCATCCAAAGGTTATCTATCTACTTGAAATGTTGGAGGCCTTCCTATGATTTTTAATATTTTTGAGTCAATCGGTGGTCTAGCATTTATTAGTGCTTACTATTTGCCAGGCACTATTGCTATTGCTGGAGATCCAAAGAAAGATAAAATTATGATCTTTGCCCTCCAAGAATTCACATTGTAGTAGAAGAGACAACTTCCAAAGAAGTATAAGCATATCAGTTATATGTAATATAAATGAAAAGTAGTCACAGAGGGAAGTTGCCCCCAGGAGTAAGGGGAGGGATGTGTGGAGAGAAAACCTATAAAGCCTCTTACAGAAGGAAATGAGTCTTGATCTGAACCTTAGCCTGTCAATCTATTGATTCTCATTCACACTATAATGGTGGCTTACCTCCTTTTGCAATAGCACATCTCTTCTATGATGCCTTAATGCCACTTTTCATGTTCAGGACATCTGACTGTATGTTACTGGCTTTTTACTACCACAATGGATCTTCCCATTCCTTCTGAAATAGTGTGTAATTTTAAATTTGCCAGTATCATGATGTTGCATAAATCACAGAAATATACTAGCCAAATATTGTCATTAAAATGATGAGCTTTTGTGTTGAGAAAAAGCTTAACATCACTGCAAACATTGTGTTGTTTTCTATATGTAATTCAGCTGGATCATCTCGTTAGATCTAAACAACTATGTTTTTAGCATATCATCAGTATTAGATTGGCCATCAGATTCAGTGAGCTTTCCATCCATCTGTAAGTCATAATTTGGACTGTGCTTTCATTCACTTTGTTTTTCTACTTTTGTTGGTTAAATGAATCTTTTTCAAATATTTATGAACTTCATTGAAAAATAAATAGCAAACTAAGTCATCTAAGTAATTAGTAAACCGAGTCAAAAGTATTTGAAGAATCTTTCCATCCTTCTTCTGTAGGAAAGGAATGTTTATTTTTTTATATTTTGCACCTTATTTGATGTTCAACGACCCAGTAAATATTATCACTCTTTTCCCATTTTTCACAGAATTGTGTGGTCTTCTATCTAAAATCATCTGAAAACTGTCTCTTTCTTTTCAAGGATACACTAGCTAAATGCCTGCATATACCACTGCCAGAAAGATTTTATATTTATGAGAAAGTAGTGATAGTTGATAGTCAATTGCAGTTATCTACTTAAACACTTGTTTTTAAAGTGTGTCTATGTGTATTTTGGAAAAATACTGTCTGTAATTTTCCTGACACCTTGGAATCTTCCATTCTTTTACATACTGGGAAAAATAGATCTCTGAGTGCCTTTAAATTTGAATTAATTTAGCGTAAATTTTTTCTATATTTTGGTCAGGTCCAGCTGCTCATTCTGACTTAATATTTAAGGGGGAGGAGAGAGATAAAGAGGATAATAGGAGTTATGGGTAAGAGAGAGGAACCTGTGATTTTAGTGTTTTAATTGAGAAAATTCCCTGGATACCTTCTCGGAAGCTAGAGAGTTGCCCAGGTAATGGTGTCAAACTCAAATAGAAATGGATCCCTAGGGGGTCACATACTGACTTAGAAAACCATGAACTCACATTATCTACATTGTATTGCATTTTTATTTATTTTGTTAAACATTTACCAGTTACATTTTAATCTGGTTCAGTCATAGTAAGGAGTTTTCCTGCCATTACACAGGCAGTGTTTGTCACCTCAGAAGCACTGAGAAGTTAAGTGACATGTTGAGAATCACAGTCACTATTTGTCAGAGGTGGGACTTTTATCCACATCATCTAACTCTCTTATCCATTATACTACACTAGGCCTTACCCCTTCTCCCTTCCCGTGTGTGTATGTGTGTGTGTGTGTGTGTGTGTATGTGTATTTCTTTCTCTCTACATAAATATTTTTTGCTACCTTTTTGTCTTTATAGCAATCATTTCAATCTTGTTTCCTTAACAATTTGAATACTTTCTTTTGACAAAAAAATAATTAAGCAAAAATAATCCAGTACAGTACTAGCATTTGACAGTTTAATCTCAACTGTCCACTACTAAGTTAGGGGTAGGGGGGGAAGTGGGGAGATGGGGGCATTCAGTCAAACTGTACTTTTCTCTGTTCTTTATCTATCTGCTGTCTTCATGCCATCACATCAGCTTTTCTATATTCCTGTGATTCAGTCCATCCTTACTTCTGCCTCTTAAAATCCCCTAGTGTTTCCAGGTTTAATCTCAAATTACATGAAATTTTTTTCCTGATACCTCCAGTTGCCAATGCCTGTTACCCAGTCACCGTGTATCTAATTCATATATACCTTTGTACATACTGTTTCCCTAGGATAGATTGTGAACCCTTGGAAAGTAGGAGCTATCTTCTTATTCCCAATATTGGTCTTGGAATATACATGGTAACGGCTCCATAAATACACACTGATTGATTCTGATCTCTGCAACTATCCTTTTAATCCCCAGTTATTCATTTTCACTACGGAGGGAGGGAGGGGGAAAGGAGAGAAAGCAATTAATTGAAAATAATTTAATTTTAACTTTAAATAGTAGCCCAAGCTGCATCTCAAGGAAGGGCAGAGAGGTTCAAGAATTGGTAGATGCTTCTGATACAAATATTTGTGCCTTAGATGCGTTGAAAGGAACAAATTGAAGGTGCATGAAATAGGAAGATAATGGAGGAAGTGAAAAAAACTGGAATTAAGTGCTGTGGGTAGTAATGTTGGTTTTGAAAAGGAGAAAGCACCATGTCATTCAGAAACTGATGAAAGAGGATGGGGGAAGTCTCTGTGGCACTTTAGATGTTTGCAGGAAGAGAATTCAGTAATTAAAAGTATGTGAGTGCACCCAAATGGGAGACTGCTAATCAGCTCTGATTGCCTGCCAATGCTGCAATGGAATGAAGTTATGAGGGGAGTGATTTTATTACAGGGAAAGAGAGAGACAGTATCAAAGACCAAGGTAGTAGTAGAAGGTCCTGGTCTCTGGTCTTACAATGTGCTCTTGGAAGTTGCCACTTCTCAGAATTCAGAGGAAACGATCAAGTTCTAGGTTCAGGCTGTTGAGACACCGTCCACTTATTGACTTCTGGCTTCCATCATTAGGAAAAAGGGAGGAAGAGACAAGAGAGAATGGGAATGAAAAAAATAAGTTGCTATCATTCTTCCCAACTCAGATTTTGTGAATCTAATTCAAACATAGATGAAAGAAATTAAGTTTATGTTGTTTGGAGCATTTGATACAATGATTTATGAAATTACCCTTGCAGAATCCATTTATATTTAAAGTTCTTACTTGGATTGGAAACTAGCAGAGAAGAGGGATGATGAATAGCATGTGTTTAGACTATGCATGCCTTGGAGATCAGTTTTAGTTTTGGTTCTATTAATTCTCATTTGTGATTTGACATAGAAAGAAACTAGTATATAAATGAAGTTTAGTGATAAAACCTGCCAAAATATTTAATACAAAATATTTAAAGATTAGAAAGAAAAAAGGGAATAAGAGAGTGATTCTTAACTCATTTGAATTGGGACAATGTCACAAATTGATCTGGGGATTTAGTGAAATTAGAGTGATTTCTTTAGATCAAGAAACAAAAGAAAATCTGATTAGGGTTAATATGTACAAAGTGTTATTATAAGGACTGCAAAGCTTTTAATTTTCCCTCTTTTAGACATTGATAAGATTTCTATGAGGACAGGATGACATGTTATTTAAATTAAATCACTTAGAAGGGGCAGTGAAATTTAAAAGTAGTTTTAAATTGGCAAGATTGTTTTTTTAAGTTATCAAGAAAATTACAGGTAAGACACTTGCTTTATTGATCCTAAAGAATTGAGAAATAATACCATAGGAAACTAAATGGGGCACTGGCATGGAGAGTGGGGATAAAACTAAATTAAATTCCAATTATACTTAATAATAAAATGATCTTTTATTGAATATTTTGAATCACCGAATCACTCACTGAACTTACCAAAGCTATTTTGTGGGAATGATAACACCTCAAGATCATATAAGATTGTGGATAACCTGCATTGCTTTCTAAGAACTATTAAGGCCCTTCATTCCCCAGTGTGTCCATGGAAAGAAACATTTTGAAGCAAATGGAATTGGAATTTTATAGGTTGTAGGCTAAATGTAATTGAAGCTAAAGACGGCATAAATGAAGCTAGATTTTTTTTGGGGGGGGGGGTCTGAAAACCCAGGGCTTTTAACGAATTGAAATCACAGTATGAATTAGCAATGGAGTGGGGTGTCCACAGAAAAGCTAATGGAACTTCAGGCTGCATTATGAGGGTCATCGTTTCCAGGAACAGGGAGATGATCGTCCCATTGCACTCTGAACTCACCAGACCTCGATTGGAGTAATGTGTTAAATTTGGAGTGCCATGGCTTTATGAACTTTGAATATCTCCAAGTGTCCAAATCAGTCCTCAGTCATTAAAGTGATTTTCCTAAAGCACAGGTCCAACAATGTCACCTCCACTCCAGTGTCACCCTGCCATCTACAGGGTCAACTACAACGTTCTTTGACATTCAAAGCCCTTAATAACCTAGCTCTATCCTTATCCTTTCCCCACCACCATCTCCAGCTTTTCAAGTCTTCATATACCTTACTCCTTGTCAAGTGACACTGCCTTTTTTACTGTTCTAAGAACAAGACACTCCATCTCTTGGCTCCAGGCATTCTCTCTGACCGTCCCCTATGCCTGGAATGCTCTTCTTGCTCAAAACCTCCAAGTTTCTCTGGCTTCCTTCAAGACCTAACCTCACCTTTTTTAGGAAGTATTTCCCAAGTCCTCTTAATTTTAGTGTCTTCCTTTTGTTTTAGATTTTTTTTCAGTTTAGTATTTATTTTTCCCCAATTATATGTAAAGGCAATTTTTAACATTTGTTTTAAAAATTTTGAGTTTCTAATTCTCTCCCTCCCTTCCAAACCTCCCTTATTGAGAAGGCAAACAATTTAATATAGATTATAGATTTGTAGTCGTGCAAAACATTTTCATAAGTTATGTTGTGAAAGAAAACATAGACCACAAGAAAAAAAACTTAAGAAAAATAAAATAAAAGAATGTATGCTTCAATATTTATTCAGACACCATAGTTCTTTCTCAGGGATGGATCGTATTTTTCATTACAGGCCTTCAGAATTTTCTTAGATTATTGTATCGCTGAAAATAGCTAAGTCATTCACATTTGATCCTCTTACAGTTTTCCTGTTACCTTGTACAAAGCACATTTCACTTTGCATCAGCTCGTATACGTCCCTCTAGGTTTTCCCGAGAAGATCCTGCTCTTCATTTCTTATATCACAATACTATTACATCTCAATTACGTACCACAATTTGTTCAGACATTCTGCAATTGATGAGCATCCCCTCAGTTTCCAATTCTTTACCCCCAGAAAAGAACTGCTATAAATATTTTTGTACATATAGGTCCTTTTCCTTTTTGTTTGTTATCTCTTTTTGGATGTAGACCTCAGTGGTATTGCTAGGTCAAGGGGTATGCATGTAGATCCATGCTCTACAGAATGGCTGAATCACTTCACAATTCCATTAACAAAGCATTCATGTCTCATTTTTCCCACATCCCCTTCAACATTTGTCATTTTCCTTTTCTGTTCTATTAGACCAAAAATGATTTGGCCTACTGTTCTTTTTAAAAAAAGTCCTTCTGTCACTGAAAACTTTTCATGGTTATTGGTATGGACAAACTACAGAGTATGTAAAAGCAGTAGTTTCCTAGAGCAAGACACAACACCTTAAGTGGTGTAAATGCACAAGGCTCCAACATCTGCGGAGGAGGTGCTTTTTTCCAGAAGGAGATGCTTTCACATCTATCTAGTAGTCTGTTTTTAGGCAACATCTCATGCTTCTAAAGAAATGTGGGGTACAACTCTGCAGGAATCTCTGGGGATGAGCCCTTCCCTCCTGGTGAAGCTACCTCCCCAACTGGGACTGAACTCTGTACCCTTTTCTCCTAAGATACAATCAATACAAAGTAATGGCTCTGTTCTGCAGTATAAAGTTAGAGGCCCCTTCTGTTTCTGCTACACCATGGTACGTGTTTGTAAGGCATCTATGTGTGCATAGTACATGAGCTAAGGGTCCATAGCATCATTCCAAAGGTCCAAGCCACCCTTTCAGTGACAAAATTTAGCTTTCAGAGTGCAAATTTCTGTAGCTAGAGCAACAAAACAAAAAAACATTCCAATCTTTTCTTTCTAGGGGAAAAATAACTTGTTTTTCAATAAGTAGCAAGTGATTACCACTTTATACCATAATTTGAGATCTGTAAATGCCAAACTTCTTTCTCCATGACTTTTTTGTTGCTCATAGAGGATTTTGTTATCAATTTGTCTAGTTATCTAAAGGTAACTTATTGGTAATTGCATAGTCACAGCAAGAAATAGGTAAATTAATTTAGATGATATTTTGTTGTTGACACAGCCCCTGAATAATGCTTAGCTATCAAGGTATTTTCTTTCCTTGATTTTGAAAAATTTTTTGTAGTTACATTCATATACATCTTGAGAGTATCTTTGTAGGTTAACTTCCAGGTGTTTTATGCTTTTTCCAAGTATTTTGAATGAAATTTCTTTTTTGTATACTATTAGATTTTGTTAGTGATACAGAAAGGCCAATAGATTGTAAGCATATTTTAAATTTTATTGAAGTGTTTTTATTTTTTCATTGGATATATAAGATTTGCTAAGTAAACCCTCATATTATTTGATCATTTGAGAAAGCATAATAATATAGTGGAAAGAATACTGAATTTTGAATCAGAAGACTTAGATTTTAATCTCACCTTAACAACTTGGGTGAAATTAGACATTTGTTTATATAAAAACAGTTATGCTTATATCTACCTGATCTATTCTTTAATGCATTATTTCTTTCAAGCTTATAATCAGGGCAAGGTGATGCATGCTTTTTTCCAGGGTCACTAAATGTAGGAGAAACAAACAAAAAAAATTCACACATAAAGTATGTATGAGCATCCAAAACCACTTAATGGCAGCTAGGTAATGGAATGAATAGAGTGCCAAGGCTCAAGTCAGGAAGACTTATCTTCATGAGTTCAAGTCTGGCCCCAGACATTTGCAAGCTATGTGACCCTGGGCAGATCACTTAACTCTATTTCCCTAATTTGTCATGTGTAAAATGAGCTGGAAAAGGAAAAAGCAAAACCACCCTTTGACAAGAAAACACCAAATGGAATCACAGCGAATTGAACACCACTGAAATGACTGACCAATAACAACAACAAAGCCATTTTAGTGCCTCATTTCCATTCTCGTTCAATTGAATTTAATTGCTCTTAAAATTCTATTTCTTGAATTATAAAATTGATTTGAGGAAGTCCCTAAACTTGGACTGTTTATATGTTTCCTGCTTGCCTAGATGCCTAAATTCTAGTTACAGCTCTTATTTGTTTAAATGACATTTAACATTTATTTAGGTCATACTAATATGCACAATAAATTAAGATTTCCTTTCTTACAACAATAAATATAAAATTCAAATATTTCACAAGTGGATATTATGCTTCATTTCTATTTACTCCATAATGCATCATTTAATTTTATTAAATTAAAAAAAAAAAGAATCTCCATAAAAGGACAGCAGTCAGCCCAGATAACTAAATATAGAAAATTTTAAAATATTTTGAAAGGTGATTGAAGGTACAACTATACAATTGAAAGAGAATTGACTCAGGATTGAAAGGCATTAATTCCTACCTCTGAGACCTCTAGTGTGACTTATCCTGCCTAGGAGAGAAGGTAACAGACATTTATTAAGTGCCTACTGTGTGTCAGGTGTTGTACTATATGTTTTATAAATAGTATCTTGTTTTATACAGCATCTCTTTGAAGTAGCTTCATTTATTATCCCCATTTTACAGTTGGGAAAACTGAGGCCAACCAAGGTTAAGTTTTTTTTCAAGGTCACACAACTACTGAGTATCTGGGGCTGTATTTGAAGTTGTCCTAACTCCAGTGCTAGTACTCTATACACTGTTGTGCTCTCTAGCTGTCTCAGTTTCCTTATCTGTAAAGAGGGAGGAGGAAAGTAATGAACTATATCTACTTTTCTAGTTTTAGGTCCATGATTCGGCAAATTCAGTAAGTATCTAAATTAAGAACAACATAAAACTATAGTAAAATATGTGATATTTTTGTGACTCATCCAGAAGGAAAAGGCAAGATGTACAGTGGGTACAAGTAGTCTGAAGCAAATTATTTATGATGAAATCAAGAATCTTGAAAAAATTCAATAAACTTTTACAAAGCCTTGTCTTCAGTACCAAAGATACATCTATTACACTAATTTACCACTCTGTTTCTTAGCCAGTATCAGATTATTTTCATAACTACCACTTACAGTTTGAAATCTGATACTGCTAGGGCACCTTTCTCCACACTTTTTTTTCATTGATTCCTTTGATATCCTCAACTTTGTCTTTTTCCAGATGAATTTTGTTATTTTTTTCTAGCTCTGTAAAATAATTCTTTTGTAGTTGGATTGGCATGACACTTAATTAGTTAATTTAGATAGAATTGTTATTTTTTTATGTTGATTTACCTTACCTATGAGCAATTAATATTTCTCCAATTGTTTCGATCTGTGTTTTTGTAAAAGGTACTTTGATATTGTATTCATATAGTTCCTGGGTTTGTCTTGGTAGGTAGACTCCCATTTATTTTATAATGTCTTCAGTTACTTTAAAATGGAATTTATTTTTCCATCTCTTGTACTGGATTTTGTTAGTAATATATAGAATGCTGATGACTTATGTGGATTTATTTTATATGCTACAACTTTCCTAAATTTGTTAATTGTTTCCCTTGAATTTGTTGATTATTATTCAATCTGGTCCTAACTTTCAGAGTGTTCATGGAGTTAGGTAAGCAGTCAGCCACCTGTTGGATGTTATCCTGACTAACAAGTGCAGTCTTTTTCTCATTATACTTTAAAAATTAATGAATGCTATTTGTCTCTTTTACATTTAACTCTTCTCTATTTCTATTAGTTATCTTTTAATTATCAGTCAAAATAAATTTACTATCCATCATTTCCTGAATCAAAAACTTGTGCTGTCTCCATGGCATATTTTTCAATGTTACTAAGATAATAGCATCAAAATGTATGTATTACTTGTTGATTACCTGGTTCTGCCACTTATTTCCTTTGGGCAAGTTAATGAGCTTCTTTATGCTTGTTTCCTCTAAAAGAATGACGTTGGTTTATATAATTTGAAACCTCCCTTCTAACTGTAGTTTATGATCCCTTTTCATATTGTTTTAGTCTATTTCTACTGCACACCAATACGTCTTCCACTTGGTTATCATACACATCAAGTACTATATATGATAAAGAGCATTGTGTTATTTGTATAACAATATTTAAGAGAATGCAGAATAAATTTGAATTCTATATACAGAAGTTTTCTCCATGATATCCCAGGTTGTTAGAATCTATCACCATATTTGCTTCACATCTTCCATGGTATTTCTCCCACTCCCATTCTAATTCCTCTCTTGGTATTTTCTTTTCTATCTTTGTAGCCTTTATATGTTATCCTTTTTAATTCTCTAGCTGCTTCAGGGTTTTGCCAGAGGTTCACCTTTAATTCATATGTCAAATTAAACTCCTAACATGGTCTTTCTAGGAGATACTTAAAAATTTATTTTTGGATTGATTTGCTTATTCAAGCTTCCAGCAGTTTTTATTTTCTTCAAAAACACTTTGAAATGTTGAAGAAAATGAAAATATGCATTTTAGTCATGATATGTTTTCCTATATAGATTGGTAGAAGATTGTGGGGTCAAATCTCATTTCCCTTCACTTCCAATAAAATATATTCTGACTTTCTCTGTTGTTAATAATGGGTGAATTGACTTTAATGCTGATTGAATTGACCTACCCTAATTATTAATTTGGTTTCCCTCTCTTTAATGAGAAAGCTTTGAAATTTGGTGATGCAGTGTTTGAGTGAGCTTAATTTAATTTTTTTCACTGAGTCTATCCAGCAAATTCATGGGAATTTTTGGAACTCATCCTTGAATAATTTCTTTTGAAAACAAAACATATTTTACTACATAATCATCGTGTCTTGGGTTGTGTTGTTGTTGTTTTTTTTAAGTCCATAAATTGGTTTGTAACCTTTTGGTGCATAATCCTGTAGCTTAAAAGGTAAACAGAGCAGCAGTGTATACATGAGTGGCATATGGATACACATTTATCTCTCATGCATTGTGAGCTCCAAGCCTAGAATTCTCAGGGCACAAGCATGGTCAGTATTCATTTTTAATGTATATTCATGAGAATTCTGTGCATCCAATGTTGCACCAAAGACAATTCAGTGATAAATAATTTTTAAGTAATACCAGCACAGTATTTTCAGGAGCTTCACATAATGGCTGCACTCTACATTTTTGCCAAAAAAATTTTTTGCATGAAATCTGTGATGATTATGTGGTAGTTGAACATGTGCATTTCATTTTTCAGGTGAAGTAGTAATTTTTATATTATTATTCTGATTTCTGCCTTCCGGTTCTGTCACCTTTCTTGGTAGGAATTTTGACCCATTTTCCAGTCCTTTGATTTTGTTATTTTCTGAATTATCAGTCACTTTTACCAGTTGGTCTTCTACGAAGTAAATTTTATTCCCAATTGAATCCATTTTTTCATTTAAATGTTACATCATTTTCTTAATCCTATTGACTTTTATTCTTTTTTGTTAGTATTATCAAAGAAAATCTTAATATAGATACTAAATCCTTGTTAATAATACATCTTTTGTTCCCCAATTGTTAAATGGTCAAAGGATATGAACAGGCAGTCTTTAGAGGAAGAAATTAAAGCTGTCTATGATCATATGAAAAAATGCTCTAAATCACTATTCATTACAGAGATGCAAATCAAAACAACTCTGAGGTACCACATCACACCTATCAGATTGGCAAACATGTCAGAACAGGAAGATGATAAATGTTGGAGAAGATGTGGGAGAGTTGGAACACTAATTCATTGTGGAGCTGTGAGCTGATCCAGCCATTCTGGAGAGCAATTTGGAACTATGCCCAAAGGGCTACAAAAATGTGCATACCCTTTGACCTAGCAATGTAGCTTTTAATACTGTATCCTAAAGAAGTCACAAAAATGAGAAAGGGTCCCACATGTACAAAAATATTTATAGCAACTCTCTTTGTGGTGGCCAAGAACTGGAAATTGAGGGGATGCCCATCAATTGGGGAATGACTGAACAAATTGTGTTATATGAATGTAATGGAATACTATTGTGCTATAAGAAATGATGAACAGGAAGATTTCAGAGAGACCTGGAAGGATTTATGTGAACTGATGCTCAGTGAAAGGAGCAGATCCAGGAGAACTTTGTACACAGTAGCAACCACAGTGTGCAAAGAATTTATCTGATAGAGAAATAGACTTAGCCCTTCATAGCAATGCAAGGGCCTAAAAAATTCTTAATGAATTCTTGAGGTAAAATGCCATCCATATCCAGAGGAAGAACTGTGAAATTGGACACAGAATGAAGCAGACTCTTTTCTCGTGTGTTATGTTTTGTTTTGTTTTTTTCATAGTTTCTCCCATTCATTTCAATTCTTCTATGCAACATGATTAAAGTGAAAAATGTATTTAGTGAGAATGTATGTGTAGGACCCATATAAGATTACATGCTGTCTTGGGGATGGAGGGGTGGGAGTCATGGGGAGGGAGGAGGAGAAAATCTAAGATTTATGGAAGTGATTGTAAAAAATTGAAAACAAATTAATTTAAAAAAGAAAGTTCAGGAAAAAATATATCTTTTTTCCCTTCAAAAAGTGTTTATTACTTTTTTGTATTTGTCTTATGTCAAGTACAAGTTATTTTCTTCATATATTATTGACATTTGTTAATTTTCCGTTTCTGAAAACTTGTCCTATTAGAAATGGGTTTTCTTTTATTTTGTTTTATTCCGCACTTTTTGGTCATTTCCTTACCCTTTTTTGGAGAAGCTATTCACTCTAGAGTTTCTTTGGCTGCTCTCATTTCCTTTTTTCTTTGCATTCTTCCCTTCCTTCTTTCCTTCCTCCATCCCTCCTTTCCTTCCTTTCTTTTTCCTTTACCTTCTTTCTCCCTCTTTCCCTGCCTTCCTCCTTTTTTCTCCCTCCTTTCCTTTTTTATCCATCCCTTCCTTTTTTCCTTCCTTCTTTCCTCTAACCCTCCCCCTTTTTCCTCTTCCTTTCTTCTTCCTTCTCTCCCTTCCTTCCATCCTCCTTTCTTTCCTTCCATTGGAAGCCCAGCTATTCAAGATCTCTCACTCTGTTATCTTCCTGTTAGTTAGTGGCACAGTGGATAGAGAGCTGGTCTTAAAATTAGGAAGACCAAGTTCAAAGCTTGACATTAAAACTAACTAACTGTGTGACCCAGACAGTCATTTTGCCTCGGTTTCATGGACTGTAAAATAGTAGCATTATCTTACAACTAAAATGTTTCTCTCCTGAACAAGCTGGCCTGAGCCTGAAACTCCAAAATACAGCATACACAGTAGTGTATATGTAGTCTGCTCTCACCAAGCGTGGTTAGCAATTTACCATTCTCTCTACTAAATTACTGTTGAAGGTTAAATGAGATATTTGTAAAAGTACTTTAACACAGTGCCTGATAGAAAACATCCTTCCTTTCTTTCCCTCTCCTTCCCTCCTTTCTTCCTTCATTCCTTTCTTTTTAATGCTTATTTCCCTTCTCCTTCCAAAAGCCAGAACCAATCCATTCTCCAGTGTTTTCTCTCTATTCAAGAGTCATAAAAGATGGCAACCTGCTATTTCATTTGAATCGTCTACTCACTTCCATACTTCATGCATTCTTCCTCACTATTCCTCTGCCCTCAGTTTTCTTATCTTTAAAATTATGACTGCACTCATAGATCTCTTATGAGACCTTGATGGAGAAGATTTTCCTCATTTTATTTTCTTCAGTAACACTTATTTCCTCCTACCCATAATAATAGTAGGAAAATTGACATTGAGCTCCTTAAAGTTTGCAAATCACTTAAAATACTTTATTACAATTGAGTCTAACAAATGCCCTCCGAAGGGGAGTGTTATGGATGTTGTCAATGGCATTTTACAGATAAGGAAACTGAGGCTTAAAGGAGTTGTGACTTAACCACATTTACATGGCTGACAAGTGTCAGAGGCAAGATATTTCATATTTCTAACTCTCACAATACTTAGTTCTCATGTATATATCTGCACTGTGTTTATGTTTAAATATCTGTTACTTATTTTAATTCATACACTGGTATTATAGTAAGAACACTGTAAGGTCCTACATATCATCAACTTGTAATATCTCACCTTATCTAGTACAGAACTCTATCTACATTAGGTACTCAATGTATCTTATTTGTTGGTTTGCTGAAATTATGTGTTATGTTTCTTAAAATTAAATTTAAGAGAATTATTGTTTAAAACGTATTTTATTAATCCTGGGCCTCTTTCTGCTCCTAGGAGATTGATTATGTAGTCATTAAAAAGATATTGTTTTGCATCTATTCTGGACTTTTACAACTTGATCTCTGTTTCATTTTGATAATTTGGTATAGATAATGGGAAATCGTTTACTATTCTTGGTCAGAGCAGCCTAGATATACATTACTATGTATGCTGTGTTTTGGAGTTTCAGCCTCAGATCAGCTTGTTCAGGAGAGAAACATTTTAGTTACGTCAAACATTGTACTTTCTTTGGTCTTGATTTGCTCCAAAATACAACGCGTCCTTTTTATGACATGTTTTAGAACCATGGTTGATACAGAAAGATGTTGTAATAGGCATGAATTATTTATAGATCCATAACAATTTGAAGTAAGAGATTTTTTTTCCCTTAGTTTGAATTTGATAAACATTTTTTAAGCTTCTACTGTGTTCACATACGATACAAAAGACTGGGGTCACAATGGATATAAAATACAGATCATAATATAGTGGGAGATAAATAAGTATAATGCATTGTGGAACATGACAAGTACCAAGAAGCCCAGACAAATTGCTATGAGAAATTAGAGGCAGGAGAGGGTTTTCCTTTTGTTTTTGTTTAAGCTGGAGCTGACAGGAAAGATTCTTTAGAGGAAATGTTACTTTACCTTGGTGTAGAAAAGATCTAACAGTTTCCTTAGAACTGTACATCAGTGCTTATTTGTCCGACCTGTATATTCTCACCAACTTTGTCAGTCAGTGCTGGAGTTGAAGGAAAGAGTTCTTATTAAAACTATTTGGTTTTGAAGTTCATTTTTGTAGAAAAAATTGTGTCTGTAATTCTTGTGAATTTATTGGTTGTATTGTCAGATTATGATTATTTTCACACATTTCTCACCATCCACCATTGGCTGTAGAAGGTAGAGAAATTTTAGCATCACGCAGGTATAGATTTGGAAGGTTCCTCAGTAATCATCAGTATCCAACACTCACCCAAAGTATATTCCTTATAACACAACTGACAGGGAGTCATCCAACATTTGCTTGAAATTGTCAAGGAATTTACTCCACCTCTTGGAAAAGTCAAACCTGTCAGCTGGATTCTAATAGCTGTAGGTAAAAAATAAGAGGCCAGACTAAAGAAGGGAAACATATCAGCTTGCTAAGGAATCTGCTCTGCTCTCACATGATAGCAGATTCATATACCTGGGGTACAGATTGGTTTTTTCAGCCTTCAAGCATATTTGGAATACACAGCCAATGAGCAATATTTTGTGATGACTTAGTATGGATAACTAAAGCATATCACAGGAGTTAAAGAGAAGAGAAGGAAGGAATGGATAAAAGGGAAGTATTTGGAATTCAGCTGGTGGGATTTATTATCAGAATAAGAAAACATTCCTGGTTCAAGTTCCCCAAACATGGGGAAGAGACAAAATATTTTTTAATTTGTGAAAGAAGTTCTTTTAAATAAAACTTTAGGGTCTCTAATCAGCAAATTGTTGTGACAATGGATGAGATTAACTGTGTTTCCATACCCTTGAAAGTTTTGCTCCTTATTTATTTTTATTATACATTACTTGCCACTATTAGGCCACCAGATAATTGGGGAATTTCTATGTCATTAGAACCTCAAGATATTGCAAAATGATTATGGTCCCTTTATTTTACTCACAAGACCTTAGGAAAGATTCTCCCATCTCTAATGGCATTCTTTTCTATTTTGGGATAGTTTCAATATCTTGTCTCTTTTCAACTTTCCCCCATTGTATCTTGTTGTACTTCCTGGGACCAAACAGAACAAATCTAATCCCTGTTCCATATGGAAGCTTTTTAAAGTACTTGAAGACAGCCAATATCACCTCTGACTTTCCCTCCAGTGTTCTCTTCTTGAGGCTGTCAAAATCTGGTCCTTCACAATTCAGTGTTGCCATGTTCTGTATGTTCCTCAGATTTCTCATATACTACTTCCAATGCAGTATCCAGAATCAGCATGTTACTCTAAATGTGGGCTGACCAGGACAAAGTATAGAGGGACTGTCTTTTCCTTATTTTTGGATGTTCTTCTAATGCAGCCTAAGATTTCATTATCTTTTTTACTTGAGACATTCCAGTGCTGGTTCATAGCATGTAAATTGCTAAAAACCCCAGGACTGGGATAGAAATAAGTCACTATTATTTCATTGGTGTAAAGAATTCCCAACTATAAAGGTAGTTGGCATTTTCTCTATTAATAGTTTTAGAGAGTTGCCTAGAACTCTGATTTATTTATCCAGTCTCACACAGATAAGACTTGAACCCAAATATTCTTAATTTCAAGGTTGATTATTAATATACTTTGCCATACTTTTCTCTCCTAAAAACAAAAGTGTAAACATATTGTTTTTAATTGATTTTATTCATTCTTCTCCATCATATATTTATAAGATGTATTTTGACAAACCAGAAGATTTTTAACTTATCCTTACTAAATTTCATCTCATTAGATTCAGTTAAATGTCCTAGTCATCAGTATCTCTTGTTTTCAGATCCTGACTTTGTCACATATTATATCAGTCATCCCTCCTTACTTTGTCTTATTTGTAAATTTGGTGTAAATTTGATCAGTGAAAAAAAAAAGACTACATGACTGAGCACTAATCCCTGAGACATTCTACCACTGTATACATCTTTCTGGGATGAAATGAAACCATTAATGTCTACTTTTTGAGTTGAGTCATTCAGTCAGTTCCAAATCTGGCTAAGTCTACATTTGTCAACCTCCTATCTCCCCACCTTTTTCATAAGAATAGCATTAGGCATCTTATCAAATGCTTTTCCAAAATTTTGATAAATTGCCATTGTCAAAATAATTAGTTTGACTTGAAATGTTCTTCATGAAGAAGTCACTATGATCACCACTTACTTTTTTAGATGTTTGTTAACAATTTCTTTGATGATACAGTATAAAATTTCCCCAGGAACTGAAGTCAGCTAACTGACCTATTATTTTTTCCATTTTATGAAAATTGGAAATGATTTTCCTTCATCATTCCTGCAGGACTCCCTCCTATTTCCCACTCACAAATATCACTAGTAGCAATTGTATCTGCCAATTAATTGAGTGCCCAGGTATTTCTTCATTCATTCAAGGTAGTTTCAATTCATCAAGGACACTCAAGTATTCGTTTATTGTCTCCTTGCTAATCTTGGGCATCAATGCCATCTTATCCATTCTTGGCAGAGAAAAAACAGGGAAAATAAGATCTAAGTAGCTTTTTCTTCTATTTGTTAGCAGTTAGCACCATATATCTAATAAGATTTAGGAAAAAAGTCAAAGTTCAAGGAAAAATAAGGGGGTATTCAAAGCAAATATATTACAATCAGAAATATAGAGGAAAGGCACAGAAAATGGACAATTATGTATTACCACTGTGTTTCAGTGATTCAAAACAAACAAACATACACTTGCTTCTA
The DNA here is from genome assembly GCA_028658325.1 of Potorous gilbertii. Classification (NCBI taxonomy): domain Eukaryota; kingdom Metazoa; phylum Chordata; class Mammalia; order Diprotodontia; family Potoroidae; genus Potorous; species Potorous gilbertii. The sequence continues at coordinate 102,862,555 of CM053770.1, forward strand.
GCATTAACAAGATTTTCTCGTTTAATCCTGGAAAGTTGAGAGGAAGAAAAAATAGAGAAATTTGTTCATTTGTAAAATAAAGGAAGAGTATGTGGTGATTTTGTGGACTAAATGACCTCTGGAAAATTTTTTTTTCCTTTTTCTGATATTGATCATATGACTCAGTTTGGGGAGATTGGAAATAAGAAAGAACTGCAAAGAGCTTTTTTCTGGAATTTAACATTGACATTGAACATTAAAGAAATATTCTTGGTTTTTATGGACCAGATTATTGGACCTCATGGGACAGTCCTTCAAGCTTCAAGGAGATAATTTTAGTAGAAATAAATGGAAATATGAGGAGGCAGAGCCAAGATAGTAGTGTAAAGGCAGGGATTTGCCTGAGCTCTCCCCCAAATCTCTCTAAATATGTTTACATGCTTAATGACTCTAAACAAATTCTAGAACGCAGATCCCACACAGAGACAAAGTGAAACAGTTTTACAACCCAAGGTAAATCAGGTTGGGAGGAAATGTCTGTTGCACCAGAGAGAGAGGAACTTAGTCCAAATAAGACTGTACCACCATAGATGTGGGCAGAGCAAAACAAGAACAGATCTCAGAGTGACTGCATCAATGACAGATTCAGAAGGAAATTACACAAGTTTCTTTGTTAACATTTACTAATGACTCTGTTGCTTTGCCCATACTCAGATTTGAGTTGCAGTCCTGGGTGGCAGTGCTAGGGCAAAGAGGAGCACTAGCACACCAGACCTTTCATTCACAGTGCACAGGAGACCCCATCACAGTTCCAGGGAAGAAAACAGTGTTTGTGGTCACTCACAGACCAGAGGAAAGGCATGGAGAGGAGTAAATACAACTCTCCTTAGATCATACCACCTTAGAAGAACTGAAATATTAGAGATCTCAAGAAATATCTCAGAAAACAGCTTCACAAAACCCCTGAAGCTTGGGACAGCTCACCTTCTACCTTGGAAGGAGAGCCCTACTTTAACAAAGAGTTAGAGTCAAATTTAGTCAATAGGATTATGAGCAAACAAAAGAAAAAAAGATTCTGATCATAGAATGTTACTGTGTTGATAAGGAAAATCAAAATGCACTCTCAGAAGTTTGAAAAGTCAAAGCTCCAATATCCAAAGCCTCCAAGACAACTATGAATTGGTCTCAGGCCATGAAAGAGCTCAAAAACAATTTTGAAAATCAAGTAAGAGAGGTAGAGGAATAATTGGGAGGATAAATGAGAGTGATAAAAGGAAATCATGAAAAAGTCAACAGCTGGTAAAGGAGATGAAAAAAATAAAACACTAAAGAAAATAACACCTTAAAAAATAGATTGGGCCAAATGATAAAAGAGATCCAAAAAGCTAATGAGGAGAAGAATGCATTAAAAAGCAAAATTGACCAAATGGAAAAGGAGGTCCAAAAGGTCACTGAAGAAAATAATTCCTTAAAAATTAGAATGGAACAAATGGGAGTTAATGACTTTATGAGAAATCAAAAACAATAAAACTATCTACCTAAAACCATCAGCAAGCATTATATACAATGGGACAAACTAGATCCATTTCCAATAAAATCAGGGGTGAAACAAGGATGTCCATTATCACAACTGTTATTCAATATAGTAATAGAAATGTTGGCTTAAGCAATAAGAGAAGAAAAAGAAATTTGAATAGGCAAAGAAGAAACTGTTATCACTCTTTGCAGATGATATCATGATATACTTAGAGAATCCTTGAGAATCAAGTAGAATACTATTTGAAATAATAAACAACTTTGGCAAAATTGCAGGTTACAAAATAAACCCACATAAATCATCTACATTTCTATATATTACTAAGAAAGCCCAACAGCAAGAGATAGAAAGAGAAATCCCATTTGAAGCGATGGTAGACACTGTAAAATATCTGGGAGTCTACCTGCCAAAACAAACCCAGGGACTATATGAACACAGTTACAAAACACTTTTTGCACAAATAAAGTCAGATCTAAGTAAGTGGAAAAACATCAATTGCTCATGGGTAGGCCAAGCTAATATAATAAAAATGACAATTCTACCTAAATTAATTTACTTATTCAGTTCCTTACCAATTAAACTACCAGAAAATTATTTTCTAGAACTAGAAAAAATAATATCAGAATTCATCTAGAAGAAGAAAAGGTCCAGAATGTCAAGGGAACTAATGAAAAGAAATGCTAGGAAGGTGCCCTAGTCCTACCAGATCTCAAATTGTATTATAAAACAGCAATCATCAAAACCACTTGGTACTGGCTAAGAAACAGAGGGGTAGACTAGTATAATATGTTAGTTACTCAAGACACAGTAGTCAATGCTATCTACTGTTTGATAAAATCCAAAAACCCCAGCTTCTGGGATAAGAACTCACTGTTTAACAAAAATTGCTGGGAAAACTGGATAACAGTGTGGCAGAAACTGGACATAGATTGATGCTTGACACCATACATAAGAATAAAGTCCAGTGATGTAGGTGTAAAGATTGATACTACAAACAAATTAGGGGAGCAGGAATAGTATATTTGTCAGATTTATGGAGAATGGAGAAATTTATGACCCAAGAAGAGATGGAGAACAGTATGAAGTGCAAAATGGATAGTTTTGATTACATTAAATTGAAATGTTTTTGCACAAACAAACCCAATGCAAATAAACTTGGAAAGAATTTTTACAGCTAGTGTCTGTGATAAAAGCCTCATTTCTAAAATATTTAGAGAACTGAGTCAAATGTACAAGAATACAAGTCATTCCACAATTGATAAATGGTCAAAGGATATGAACAGAAAATTTTCAGAGGAAGGAATTAAGGTTATCTATAATCATATGAAAAAATGCTCTAAATCACTATTGATTAGAAAGATGCAAATCAAAACAACTCTGAGATACCACATCACACCTATCAAATTGGCTAATATGACAAAACAGGAAAATGATCAATGTTGGAGAAGATGTGGGAAAGTTTGAACACTATTTCATTGTTGGTGGAACTGTAAGCTGATCTGGAGAGCATTTTAGAACTGTGCCCAAAGGGCTACTAAAATGTGCATGCCCTTTGACCCAGCAATACTGCTTCTATGACTGTATCCCAAAGAGATCATAAAAAATTGGAAAAGGTCCCACATGTACAAAAATATTTATATCAGCTCTCCCTCCAGGCTGTTGGTTGCGTAGAGGCATTACTGATAATCTTAAGGGAATTACTGTATTTTTCATGGTTCATTCCCATTACGGCCACATCAGCAGAAGGGACTGAGATGATGACTCACTTTGCTTTACCCTTCAAGTGATCCCTGGCCCTTTCCATGATGGTGAAGACACAGTGGACTCTTCAGCATATTCAACCACAATATCTCCCCATTTAATATTGGTGAGATCTCACTCCTGTAAGATAATCATAGCATTTTCCATTGGTCATCAGCTTTCCACTTGAAGCTTTGACAATGCCCTTGAATTTTCCATGGAAGAATCATATTGGAACATATAAACCATATAGTTGAGGTCAAAGAAGGAGTCATTTTTGGGCACCATGTCTATTCTTCCTGAGTTGAATGCAGCCCTGGTCACTAGGCACCTAATACAGTCAAATTCATTGACTCAAACCTTCACCATCTTGTCTCAGGGATGTAGCTACAGCTGTGGATCCTGGCACTGAGCTTGACAGAAGGGCTTAGAGTTCTTTATATAGTTTTTTAAAAAGCATTTTTACATCTATTACTTCTTTTGGTCCTTACAGCTACAACAGCAATAGGAGTAGCTGATATTTATGTAATATTTAGGTTTATAAATTTATATACATTATGTCATTTGAGCCTCACAAAATTACATATTTATGTAATATTTAGGTTTAAAAATTTATATACATTATGTCATTTGAGCCTCACAAAACCCTATAAGATAAGGTGCCTTTTTTATTCCCATATTTTAGATTAAGAAATCTATACTCAGAAAATTGAAATGACTTGCTCATATTCACACATATTGTTACACAATTCAAATCCACATCTTTGTGATTGCAAATTTAATGCTTTGTTTTTTCTCTCAAAAAATCATGGGTAGAGGCCAAATGGTGTCTTCTTTTTTACTGAGGAGAGGTTAAATTGAGGTAAATTGAGTTGTCTGGGTTCACGTAGGCTTGTTAGACTCCAGGTCCTCTCTAGAGCTTAGTTCTCTTGATTCTTAGCCCAATGCTTTTTCATCTAGTTTCTGCTGCATCTCACATATATTAATTTCAAAAGAATTTACATAAATTAATAGGTAATAGCTGAGGCATAAGGAGTCACTGGGGATATGTGTAGTAAGAATATATCTTTCAAGTTTTTGAGGACACCATCCCATGGGAAAAGTAATGTGTTTTTCCCAAAAACGTGATTTGTTGCCACTGCCAGAGACAGCAAATTGGATGAGATGGATGATTTGTCTGACCCAGAATGTCATTTCTTATCAGGAAACTAAAGAGAATTTCTCTCTTCGGTATTTGAGGTAGGGTAGAAATTTTAATAAAATGAGATTATAGCCTTAGGAAGTTCTAGAATTCTAAAAAACATGCCACAAGAAATCCAGCTTAAAAAATGAAGAGACTTAATTGGCACAGTGCAAGGTAGAAATGTTAAGTAGTTTCTTGATTTTGACTTGCAGTACAATTTAATTATTTGAACAAAGCACCTAAAGTTAAGAAACAAATTCTTGAGCAAGTGTCTGTAGTTTCCATTTAGTCCAACGAGGAGTGATTTTCCCAGAGCTGTTAGAAGGTACCATTGTAGGATTTCAGAGAATGAGAAGTCGTTACTGATCGTTGGTCTCAGCCTAGACATCCATTCTTCAGACTCAAGTCTGAATAGGATAACTGCAGTCATCACTTAAAAGATTGCACACAAATGAAACCAAGCACACTTCTCACATTAACAAGCAAGGAAGGTAGTAGCTTTACAGGTCACATTCTGATTTTTTTTTACATGACTTCAATCTATAACCTCTTACAACATACAATGAGTAAACCAACAAACCAATAGTGTTCAATTTATGTTATTGACTAGTTAGACTATGGAGGGTAATTGATTTGATCATTTAAAATACACAGAGTTTTCTAAGATCATTTTGTAGATATCTAGGTCATATGTTTAGATAAAATTAAAATGCTAATCTTTAAAAATATTCTCTAATTATATGATTTCCTTGTGCTTCCTTTGTTTCTTGGATAGAGAGAGGGTGGAAGTTTGAGTATAGTACTTAGCTACCTTTCCCATTATTCCCTCAAAGGGAGGGCTAACCTAGGGACCTGAATAGTTGATTTGTATATGAGAGTTAGGGAGATATTTCCCCTCAAAATCCTATCTGCTAAGAGGTATATGGCACTGGAGAAGGTTTGGTTCCTTGGCAGCTCAACAGTTTGGTATTTGTAATTATTGTACTATAAAAAAAGCCACAAGTTCCAAAGTTACATGAAAATATATGAGAAAAGAGACTTTTAGTTAGGGAAACTGAGGAGAGCTTTATGGAAAGAGAATGTTTTTCATCCTGAACATGGGTAATGCTGAGCAAAGGAAGGAGAGAGGAAAAGATCACTGGGGTATAGTAGTACAATTTGGCTGTAAGTTTAAACTTGTTGGATGGGATCATCTGAGATAAGCTTCAAATAGATGGTGGAGAAAATTTTTGGAATACTTTCTGTGCCGTCATGCCATTCAGAATTCTTTAGTAGGTAATTAGGAACCACTGAATGTTTCTGAGCAGAGAACTAGTCTGTTCAGGTCATTGTATTAGAAAGATTATATAAGCAGGCTTATGGAAGATAAAATGGAATGGAGAGGGAAGAGCGTCTAAAGCCAATTAAACTATTATTAGGTAATCCAGGAAAGTGTGTAGTATGCCTGAAGTAGAGCTGTAGGGGAGAGTACAATGATGAGTTAATTAGAATTTAGACAATTGGTAGTTATTAGATTATACATAAGTGTGTTTCGCAAAAGTGAAACTATTAAGACACTATTACTTTAACTCTTTTAGGCTTGTTCTCACTTTGCAAGGAAATACCTTGCTTAGGACTATGTTTCTCTTAAAATGATATTGGGTTTAAGACAACCATACCCATCCATGTGCTTTATTCATCAGCTAGAATATGATAATTAAGGATCACAAATAATAAATAATGTGTAATCAAGAAGAAAAGATGAAGTATCTGTGTTAGAAGTATTCATACGTGAAATAATTTGATAATGAAAACAGCTTAAATATTTTGAAAACAACATAAATTTAGAACATTAAAGAAAGTGAGTAATTTGACAACTCTTACATTCAAGAAAAAGTATCTAAAGTAATCTGAGAAATTTTCTATGAAAGACAAGGCCATCTGGTCTAAGGTAGTTAACATCTTATACTGTTTAATGTTAAAGTTCTCTCAGGGATAGAAAGATAATGAAGGAAAATGATTAGATTAATAGATAAGACATGTGGGATACTGAGGCCACCTGAGGTTTGAGGATGCTGGATTTTTCACATTACCATGATTAATCTCTTTCCTCTGGCTTTAACTCCTTTCCACTTCACCTTCATTTTTGACCTCTGTTCTTAGTGTGCAGTAATGTTTGTGGGAAAAATAAGAAAAATAAATATTTTACTACATCTGTGTAGTACACATCTATGTGTATGGATACTGTATATTGTAAAAATAGGTATATAGTAAAATGATTGTGGCTCTTTATATGTCTATATCTATATGCATATATCTGTCTATCTACCTATATAGTATGACTGCCACTCCTGGAATTCTTTTCTCCTGTTTCTTGACTTCCCCAGTCTCCTTCTTGTCCCCACTAAAATCCCACCGTCTGCAGGATTGCTTTCCTGATCCCCCTTAATGCCAGTGCATTCACTCTCTTGATTATCTCCAATTTATCTTACGTGTATCTTATTTCTACATAGTTTCTTGAAAATTGTCTCCCCCAATAGATTGTGAGCAAGGGGCAGTTTTGTTGTATTTTTCCTTATAGCCTCTCTTCATAGCACAAGATCTGGAACATAGTAGATATGACTGACCTATAGTTAATATTGTTTGGGAAATGACCACATTAGCATCTGCCTAGTGTTGAAGTATTAAATGAAGGAAATGGCAAACCCCTCTGCCAGTATCCTTGCCAAGAAAACCCCAAATAGGGTATAACGTGATTGAGTAATAACAGCAAAATCATATTCAGAAAGAAAATATATTTAACATCATGAGGAGGAAAGTGGATGTATGCTTCAAATAAATAATATTAATAACAGGCAATATTTATATAATTATTTAAGATTTTCCAAATATTTTGCTGATTTCATTTATTCTTTATGACATCCTTATAGTACAGGGGCTTTTTAAATTATCATTTCCATTTTAAAGATGAGGAAACTGAGACTGAGAGAGTACGTTACTTTCTTAAGGTCACAAACTTATTTAAGTATCCAAGGCAGGACTCAAGCTCAAGTCTTTCTTACTCCAGTGCTGTGTGTGCTATATGTTATGTTTACAAGGTAACAAAGGTATGTCAAGACTTTTAAATGAGTAGAAAGACACACATTTGGTAGCTCCGAACCCACAGCCCATGGATTTCCTCTAAAAAGAACTCCCAACAAATTCTGGAACAGTGGAAGCCGCACAGCAACACAGTGAAGGAGATTTCCGTTCCAGAGAGCCCTGAAAAACTGATCCCAAAGGTCCATCGCGCCCTGGATGGGAGCGGAGCCCTCCCCTGCCCTGCCCTGGCCACGTGGCACTGAGAAGAGCGAGCAGATCCGAACAGGCATTAGGGAGGGAATCTCAAGACTTTTACATGAGTAGATGGTCATTCTAAGAAGATTCTTAAGAAACCACATGTGGCATGATGTTTCCTGGAAAACATAGCATAAAATATGTTTGCTTATTACTTCACACACAGAATCAAAGAATCTCATAAGAGATTTTAGAATCCTTTTTACAACATGACAACCTAATAGTCATACAGTATTTTTTTCCTCTCTGAAAGGAATACACTACCTCCTAAGACAGCTCATTCCACTTTTGGACAGCTTTCCTAGGTAGAAAATCTTTTCTCATGTTCTGGTAAAAACTGCTTCTCTGCAACCTCTCTCCACCGCCCCTCCTGTCCCCCAAGGTCAATCAGAGCAAACCTAGTCTTTCTTGCACTTGACAGTTCTTCAGATATGTGATTGCTCTCATGTGTCCTCTGCTCCCTTCTTAGTCATCCCTCCTTCAGGCTTAACATCTTTAGTCCCTTCACCCTTTCATCTTATTGCAAAATTTACAACACCCTACCATCCTGGTCATTCTCCCTTGGATGTCGTCCTACTTAGGTTCTTCTTAAAATGTGCCAACCAAAACTATACATGAGACTCCAGTGTGTTCTAACCAGAGGAGATTATAAACGGATGATTATCTCCTTTGTTTTGGATGTTGTGTGTCCCTGAATGCAGCATGGCATAATCTTTTTTGGCTGCTATCTTGCGCTGCATCAGCCAGCTAGTATTTGATTTCCTTGCCAACCAGAAAGCAGTAGTGATCAAGGGCTACACTAGTTCAATGTGTAAACTCATTTGTAAAGTCCTATCCATGAGGTTATAAGAAGTATCACTTTGAAAATACTGAGCATCAGTGTTGGGGCAAAAGAAGCTTGCAAAAATCTTGTTAAGAAACCCAACCGAAGAATGTGATCTCAAATGAATTTAAGGATTTTACTGGAAGGAGGAAAAAATTGATGAGGAAAAAAAAGATCTCTTAAGATGTTTACAATGAAGTTTGCTCTCCATCAGTGACAAAATATAGTTATCATGGTTGGACTCAAACTTGACTCTCTGATTACTAATATCAAATGAGGTATAAAACAGAAGGCTATATACTCAGTAAAAAGAATTGACGTTCATGATGGAGTACAGAGTTAAGAGGGAAGAGGAATTCTCTACAAGCCCTTTGAAAGTTCCTAAGTGCTGATTACATTTTGTTGATTGTATCAAACATAAAATACTACAAATCCTTTTTAATGAGATCTATAACAAGTAAACAAGTAAATGAAGATTGCCTAACGTTCAGGTTCTGATTTGTAGATGTATGGACAATCAGTAAACTGAGCTATTAGTGCTTGTGTCTTGAATAGAGACTACAAATAGACATTGAGTTGCAGAGTTGATTAGGGAAAAAATAGTAGATTAGATTGCCTTTTAATCAGTCCATCAATCAATCAACAAGCATTAATTAATTACCCACTATGTGCCATACATTTTGGTAGGTTGTACGAATGCAAGTACAAAGAATAAAAATATCTCTATTTGCAATGAGTTTGGTTACTAGAAAAAAGAAAAGAAAAATGATATAATCCCTTCAGTGTCCCCAAACATATTCCTATAATAAAAGTCCATCATTTTTAACAAAAGTATTCTTCTGAGAGATGCTGAATAGCTGTGAGTCATAGAATATCCTAGTCTTCAAAGACTTCGGTTGAAGTCAACCAAAGGGCCATGGAGAGGCACATGGTGAATGTAAAGCAGGTTCCAGCATATTACAAACTCGGAACTGTGCAAGAGGAATTGAATATAAAGGGTATCATTAAAGAGATATACGAGGAGAAAGCAAAACAAAACCTCTGATGTTCCTTAGCATGAATATGGGATACTAGATACTAGGTTGAGGGAGTATTGGGCAGTGGAAAGAGCACTGCATTTGGAATGAGAGGACCCGAGTTCAAGTCTTCATCCTGCCACTTATTACATGCATGGTCTTGGGCAACTCACTAATGTCCTTTTTCCTCCAGGTTGATCACTAGGATTCCTTTCAGCTCTGCATAGGTAATCCTGTAATCCTATATGGACAGTTCATATGTACTCCAATGTTATTTGAGTCCTTGTAATTAATATAAAAAACACACAACCCGTTAATTGGGATGCTCTATGGAACATCCATCAAGCTATATAAATCCATTGCATTATTGACTCAATTCCTTAAAACTCCTTCATTTCCTATAGTTTTCTACTTGATGTCATAGATATTTCCCTCCATGGGAGTATATCTCTAGTTTTAAAATGAAGGTATAAGGGGGGATAGATTTAGCTTGTAAATATTAATTTTAGGGTCAATTTAACTAGGACATTTATTATTTAAAATGAGGCACTAAATACACACCTTCAAATAAACCAATTCTTCTATTCAGTTTCAGATTTCTAATTCTATTTCAAATAAACCAATTATTCTATTGCTTACTTTTCTAGCATTATTCGAAACAAAATATAAAAACACTTTTCCAGGTTAATCCTGCTACATTTTGCGCCCCCTACTGAATTAGCATCTTCTCCTTTCTATGTCTTTTCTAATTTTTCAATGATGCTTTTTCTTCATTTTCTTCTTTTTTTGGAAGGATCCACTATTATATTCTTGTACCCCCCTATAACTCTTCTCCCAAAGAAAATAAAAGACCTGCCATATAACTTTGAAATAATCATAGGAAAGGAAAAAACAAATGCATACCTTGGCTGTGTCTGTAGTCTCATTCTGGACTTCTAGTTCATCACCTCACTGACAAGAGGTCAGAAGCATAATTCCTCATTGGTTTTCAAAATTGTACACATTGTACACAAAACTAATGCAGGCAAAATTAGAGGCAAATCAGGAAACTGGGAAATAAATTTTACAGCAAGTTTCTCTGATTTCTCAGATTTCTCTCATTTCTCTCATTTCTCAAATTACATTTTTGAGGGAACTAGGCCAAATTTATGACAGCTAGAGCCATTTCCTAATAGATTAATAGTCAGAGGATATGAAAGTTTTCAAAAGAAATCAAAGATGTGACTAATATGAAAGAAGTATTCTAAATCAAAGTAGTACACATTAAAAGTAGTTTGAAGTACCCCTCAGACTGGCTAACATGATAGAAAAGGAAAATGATAAATGCTGGGGGAGATGTGGAAAAATAGGTAGGATAAACCACTTTTGTTGATGCTGTGAATTAGTGCAATAATTCTGGAGAGAAATTTGGAACTATGCCCACAGGGCTATAAAACTATATGTACTTTTTGATCCAGTGGTACCACTACTATATGCCTCATATATATACCTCATACATATATATGTAAATATATTCATATACATATATATATACATGCATACATATATAAATGGACTTCTAGTCCATCAACTCTCTGCCAAGAGGTCAGAAGCATAATTCCTCATCAGTTTTCAAAATTGGTCATTGTATACAAAACCAATGCAGCCAAAATTAGAGGCAAAGCAGGAAACTGGGAAATAAATTTTATAGCAAGTTTCTATACCTCAGGTAAAAAAAAAATGAAAAGAATCTATATGTACAAAATTATTTTATAGCAGCTCTTTTTGTGGTGGCAAAGAATTGGAAATGGAGGGTGTGTCTATCATTTGGAATTACTAAATAAAGTGTTATTTGTGGTTGTGATGGAATAAGTGATAAATGGGATTATTTCAGAAAAACTTTGGAAGACTTATATGAGGCAATGCAAAGTGAAATAAGCAGAACCAGGATAACACTGTACATGGTAATAGCAATAATGTATCATTCATCAACTGTGAAAGAAAACTACTCTGAACAATGTAGTGATCCATGGCAATTTCAAAGGATTTGTGATGAAAAATGGTATCCACCTCCTGACATGTAGATTTTAACTTATTTTTCTTTTACTTTTTTTCTCCTTTTGCCACCTGGCTAACGAGGAAATTTTTTTTGCTTCACTTCATGTATATGTATACACACATATGTATATACATATATATGTAGGTAGACAAATATCTTATTTCTTGTCTTATCAATGGATGGGAGGGGGGAGAGAGAGGGAGAGGGAGAAGGGAGAGGGGAGAGTGGGGAGAGAGAGACACAGAGAGAGAGAGAGACAGGGAGAGGGAGAGGGAGAATTTGGAGCTGAAAATAAATATTTTTTAAAGTGGTCATTGTGTTGAACTATGCTTTACTTTATTATAGCATTATTATATAAATTATCCTCCTGGGTCTTCTCATTTCATTATTCTTCTTTTCCCAGACACTTTCCCAGTTTTCTCTGAATCCATCCTTATTTTATCTCTTATAGCACAATAATGTGTCTTTATACTCATATCTGTGATTTGTTCATTCCCCAGATGATAGGCACCTGCTTTGTTTCAGGTTCTTTCCCTCATGAAAGACTGCTGCTATAAATATTTTAGTCCAGATAGACTCTTTTCCTTGCTTTTTTGATCTGTTGTGGGGTATATTCCTAATAGTGTCATTATTCGATATGTGACTGTATGCATTTTTGTGATTTTTGCAATACAGTTCCAAATTACTTTCCAAAATGTTTAGACCAGTTCACAAATCCCATAGTAGTACATTGAGGGGCAGATCTTCTCACAAACTCTGCAACAATTCTTATTTCCCATATTTGTCATCTCTGCCAATCTTATAAAAGTGAGAAACTATTTTAATCCTTGAGAAAATCATTTTGATGAATCAAAGACTACAAGGCATTTTAATTTTGTAATATTCCTTGTTCTTTAACTATGTTTTTTAGGCAATATTAGTTATTGCTTTAATACTTTAGAAAATAGTAACAACCTCTCCAGCAAAAGAAAATTCTCTTAAATCCCCAAATTAAATTCAAATTATTCTACCTAAATTTAAGTACAAGCTGTTATTCTGAACTTATAAATATTTAAGAAATGTTAAGTGTCGCGTTTCTCTATAGCTTTGGAGAATGTACAGCTTTATTAACTAAAAGCGTTTTTTCCTACTTGAAAATAATTATCAGACTTTAGGCAAAAAGTTTAAAATGTTAATTTTTAATTATTGTTAAATTTAATATTGTTAATTATACACATAATCATTAAAGTCATGCCTTGAGGCATATTGTGGTTGCAGGGATCTTTGCACTTCTGAAACCTTTTCCTTTTATCTTTAGAATTTGTAATTCTTTCATACATATGTAATGTCATTATTTGTTACACTCTTTTTCCACATGAAGATGCCAACTTTTGAGAATGAAATTTAGTATTACTCTGTCTTTTTGGGGGGGAAAGTGAAGTAAAAGTGGTATCTGTTTTATGTTATTTCAGCTGTAATAGGGGATTTTTAGTAGTGACATGATAGCAATGAAGATGATTATGATAGAGGTTATGTAGCACTGTCAGGTTTGTTTAGTGTTTTACAAATATTATCTCCTTGTATCCTCATAACCACTTTGGGTCATAGGTGCTATCATTATCCCTGTTTGACAGATGAAGAAACTGTGGTAGATAAAGGTTAAGTGACTTTCCTGGTAGCAGACAGTAAGTGTCAGATACAAGATTTAATCCCAGGTTTTGTTGACTCGTAAGTCCAGCACTCTAATTCACTGTAACGCACAGGTGCACTCTAATTTGCTTGTTTGCAGTTTTCATTCAATAAAACTGCTTTCCAGCATTAGTTTTAAAAAAAAGGTATCTGAGGGTGTCATGGGGCTAAATTGTTTGGAATGACTGTTATGTATAACTGCTTTGTACATTTTTTTAAACATGTAATATATTTAAACAATTATGCTTTTCAAAATGGATAGCCTTCATGTGTGCTAACTTAATTTTTAAACTTATATACGTAATAGTGTTCTTAATAAATAAAACAGTGTTGCCCATTCCTGTGATCTTACTTTAACCAGACTCTGGAAGGTTCAAAAGAAGGCCTTGGAAAGTGGATGGAAAATAGAACTAGTTTTATCAGGAAATGTTAAAGAATGGGACTATTTAACTAATGGAGGAGAAATAAATACAGGGATGATTTAATAACTTTCCAAATCAATGTTAATTAAAATTTGATGCAGCTCTCTGTCTCATCCATATTTAGTATAAGAAGAAATTGGATTATATCACACAATGAGGGGATTAAATATAATAAAAGGATTTCCTGACCGCAAGAATTGCAAGCACTGAGATAGTACTTGAAAAAAAATTGTTTTTTTTTTCTGATTATTCAACCAATACCTACTATGTGCTAGGCATACTAGGCACTATGAACACACACATAAAAGCAAGTCAGATGGGGGAAACAAGAAAACAATTGTACAGACAAGATTTATACAGGAGAAATCAGAGATTATCAGTAGAGGGGAAGATCCTAGCATTAAAGGGTTAATCAGAAAAGACTTCTTGAATAAGATAGAATTTTGATTGGAAGTTAAGAAAAGGGATCCAGGAGGTAAAGGTATAGGGTGAGAGTATTTTAGGCATAAAATGCCAAAAAAAAATACCTGGAGGCTAGAGATGAATTTTCTTGTTTCAATAACTAGAAGGAGCCCAGTATTACTGGAAGATGTAAGTTGTAAAAAAACAAAACAAAACAAAACAAGAACTGGAGAGGTAGGAAGAAATCACCATTTTGTGAAGGACTCTGATTGCTAAACAGAAACTGAGGGGTTTTTTATCTCATTTATGAAACCCTTCCCAGCTATTATTCTTATTCATAGAAGAATGACTTGGATACCCTAAAGAACAATTTTGCATTTTCTAATTGAATAATATGAGTCTTTGTACAACCCGTGATTTGTGTCACATTTGTTCCAGGGTAGCTAGAAACTTGATAACCAAAGTTGATTTCATTGGTATTTCTCACCTGGATTACTGAAACTCAGAACCTGTGGAATTTAAGACATCTCTAGAAATCTACTCTAGCTGTCAGTTACTCTAAGGGAGTTACTCTATCTCCAGCCAGAGCCTCTAAAAACGATAGAAAAGTCTTCTAAGGGATCACACCAAAATAATTTAGTAATAAAAACTCCTTTAGAAGTCTCCAGTTTTATCGAAGATATAGAGGCCAAGAGATGTTAAAAGACTTGCCTAAGTCACATAGATAGTAAGTCACATAGCTCATTTTTTAGCCCAGGTCTCCTGGCCCTACATCCATTTCTCTTTCTACCACAGCACCCTAGAAATTAGATATATGTTAGGAGAGGGAAGGTCATATTGGAGCCTGTGGATGTCATTCTGTCGAGAGGCACTCAAATCCAGAATTTTAGGAATCTGTAGTTCTAGGAAAGAATCCCCAAAAAGGTCAACTGTGACCCTGACCCAAATCCTCTTGATGATCAACTTGGATTTTCAGAATTTTGGAATCCAGAATGTTGGGGAAAGTAGTATCAGATAAAGACATAATTTGTAGGGAGTACCTAATTCTCTGGGCTGATTCACTATGCACTAAAGCAAATATTAAATTTGAGTGGAGACTTATTTAGATGAACAGATGTTTAAACAACTCTGTCACTGTCTTCCAAACAAGTAGTTGGAAGTCCTATAGCCTAATCAAAGTTGATATTTCTTTGTTTTTCAATTATGTAGCTCTTGGCTGCATCTCCAAGACAATATAATGAGCACATATTGTTTATAATATCATAGAATCAGAGATTTATACCTGCAAGGGACCCGGGAGATTAACTAATCACACTCTCTCATTGTACAGGAAGGAAAACTGAGGGCCATAGGGGTTAAATGAGTTACTTAGAGTCAAACAGTTAGTAAGTAGTAGAGCAGGGATGTGAACTCAGGTCCTGGGACTCTAAATTCAGCATTCCAGGTATAAATAGCTAAATGTATATTTGTATTACTTGTACCTAATCTATTCAGTGTATGTGTTTTTCTCCTATCAGCTGGACAATGCAGATGAGCAAGCAGCCCAGATCAGAAGGGAACTTGACGGACGTCTACAATTGGCAGAAAAGATGGCAAAGGTAAATTATTAGCTTTGATGTGTGTGAAAATTGAGACTTTTCTGTTCTATTTTTTGTGATGTCCTCAGGACAGAGCAACATTTTCTTGTTACGAAGTGATTGCGTGTCACCTCGTGGTGACAGCAACAATTACCTACCTCAAAAGCAACACCTCCTTCTAAGGCCAAGCTTCCTGATGCCCTTGGTCAAAGCGCTGCTGCCTACCTGCCGTAAAAACCTTGCAGTGTCACTGTCCTCATTAGAGTAGCTCTTCCTCTCCACTGATACTTTGCCTGCACACATGCCACAGTGCTTAACAAATGATCTTTCTCTTCCTATCCCAACGTTATAATCTGCTAAAGCACAGTTGCATTTCCCCAACATCGCCTTTTCAGTCTCTCATTCTTGTCCACCTAAGACTGATTTCTCTGATGTCTCATTTCAAACGTTCTTCTCCCTTTCACTGTGCCCTCAGACACTTCTACTCCATAATTGACTTTCTTTCATTGTAACCACTACCACTCTTGGACGTTCCCTTTTCTGGAACTTACTAATATTTGCCTCCTCACAATAACACTGTGACCCTGGCCATCCTAACTAATACTGGTTTACATCTTTGTGTTCCCTCTGACTCACTGGTGCCAGTGGGGGAGTCAGAACTCTCTTTTCTCCTCATTGCCTCTTCCAGGTGTTCCAGTTGCTTCCATCACTCATTAATTAATGTTTCATGCATTAAAGTTCACTCTTTCCAAATTTATTAATCAAATCAATCAATTTGGATCCTGATAACCTGTATTTACTGACAAACTTGAGCATTTTCACTACTTTATCAAGAAGTTCAGTACATGGCTTACAGTCTCCCTCTCCATCTCAGTTCCTTCACTCATTGTAGGGGCTTTCAGCATGCTTGATCTTCAAATATGCTAACTTAAAAATTCCTTGGTCTACTTTACTGTCTAGTCTACCACATGGGGATGGTCATCTTCTTGTTCTTGCCCATTAATTTTCCATTTCCATGGTCAAAAATTCCCAAATTATTTTATCTATCAATGATATATTGATCTTGTCATGTCAGTGATCTCTTTTATTATTTGATCTGTCTCTATGCCTTATTACTACTAAGTCTGTTTTTCCTTTTTGTAATAACCTTCAATCCCCCAGTCTTGTAGATGTTTTCCAGACCATCACCTTTACTGTAGCTCTATTCTCTTCCCTCCTAAATCTTAGTCACTTGGTGAACAAGTTCAACTACACGATGTCCTCTACTCTTCAATCTCTTTCTCCTTTCTCCTTATTGCACTGCCAAACCAGAACTCTGCATTACTGCCATCATTTACCTCTTTTGTTCCCACTGACATGCTGCTGAATACATATGTAGATAGGGGAAGTCATGAAAGTTTATTTAGTGGATCCTATATAGATTTCTCATATCTATCCCACCTGCACCCATATTGTAGTGGGATTTTCCTTTTACTCCTCCTTTTTTATTCCAGTGACCACACTGGCTATTTCAAATTGTCTCTTATTTCCTCAAACCTCCTATCATACCTCAGGTCACCTTCTCAGCTGAGGACCTTGTCTTCCTTGAAAAATTGAGGCTATTCATCATAACTTGCCCTTTCTCGTCTTAAATTCCTCTCACATCATCATCTACAATCTCTTTCTTTAGTCTTTAATGATGAGGGTCCTTATCCTTGACCATCCTTTCTACATGTATCATTAAACTTATCCCTTCCCATCCTCTCCAGAATATTGACTACATTTCATCCCCACTCTCAAATATTCAATCCCCCACTGTCTACTAATTCATTCATTATATACTAATACATTGCCATCAACAAGCATCCCCTATCTTTAAAATTATCCTTGTTAGATCTCCTTACTAGCTATAATCCTCCTTCCTCCCTTTCTCAGCTAAATTCCTTCCAAAAGGCATCTCTCCATGGTGTCTCCATTTTTTTCCCCTTATTCTTTTTTAAACCTTCGGTCTGGCTTCCCCCCATCATCATTCAAATGAAAGTGTTCTCTCCAAAGATATCAGTGATCTCTTTGTTGATGTATCTAATGGCCTTTTCTCAATTCCTATGGTTTTTTTACCTCTTAGAAGCATTTGAACTTGTTGCCTGTTTTCTCCTGAATACCCTTCTTTTTCCTGAATTTTTTTTCTTTTTTGATCTCTTCCTACATATTTGCCTGCTCCTCAATTTCTTTTGATGCCTTTTTGTTTCTTCATGCCACACCCATTATTTAATGGTATGCCCAAAGACTTTGTCTTGGGTCATCCTCTCTTTATAATTTCTCACTTCATAATCACTCCCTGTCAACCAACTTAAAGTGTTATCTCTGTATAGATATCCCTAGATCTACATATTGACCTCTAGTCTTTCTCTTGACTTCCAGTGCCACATCACCAACTATCTTTTGGAGGTTTCATACTGGATATCCCCAAGGTACCTCATACTCACCATACCCAAAACAGAACTCATTTTCTTTTCCCTGTATTTCCCTTCTTTTGAACTCCATTATTGTTGAAAGCACAATAATCTTTCTAGTCACCCATCTTGTTATCATTAACTGCAAATTCTCACATACTCCAAATATCATTTCTATATACATTCTCATATATGCCTCTGTTTTCCACTCTAGCTATCACTTTTATGAAGACACCCATTATTTTGCATTTGTTTATGGAACCTCCTAATTAATCTCCCTGCCTCAAGTCTATCCACACTCCAATCCATCCTCAAGATAGCTGCTAAAATGATTTTCCTACAGTATAGGTGTATGTCACACACCTCCTCATTCGATAAACTCCAGTAATTCATAGAATCAAATATAACACTCTTCTGTTTGGCTTTTAAATGTCTGGCCCTTTCTAGGCTTCTAACCTATTACTCCCTTCTACACACTCCTGAGTTCAGCATTACTGGACTACTTGGAATTCCTCACACATAACACTCTGTATCTCCCATCCCTATGCCTTTGCATTGGAAGGAATGCCTTACTTTCTCTCCCCTGCCTTCCTTCAAAATTCAGCTGAAATATCACCTTCAGATCTCATGCTTCTTGACTTTTCTCAGATCCCCAGTTGCTAATATCATCCCCATGTGTAGCTTATATATACATATACATAAACATATAGATGTGTGTTGTTTCTCCCTTGACAATGTTAAATCATTGAAAATAGGGGTGGTTTTCCCACCTTGATTAGCCCAGCTCTTGACACATAGTAGGTGCTTAATAAATGCTTGTTTCCTGGCTAGCAAATCTTCCCTTCTGGCTCATACCAGAGTTTTCCTGTAAGATAACTAGTCTGGTTACAAATAAATAATATCCTCCTATTTCTTTATGTAGTCAACTCTCAGTAAGCTATATGCAGCTTGTGTGTATGTGTGTGTGTGTGTGTGTGTGTGTGTGTGTGTGTGTGTGTGTGTATATATATATACCCTGCTTCATGTAGAAGTAATCTATAAAAGGTATAGACTTTTCATTTTTCACATTATTCATGGTAAATATTTTTAAATCTACAACTGACATTCTCTCAGATGAACATGCAAATTTCATTTTAATACTATACTTAGAAAAACATAAATATGAAGGTAAATCTACTACTCAAAAGATCATATTATACATCTCAAAGTGAAATATAATGTGAATGAATTCTGATTCATTTTAGCCATTGCTGTTTTCTCATAAGCATGAATTATATAGTGACGAGAGTCATGTCTTGTCTTTTAAGTAGTTACCAATTTGCTAGAGGATGGACCTCAATTTAGTGAATGTTTTCTTAGTGAATCGAAAGAATCAATTCATTTGTAGCAAGTGAAAATTTTAGGCTTCACTAAGAGACTTGGGTATATATAGCTGTGGTACTCTCACTAAAACCTTTGTGTACTAGATATCTATCTCATCTTCTTCTGGCCCTTAGTAACTTTAAATGGTGGTGATACATACCTCCAACCTAGCTGATTGTGTATGTCTTGTGAATTCTTGTTTTGTAAAGGTAGACAAAGATAAAATTTAAGCATGTGGTTTTTGAGAATGTTGATATTAGAATGAGCCAGAATTTGCCTAACAGGGAATGAAAATGTCAAGCTATACACAAGTGATGGCTAAAGAACTACTATGAAGCATTATCCTGGTCATCAGAAAGTGAAAGTGGCCATTCTGCCACTAAATATCTCGTTGATTTTCAATAGTTCTTTTCACTTCAGTTTCCTTCTTTGTAATACTAGTTCAGTGGATGGCATGCACCTATGTTTCCCAAACCCTTTTCTCATCACCTATTCAGCCACCTTACCTCGGTCACACACACACACACACACACACACACACACACACACACACCCTTTGATCTTACCAATATCCACAATTGTTCTACTTCTACATTCATAAATGCCAAAATTCATTTATCTAATCTTAATCTTTCCTCGTTCCAAATGTGACCTTTTGACTGAGTCTAAGTTTTACAGAACAAATTTTTTATAAGGGAATTTTTTTCTGTGAAGTTAGGATTCAGTCAAAGGACCACACTTGAGGACTTAGAGAGCCATATGTGGCCTCAAGGTTGTAGATTCCCCACCCCTGCATCCCTTTCCTTTGATTTAACCATCACTTTTAATCTCTCCATCTCAGTTCTATACTAGTTACTTACTTCTCCCTTCCTTATCATGATTCCCTGCTGAATCAGGTCAACTTTAACTACCTTCTATGCACAGATTCCTTTCCCTCTTATGTGAATATTCACCACCCTCAACCCCAAACTTAGATCTTACACTGTTTTCACCATATGCCATCGTTGTTTTTAAGAATTGCTGAATAGAGCATGAAACCATGACAATTTGTTCACTACAATTTATATTACATTATCTCAACTGTGTCCTACTTGCAGCTAAGCAGTCCTATTACATCTCTCTAAACAGTTCACTATCCTACTTATTACAGCAACTATCCTCTCCCAAGTTCCAGCTAATAATGCATAATCTTTGCAATATGTTGTTTTACTCTCTTTGCTAAGAGTTTATTTATAAGTTTATATCAATGTTCTTTAGGGATTTTAGTTTATAGTTTTCTTTTCCTATTTTAACTTTCCCTGGTTTATGTATCAAAATCATAGCTGTGTCACAGAAGGAATTTGGTGGGTTCTTTTCCCTTGATATTTTTATACACAGTTAATGTAGCATTGGAATTAATTGTTCTCTGAATGTTTGATAGAATCCATCCATAAATTTATCTAGTCCTGGTTTTCTTTTTTCTTGGGAAGTTTATTTAAGGTTTATTCAATGTTTTCTTCTGAGATGGAGTTGTTTAAATTTCCTATTTCTTGTTTTATTCATTTTCCGTATTTTGTATTTTTGAATGCGTTTATGTATTTCATTTGTTATTTTTATTGCCTTCTAGATGTGCAAAGTCACTCCTAATATTATCCTTTACTTCTCCCACATTTCTTGTGAATTTTCCTTTTTATTTTGAACAATATGAATTTGATCTTCCTCTTTCTTTTCAACCAAAATTGCTAATGCTTTATCTTTAATCTTTTTGATTGATTTAAAAAATACTCCAAATTATTTTTATTCTGCTATTTTTAGTTGCATTTCCCATTCATTAATCTAGTTCTTTCTCTTTTCTCTAAACAGTGTTTAAAGATATAAATTTACTCTTAAGGACCTCTTTGGCTACATTCACAAAATTTTGGTATATTATTTCATTGTTGTCATTATTTTTAAGGAAATTGTCTGTTTATGATTTGTTCTTTGCCCCACCAGTTCTTTAGGATGAAATGATTTTTAGCTCCTAGTCAAATTTTACTACTGTTTTTCAGTTACTCTTTATGATCATTTTCTGTAAAGGTGTCATCAACAACTGGGATACATCTGTATATCCCTTTACATATTTCCATTCAGTGACTGTCAGAGGTCTATTATATCTAACTTCCTAACATAATATTCAGATCCTTAACTTCTTTCTTGTTTTTTGTTAGATGTATTAAGGAATGATAGGGGTAAATTAATCTCTACCATCATAGTTCACTGTCTTTTTCTTTCATTTAATTTTCTATTAAGTATTTCAAAACTTTGTTATTTGGTGTGTGTGTGTATGTGTGTGTGTTATTGTTGCAGTTGTTCACTCATTTTAGTTGTGTCCAACTCCTCGTGACCCCATTTGGGATTTTCTTGGCAAACATAATGGAAAGGAAATTGAGGCAAACAGGGATAAGTGACTTGCCCAGGGTTACACAACTTGTAAGTTCCTGAGATCAAATTTGAACTCAGGTCTTCCTGACTCCAGACCCAGAACTCTATTCACTATGCCACCTAGCTGCCTCTGTGTATGTATGTGTGTGTTTGTGTGTACACACACATACATATGTGTATACATATCATGTTGTGTGAGTATATATTATATATACACTAAAAGAAGGGGAAAGGGAATATAAGACCGAGCAGATTCAGGGAAGGATGAGTTTGGAAGGATAACAAACCATAGATCTGGAGAAAGGCTAGTGAATAGAAGAATTTTTTTAAAGAGAAGAACAACTTAATCAGGGGAAAAGGAATGTAGAAAAGAAAAAGTTGGACAGTGGGCCAATATGGCAGAATGAGAGCACAGACTCACCTTAGCTCCAACACAGATTCCTTCAGATACCTCGAAAAAGAGAATCTGAGCAAATTTTGGAGTGGCAGAATCCACTGGGAGACAGAGTGTGGCAGATTTTAATCCCAAGACAACCCAGAACATTAATAGGAAGGATCTGTTATGTGAGACCAGGGGAGCACAGTGCACAGGCTACACCAGCACAGACTCAGACAGAGCAGAGCAGAGCAGGTACCACCACGGCAGACTGAATCAGAAGCAGCACTGTTGATTATCAAAAATATCAGCACAAGACAGAAGTTCAGTGGAACTGATTGAGACAAAAGCACAGAACCCCAGGTAAAAGCAGCAGCCACTTCTGAGATTATCAGCCCACAAATTAAAGATTTGAAAGTCACCTACTTGAACTTCCAGGAGCCAAGATGGCAGTATGATCTGCACGTGCTCTCACCTTCCCCTTGTTGATCTTGAAAAACCCAGAGAATACTGGCCCTGGAATAGTGGGATCAGCCAAAGGGGTAAATAGTCTTTCAGTTACAGAGGCTAGGGAGATCTTCAAAGAGAGTCCCTCTTGCTGTGGCTGAAGGAGACCAGTGCAGGACCAGAGCTTTCCCAGACAACCCCAGTTCAGTGAACCAGGAGGAAATCCTGAACCTCAGGTGGATAGAGCCTATAAGTGCCCACATCAGGAACCCAGGCAAGCCTTAGCAGAGCCAGGGAAATTAGGCAGACACTGGCCTAGAAGGGGGTTCACCAGCCACTAAGCCTGCCTGTTCTCTAGCTCAGAGGAGGAGGAGACCTCCTGTTGCCAGACGACCCCTCCACCAAACTTCACACAGTAAGCTTCAGGGTAACCCCTGGTAAACTCAGAAAGATTTTACCTGCCCTCTGCTGTGGCACATCAACCAGCTAAACATTAGGTAAGCTGTAGTATTCTAGCTTCTAGCTGAAAGCATCAGAGACCACAACACATAAAACCACAAGTTTTAAACACAAGAAACATGGGAGACCCATGTGCCCCAGAAGCAGAGATCCACTTTCAAAGCCAAGTAAAAGGCAGTCATCATGAGTAAGAAGCAAACCAGAAAAGCAAGGGACTATAAAATCTTACTATGGGGACAAAGACCAAAATATGAGTACAAAAGAGGTCAGCATTGAGACTGTATTCCCAATTGAAACCTCAGAAGGAATATGAACTGGTCCCAGGCCCAAAGAGCATGCTTAAATGAGTTGAAGAAGGATTTTAAAAGCTAAATTAGAGAGGTAGGAGAAAAATTGGCCAGTGATTTTAAAAATATGAAAAAAAAATTCACTAAAGAATTTAAAAAGAAAATTGGGCCAATGAATAAGGAGATACAAAACCTAACTTGAAAAACTGGACAAATGGAAAGGGAGATGAAAAAGTTAACTGAAGAAAACAATTTATTAAAAATTAGAATTGGGCAAGTAGCAGCTAATGACTCTGTGAGACATCAAGAATCAGTAAAACAGACTTTTAAGAATGAAGAAATAGAAGAAAATGTAAAATATCTTACTGGAAAAACAACTGACCTGGAAAAAAGATCCAGGAGAGAAAATTTTAAAAGTACTGGTCTACCAGAAAGTCATAATGAAAAAAAGAGCGTGGACAATATTTTCCAAGAAGTCATCAAGGAAAATTTCCCTGAGGTCCTAGATCCAGAGGGCAAAATAGTCATCGAAAAAAATCCGCTGATAACCTCCTGAAAGAGAGCCTAAATTGAAAACACCAAGGAATATTGTTGCCAAATTCCAGAATTATCAAGTTAAGGAGAAAATCCTGCAAGCAGCCAGAAAGAAACAATTCAAATATCAAGGAGCTGCAGTCAGGCTCACACAGGATTTTGCAGCTTCTACATTAAAAGATCTGAGGGATTGGAATATGATATTCCGCAAGGCAAACTAGCATAGATTACAAGCAAGGATCAATTACACAGAAAAATTGAGCATAATATTTCAGGCAAGGAGATGGATGTTCAGTGAAGTAAGGGATTTCCAGATCTTCCTGATGAAAAGGCCAGAGCTTAATAGAAAATGTGATCTTCAAGTATAAGACTCAATAGAGGCACAAAAAGGTAAACAAGGGAGAAAACTTGTCATTCAACATAGGCAAAGTGTTTAAATCCCTATAAGGGAAGATGATACTTGTTAATCTTGAGAACTGTATATTTATTGTGACATTTAAAAGGGATATACATAGATAGAGAGAGTGGGTATAAATTAACTGATATGATGATAAAATGTGATTTAAGGGTGCTAAGGGATTGTAGTGGGAGAAGAAAAAAGGAGTAGTCATAAAAAAGGTAAATTATGTCAGAGGAAGAGGCACAAAAACATATAGGGAAAGAGGGGAGGGGGATGAGCACTGTTGGAAATTTACTCTCATCTGATTTGATTCAAGGAGGGAACAACATATTGAGATAAGTACAGAAAACTAGCTTGTCCTATATACAGTAGAAGGGGAAAGAAAAGAAAGGGGAGGTCAAAAGGGTGTGGAAAAGTAGTAAGGGAAAAGGGGAACAAAAGGAGAAGGATGGCTGATAGAAGGAAGGGAAGTGTGAGGGATGTGATGGCCAAAAATAAAACTGTTGTGGAGGGGAATGGAGAAGAGAGAAACTAAAAGCATAAATTGGAGGAAATGGGATGGAGAGAGCCACAGATAGTAATCATAGCTGTGAATATTAATGGGATCAACTCTCCCATAAAATGGAGGTAGATAATAAAATGGATTAAAAACTGTAATCCAACTATATGTTGTTTATCAGAAACACATTTGAAACAGGGGGATATACACACACAGGGTAAAGGTAAAAGGTTGGAGCAGAATATATTATGCTTCAGCTGATGTAAAAAAAGCAGGAGTATCAATCCTAATCTCAGAGAAAACAAAATCAGAAATAGATCTAATCAAAAGAAATCAGGAAGGAAACTATCCTACTAAAAGACACCATAGACAATGAAGTAATATCATTACTCAATATATATGTACCAGGTAGTATAGCATCCAAATTCTTAGAAGAGAAGTTAAGGGAGTTACAGGAATAGAGAGAGCAAAACTATACTAGTGGGGGACCTCAACCTTCCCATCTATGAACTTGATAAATCTCACCCAAAATAAACAAGAAAAAAGTTAAGGAGGTAAGTAGAACTCTGAATGAGGTAGATATGATAGATCTCTGGAGAAAATTGAATGGAGATAGAAAGGAATGTGCCTTTTTCTCAGCAGTACATGGCGTGTATACAAAGATTGACTACATGCTAGGGCATAAAAACCTCATAATCCATTGAAGAAAGGGAGAGATATTCAATGCATCCTTTTCAGATCATAATGGAGTAAAAATTATATGTAATAAAAGGCCATGGAAGGCTAGATCAAAAACTAATTGGAAGCTAAATAATCTAATCTAAAAGAATGAGTGGGTTAAACAGCAAATCATAGAAATAATCAATAACTTCATTCAAGAGAATGACAATAATCCTACAAACTCCCAAAACTTATGGGATACTGCAAAACCAGTTCTTAGGGGAAGTTTTATATCAATGAATGCCTACATAAAATAGAGAAAGAGATCAATGAATTGGGTATGCAGCTGCAAAAGCTAGGAAGAACGAATTGAAAATCCCCAAGGAAATACCAAATTAGAAATACTGAAAACCAAATGAGAGATTAATAACATTGAAACTAAGAAAATTATTGAACTAATAAATAAAACCAAGAGTTGGTTTTATGAAAAAACAATAAAATTGATAAATCTTTGGTCAGTTTGATTAAAAAAAAAAAGAAGAAAACCAAATTACCAATATAAAAAATGAAAAGGGTGAATTCACCTCCTACAAGGAGGAAATTAAAACAATAATTAGAAGTTATTTTGTCCAACTGTATGCCCATAAATTTGACAATCTAAGTGAAATGGATGAATATTTTTAAAAAATATATAAATTTCTCAGATTAATAGAAGTTAAATATTTCAATAACCCCACCTCAGAAAAAGAAATTGAACAAGCCATCAATGAACTCCCTAGAAAAATATCTCCAGAGCTAGATGAATTGATGAGTGAATTTTATCAAACATTTAAAAAACAGTTAATTCCAATATTATATTTTATTTGGGATAATTGGCAAAGAAGGAGTCCTACCAAATTCTTTTTATGATACAAATATAGTTCTAATACCTAAACCAGGAAGAGCCAAAACAGAGAAAGAAAATTATAGACCAATTTCCCTAAAGAGTATACTTGCAAAAATTTTAAATAAGATGTTAGCAAAAAAATTACAGCAGCTTATCACAAGAACTACACATCATGATAAGACTGAATTTATAGCAGGAATGCCAGGCTGGTCCAATATTAGAGAAACTATGAGCGTTATTGATCATCTCAGCAAGAAAAGTAACAGAAACCATATGATTATCTCAGTAGATGTGGAAAAGCTTTTGACAAAATATACCTGTTACTGTTGAAAACACTGGAGAGTATAGGAATAAATGGAACCTTACTGAAAATACTAAGCAGTATCTATCTAAAACCATCAACAAGTATACGCAGTGGGGACAAGCTAGATACATCTACAGTAAAATCAGAGGTGAAAGAAGGATGTCCATTATCAATACATTATTCAATATGGTACTAGAAATCTTAGCTTTAGCAATAAGAGAAGAAAAAGAAATTTAAGGAATTAGAATAGGCAAAGAAGAAACTAAGCTATTGCTCTTTGCAGACGATGTGATGATATGCTTAGAGAATCCCAGAGGATCAAGCAAAAAGAAAACAAACTACCTGACATAATAAACAACTTTGGCAAAGTGGCAGGTTACAAAATAAACCCACATAAATCATTCGCATTTCTGTTTATTACTAACAAAGCTCAACGGCAAGAGATAGAAGGAGAAATCCCATTTAAAGTTACAATAGACACTATAAAATATCTGGGAATCTACAAAGTCAAAACAAACCCAGGGACTGTATGAATACTATTACAAAACACTTTTTGCACAAATAAAGTCAGGTCTAAGTAATTGAAAAAACATCAGTTGCTCGTGGGTAGATAATGTAATAAAAATGACAATTCTACCTAAATTAATTTACTTATTTAGTGCCATACCAATAAAAATGCCAGAAAATTATTTTCTAGAGCTAGAAGTAATATCAGAATTCATCTGGAAGAACAAAAGGTCCAGAATATCAAGGGAACTAATGAAAATAAATGCTAGGGAAGGTGGCCTAGCTCTGCCAGATCTCAAATTGTATTGTGAAGCAGCAATTTTCAAAATGACTTGGTACGGACTAAGAAATAGAGGGGGGTAGATCAGTGGAATAGATTAGGTACTCAAGACACAGTAGTCAATGAATATAGCAATCTCCTGTTTGATAAACCCAAGGACTCTAACTTCTGGGGTAAGAATTCACTGACAAAAACTACTGGGAAAAGTGAATAATAATGTGGTGGAAAAGAGCATAGACCAATGCCTAACACCATATGCAAGAATAAAGTTCAAATGGGTATGTGATGTAGACATAAGGGCTGATACGATAAACAAATTTGGTTAGCAAGAGGTAGTGTATTTGTCATATGTATGGAAAATGGAGAAATTTATGACCAAACAAGACATAGACAACAGTGAATAGTTTTGATTACATTAAATTGAAAAGTTTTTGCACAAACATACCCAATGCAACTAAGATTAGGAGGGAAGGAGATAAATGAAAAAGAATTTTTTATGACTAGTGTCTGTGATAAAGGCTTCATTTCTAAAATATATAGAAAACTGAGTCAAATTTACAAGAATACAAGTCATTCCTCAACTGATAAATGGTCAAAGTATATGAACAGTTTTCAGAGGAAGACATTAAAGCTTTCTATAGTCATATAAAAAAAGGAGCAGAACCAGGAGAACATTGTACACAATAACAGCCACAGTATGTGAGAACTGTTTCTTGTAGACTTAACCAGAGTTGTAAGGACCTAAAACATTCCCAAAGGACTCTTTAAGCAAAATATCATCCACATCCAGAGAAAAAACTCACAGTCGTACAGAATATTTTCTTTTGTGTTTTATTTTGTTTCAGTTTTTTCCTCATGGTTTCTCTCATTCATTTTGCTTTTTTTAGGCAATATGACTAATGTGAAAATGTGTTTAATAAGAATGTATGTGTAGAACCCATATAAGATTGCATGCCGTCTCAGAGAAGGAAAGTGGAGAGAGGGGGAGATAATCTAAGACTTATGGAATTGATTGTAGAAAACTGAAACAATAAATTATTTAAAAAAAAAAAAGAAATGGTCATCAGGAGGAATTCAGAAAATCCTGGAAAGACTTTATATGAACTGATGCTGAGTGAAACTAGCAGAAACTCACAGAATCAGGAGAACATTATATACAGTGTGTGAGGACTTTTTCTGGTAGACATATCTCTTCACAGCATTGTAAGGACCTAAAACATTTCCAAAGGACTCTTGAAGCAAAATGCCATCCACAACTAGAGAAAGAATTGCAATGCAGAATGAAGCAGACTGTTTTCTCTTGTATTCTGTTTTGTTTTGTTTTGTTTTTTCTCATGGTTTCTCCCATTCGTTGTAATTCTGCTATGCAGTGTGTCTAATGTGAAAATGTGTTTAATGAGAATATATGTGTAGATTCATTTTAATTCTTCTATGCAACATGTATTTAATAGGAATATATGTGTAGAACCTATATAAGATTGTACGCTGGTTCAAGGAGGGAATGGAGAAGGAAGGAGGAATGAGGGGTGGTAAGGAAAAGAAATCTAAGATATGTGGAAGTGATTGTTGAACACTGAAAACAAATAAAATAATTTAATTTTTAAAAAAAGAATGTATGTATAGAACCCATATAACATTGCATATTGTCTCGGGAAAGGAGGACAGAGGAAGGGGGAGAAAATTTAAGACTTATGGAAGTGATTGTTGAAAACTGAAAGCAAATTAATTTTAAAAATAGAAAAGAAAAAGTTTATGAAAACAGGATGGAGAGGAATAATCAGCTATCATAAATGAATATGAATAAGATGAACTCATCCATAAGAAAAGATTTGAGGAAAAAAGGTAGAAAAATCCAACAATACACTGTTTACAGGAATACATTTAAAACATAAAGATTCACACAAAGTTAAGACAAGGGATTGGAGAAAAATGTATTCTGCTTCTGCTGAACACAAGAGTAGAGGTAGCAACTTTGATGTCAGAGAGCTGGGAATAAACTACATTTTGCTAAATGGCAACATAGATAATGAACTGATTTAAATAATTAAAATGTATTTATGCATAAAATATATGTATGTACATATGTACACACTAATACAGACATTTATACACATGTATACACATACATGTGTCTATAGAAGCTAAAATCTTTTTCTCTCTTTCTTTTGTGTTTCTTTTTCTTTCATTATTCTTTTTCCCTTCACATTTAGTCCTGATTGCTCCCCATCCTACCCCTTAGCATATTTTTTTTTTCTCCTGTTGTACCAAAGTCTTTTAGTTCAATTTTAGTCCCTTTGGGGATTTCTTCCCACTGACACTTTTTTTTTTAATTAACATTTAGGCTGAGCACTGAAGTTTCTCACTTTCACCCCTCAGGTGATTTCTTATCACTGAGGCTTTTTAGTTTACCCCAAATAAAATTTGCTTTCATTCCTTTTGGAGATCAAGGTCACATTTACTGCTTTGCCTTAAGGGATAAGTTGTTGGTTAATCAGGTTGTATAGTGGTAGGATAAAACTAAATTTTCCTGTTTTCTTCCAGTTCTGCTGTCTTAGTCTGATTCTGTTCAGTTTGTCTTCTCACTCTCCTCCTTCTTGGTGTGAGGCTTGGCTATGAGACTTTGTGTCCTTTTATTTAACGCTTTATACTCTACTTTCCAAAGATGAACTTTTTTTGGTTTTTTGCATATCATTGTTCCCTTCCTGAATTTATCATGTGCTTATCCTTTCCTTTCCCTGTGGCTGCATCAGATCCTCTGTGGAGTTTAATGCATTTCTATTCCAAACTCTCTCTGGGTATGTGTGTATTCAGTCAGATGGCAGTAAAGTTCTTGTGTTACCTGCTTTCCAACCCTTTGTCCATTTTGATTACATTTTATTCTCATGCATTCTGATTATAATACCTTCCTCTTAGTTTCTTCCCTAGTGTATTCTTTTTTCTTTCTTTTTTCTTATTTACTTAAAGTTAACAAAATATAACAGTTGATGTATTTCCTCGGTCTGTGATCGTTGAAATAATTAGAGTTCTATGAGTACCTTTTTATTGGAAATATGAGCACTGTATCATCATATAGTCCCTTCCATTTTCTAAAACATATTTACTTTTCTATGTTTCTCTTGATTTTTACCCTAAAATTGTTCTCAGGTTTGCTGAATTAGTTGTTTTGAGTAGGAGACCTTTATCTTTTAGGCTTCTTGGAATATTATATGCCATGATTTCCTCTTCTTTATAGAAAAAGCTGCCAAGTCTTGTATGACAATTATGTGATGCTCCTTAGTTCACAAACTTTTTATATTCTAGTATTTCATATTTTGTATTTTTTTTCTTTGACCTTTAAGTTATGGATTTAGGCTGTGCTATTCCCAGTAGTGAGTATCTTCCTGAGGTCATTTATCAGCCAATTTTTCTTAGTCTCTGTCTCTCCTTGTTTTCCCCTTCTGAAATAAATTTCACTGTAAGACCTTCGGCTATTAACTCTACACAAATAAATTGTAGTTTTAGACACCTAATCATTCTGTCTCACCCAGTCTTAACCCCCATATTTTGACTTGTTTGTTGAACATTACCAAGGACACCTCAAAGTCAATATTTATGAAACAAACTTATTAACTTCTCATGAGAACTAGCTTCCCTACACCCTCTTTCCTTTAATAATACCAAAATCTTTCCAGTTATTCTGAGATGAAACATTGGAATTATCTTTGATTTTTGCCTTTTTGTTGACCTCCATGTCTACTTAGTTATTTAGGAGCTAGATGGCACAGTAAAGAGAGCCCTGGAACTAAAGTCAGAAAGACCTGAGTAAAAATTCAGCCCTAGATACTCATATATCTGTGTGACTTTGGGCAAATCGTTTAACTTCTGCCTCAATTTCCATACTGTGACAGGAAAATAGTAATACCACCTACCCCTGAGGGCTGTTGTGAAAATTGTATAAGAAGATAACTGTCCTTTAAAAAAGCACTTAGCACAGTACTGTGGCATATAGTAGGTGCTACATAAATTCTAGGATGACAATGATTAGAAATTATTGATTTTTTTAATGTCATCTATAGTATACAGTCTTTAATTTTTACTCTTAATTGCACAATTCTAATAAAATATCTCCATCACTTCAAACCTGAACTTAATTGTATATTCTTATAACTTGTATTCCTTTCTTTAACTCATTCTACACTTTGCTACCAGGTTAATCTTAAGTACTACTTTGATTATGACATTCTTAATGCTTATAAACTTCCAAGTGTTCAAAATTTTCTAACAGAAGTTATAGAAATTCCTTAGGATGATATTCAAAATCCTAAATGAAGTTTCAACCTTTCCTCAAAACAGTTTATCCCCAACCACTCCCCAAAATGAAAATTAAACAGTTACGCAAGTATGTGGTCTAGAAATATTCCTATCTTATCTATACTATCTATACTTATCTATACTATCTATACTTATCAATACTATCTTATCACCAGAATTGCCTTTTTCTTCCCTCCATCTTCACCTATCCACATCCTATCTGCTATTGGGGTTAAACTTTATTTCTTCTATGTAGTCTTCTCTTATCAATTCCAATCCATATTAATTTCTTTTTCTCTTCCTGACTTTTCTTTGGACTTCAAAATCATGCCTCCACACCAGATACCTTCATTCACTTCACCTCTTCATTTTCTGGATTTTTTTGTGTTGTCTTTCTTTTTGCTTATATTTTTATCTACAGGGCTTAGCACAGAGTCACGCACGTAGTGGCAGCTTAATAAATGATTGCTTCTCTCTCTCTCTCTCTCTCTCTCTCTCTGTCCCCTCTCTCTCTCCTCTCTCTCTCTCTCCCTCCAGTGAGGTCCTTCAGGGAAAGGACTTTGGTTTTAACATTGTGGCCAGCAGAGAACTTTGACATAACAGATTGCTAAATTTTGCATTTACTAACAGATGGTATATGTACGTGCTTACATATAGACATATGTATGTATGTGTATATGTATATGCACACATACACATATATATTTTTCCATTATATATGTATACACGTATATGTAAATAAATGAAATATAAAAGAGTAGCAAAAAAAAGAAAGCAAATAAAATCAAGTTTTATTTCTGAAATATGCTAGGTATGTGATAAGTCCTCTAACTTTTCTGTGCTCTAAGGCCATTGTCTAAGACTAGAAATTTTGGAGAAGTTTATTGTTGTTCAGTCATTTCAGTCCTACTTACCCTTTGGGGGTTTTCTTGGCAAAGACAGTAGAATAGTTTGCTATTTTCCTTGCATTTCATAGATGAGGAAACTGAGGCAAAGAGGGTTAAATGACTTGCCCAGGGTCACATAGCTAGTAAGTGTATAAGACTGGATTTGAACTTAGGTCTTCGTAACTCCAGGCCCAGGGCTCTATCTACTGTACCACTTGACTGCCCTGCAGAGAAATTACCGACTTGCATTGGTCATTGGAGTTTCTTCACCTGGGAGTACTCTATACCAGTGAAATCACATCTAGTTCCTATCCCCTAATATAACTATATTGTCTTTCATTAATGAAAAGTACTATATTTTATATGCTATGATAATTCAGAAATATAGCCACCATGCATTAGATCATAAAGCAGCAGCACAGGTTTTCAGACTTAAAATAAGCACTATCCTATTAGGCCACAGTTTAAGATGAAATCTGTCTAGACTTAATGAAATAAAAATTAAAATAGAACTTGGGGAAAATCTACTGATTTTGGAATTTTAAATAACTGGTATTATATCTGCCATGACTAGTATTGGGAAAATGAATAAAAACAAATATATTCCCTATGTTATTTTATGCAGATTAAAAAGAAAAGGTTAATTTTTTTAACTTTTAAAAATGCTCTTTCTCCTACCTCTCCTACCTAAGAAAACAGCATGTTGTTTAACCTTTCTTAAAAGGCTCAGGTCAAGATGAAAATCAGTTACATTATCATCCTGCTGAATGGAAGTAGACATGTGGTTTGTGTAAGATAAAATGATAAGCAGATGCTGACCCCAGTATCTATTGTGGAACTTTTTTTATTGAAAAATTCCCCGTTGGCAGTTTACTTTTTGTGTATTTGCATTTTTCTCATAAAGGTAGAATAGAAGGTGTACAGCTACATGACCTCTAAGGCAACGTAACATGGTGGACTTTATTTAAAATCAATTAGGGAATACAAGGCCAAAGTAGCTTTTTGCCCAAC
This sequence comes from Potorous gilbertii, assembly GCA_028658325.1. Taxonomy (NCBI): domain Eukaryota; kingdom Metazoa; phylum Chordata; class Mammalia; order Diprotodontia; family Potoroidae; genus Potorous; species Potorous gilbertii. Next base: position 102,896,276 of record CM053770.1, read on the forward strand.
TAATCTCACCCTTCAGGAAGAAAAAAAATTGTTTTCAATGCACATTTCTTCAGAAATTACACTAAACCACTATTGTCTGTAAGTCTTTTTGCATATTTTAAAAGAATTTCAGGCCCCAAAACAATTTTTAATTTAATCAAAGATACTGTAATGCAAATAGGATGATGGTGTGATGTGAAGAGTCCTAGACTTGGATTCTGGAAACTGAGATTTCAATCCTGCCCCTAGTACTTACCTGTCTGTGTAGTTATGGCCATATTACTTCACCCTTCAGAGTTGCATTTTTCTTATCACTAAAATAGGAATGGTAACACTTTCTCAGGCTATCTCCATAGGATTTAGTAACAAAAGTGCTTTGCAAATTTTAACATTGCTATTTAATGTGAATTCTTCTTATGATTAGCATTTCTGAATAGCCACTCTAAGAAAGACATCCTTTGTAACAAAGAATAAAAAAAGGAGACCGAGATAAACAGTTCATCAAAACTGACCAACTTATCAATGAAGCCCAACCTCATGTACAGTGTTCTTCACTTATGGTCCTCCATCTCTGCAAATAAGGGACAGAAATTTGTTCTTATATCTGTCCTTTGGAATCAGATTTGATCTTTATAATTTCAAAACATTCAATTTAATTTGTTTTGTTGGTATTAAATTTGCACTTATATTATTGTTGTATTGATTGTGTATGTTGTGTTTTTTTGTCCTAATTTATTTTGCAGCAGTTCACAGAACTTTTGTCATTATTGTCATATTCATTTTTGTCATATTCATTATTTCTTACACTGTCATTAATATTACATTGCATTATTGTATCAAAATTTGTTTAGGTATTTCCACTTAATAGGCATCTTCTTTGTTACTAGTTTTGGTGAATTTAGGATTTTTTTTTTATCATTTATCTTCTTAGGGTATATGCTCAATGTTACTATTACACATATTTTTGTCTTTTCCCCCCATAATTTCAAAGTGCTTCCTACAATGGTTGCCTTAATGCTTAATCCCACTAACAGTACCTTGAAGAACAAGTAATTTTATTTTGCATCTCAAATGTGATCTCAAATAACCTTTTAAAATTTATATTATTAACTCAAATATTTATAAACACAAATACTCATCTGAAATGTCTTTTTAAAATGTTTTTCAAAAGTGTCTTTGATGTAATTTTGTAAACCTGATGATTAAGAATGTGAAGTCAATATATTTTAGCTCTATTTACTTGATAAAATATCATCTTTTATAGTATAAAAATTGCCAAATGTAATATCTTGAAAATTTGGGTCATGTTGTTGAATATTTACTGTGAATTTCACAAAATATGTTGCAAAATGATTCTTATTGTGAAACCTTTGATAGCTTTGTTAATGTAAATATTTGACTCCCAACATAAAAGATATTAAATCCTAAATACTATTCCTGAAGAAAAGTTAGTTCTCAATATTTAAAAGGCTATCAGAGGCTAACTGAGAGTCATCAAATCACCAAATTGAATTTTATAATTATGTTTTCTCAAGGAGCTGCCCTTTTGGAAGAAGTTAGTGTGGATTGGCATGATACCTTGCTTCTTGTATACTATCCTGGTCCTCAGTATTGTAGAGTCAGTATATTTAAACTTTGAATTGTTCAGACCTGAAGCTTTAGTCTGTTAAGCTAAATTGTAAAATAGATATGCTAGAAGTCAGCTTAGGGTTTATTTCTTGAGTAATACTGCCTTTGGAAAAATCTATAGTCTTGTTATACTTTTTAAAATGACTTGAGTTAGCAATGTTGTAATTTAAAATGCATTTATTAACATTTTGAATTTAAAATGTTTAGCACTATTTTTATTTTATTTTATTTTATTTCATTTTTAAGGAAAGGAAATTTCCCAAGTTTGTAGCAAAAGAAATGGAGAACATGTTCATAGAAGAGATGAGATCTTCCGTGAATTTGCTAATGGCCAATTTGGAAAGTCTTCCAGTATCTAAAGGTGGTCCTGAGTTTAAATTGCAAAAGTTAAAGCGATCACAGAATTCTGCCTTCTTAGATATGGGAGATGAAAATGAGATTCAGCTGTCAAAATCAGATGTCGTATTGTCATTCACATTAGAGGTAAGTAATCACGTGATAGTCTGTCAGCTGAAAGGAAACTGCAAAATGACATTTTCTGGTTTTTATACTTAAAAGCTCTGTGTATATGGTATGTAGCATACAGAAACACACATATATACACATATGTATGCATAGATATCAGATAAATTATAACTGAAAATTCCTAGTTAAATATTATAAGCAAATGCATGCAGATTTAAGTGATGAACCAATATTAAGTAACTGTTTTGTGTGCCTTCCTTGTGGCACCTTTCAGTCTTCATTGTTGATCATCGTCCATATCATATGAGCCCTCTAATTTGAAGTGTGCCCCAAGGTTCTGTCCTTAGCGTATTCTGCTTCCTCACTCAGAGACTTCAGCACTACTCACAGATGTAATTATCTTCACTAAACAAATAAATCCCAGATCTATCTAGTTACTGCTCATGTCTCTCCTGAACTTCAGTCTCAACTCACCCCCAATTCTCTCAAACTAGGTGCCCTTTAGGCTTCTCAAAGCATATCTAAAATAGGACTCATTATCTATAAATCAGGAACAGGGCTTGATTTGGCCCGTAAGCTGTGGTTTGCCTACTCTGGCTCAATTCAGTGAAGTCAGAGGTTTTGACACCCCTCACCCACCTCAAATGCATATGCATACATACATACATACATGTACACACATATACATAGGTATATATGCATATAAAGACATATATTATTTATTTATATATTTGTAGTCAATATGAATATAGTTTTTATTTAGATAATCCTGATTTGCCCCACTTTTCAGAGGCCTTACCCTATTTCCTTATAATGATATATCTTATCTTTTCAGTGCCCTATTAAGCTATTAAATTCATGTGTTATGATTTATTCAGCCATTATCTAATCACGGAACATATAGCTTGTTTTCCATGTTTGCTATTTCAAATAAATATATAGATTTCTTTTTTATGGTAACATTTTAGAATGTTTAGAATAACATTAGTAAATGAACCATTGGTTCACAAGTTACAAATCATATATTTTGTGATTGCTTTCCAAAATGATTGCAAGGATTTATTTTACTATATATGTGTATTATCTTATATACATGTATATGTACATATATAAACATATGTACATGCATGTACAAATATAGATGTTTTTCAATCATTCCTACTTCTTAGTTGGAATTCAAAAGATTTTCTCTTGAAATATGTTTGGTCTGCTTGCTTGATCTCTTGTGGTGGGGAGGTTGTTTACCCCCCCCCCACCCAGTTTTCTTTTTGACAATAAAACTAGAAAGAATGAAATTTGTGCGGTATGTTTGTTTGTTTCTCCCTTCTTTTTGTTGCTTAAAGGTAATCTTTTGTCTTTTTTTTCTGTCTTTCAATCCTAGCTGTTATGGGAGTTTATAGTATTAATTTACTCTAGATCCAAATATCTTAAGTAGCAAAACTGCATATGTAATTTGGTTCTCTACATGATATATGTTTACATGAAATATAATACATGTTCCCTAAACTTGATGACTGCCTCTGGAAGCTGTGGGGATCTAGGTGTAAGCCTGGTCTTAGATGCTAGAGCCTTTAATCTCTCCATTAATGGTATTTAAGCCTTAACTGGTTAAATTAGTGGTTATTCACGCCAAAGCAGCTGGAAGGAAAGTCTCATTTTGGTCTTTTCTCCCTTTGTATTCTTCTGTAAATGAAATTCAGAGGTAAGAATATGGTGATCAGCCCCCTTTCCCAACCTCTGTCCTCTGTTACTTTGTCCTTTGAGATTGAAATGTGTGCAGGATGAAAGTTTAATATACTTTCCTCCTTTCTCTTCACCCCCTCCCTCCATCTGGGTCTAAATTGCTGAGATTTCAGTACAACTTAAAACGTAGTTTTGTGTTTTTAACACTGTGCCAACCTGGGTTCCTTTGCTTCTAAATCTGCTGACTTTTCAAGACATCCATCAATGAGTTACTCTACCTACATATCACTAATATTGGATGTATTTTGAGAATTACGCATATGATTACAGAGAACATTGTAGGTATCTGTTATTTTACCTGTCCCATTTTCATTTTGTTATTCCATTTTTTCACAATCAATCTTTAAACAGGCTTGATACTATACATTTTTATTTTCTTCTCAGTTATTCAGAAGCATATATTCTCTTTCTTTTTTCCTTTGCCAGCACCTTGTCCATTTTCCTGTCCGTAGCCATTAACAAATCAGAAATAACTCAGAAAGGGCAATATGACAGAATTAGAGTAAGAAGCTTAGTACAATGCCATTTAAACAGAGGACTAAAATTAGGTTGGTATTAGATGATGAACAAAACTGAAATTTCCCTTATCTCTTTGCTCCATTTTCCCTGACAATTTAGGGGTCATTGTGTATTATTCTACAAATTCAGAGTTATAAACTCGTCACTCTATTTATAAAACCTTTTAAAACTGGCAGTTCTTCAGGGTAAACCATTCCCTGCACAGATGGTAGTATTGTTGTAGGGAACAGAATGATTGTTTCACAAGTTGGGTGTTTGAGGAGGTCCTGTTTACAATAACTTGTCATGGAGGTGACAGAAATAGTGTCAGCAGATGCTTTCTTTCATCTCTTTTACACTTTGGCTATTTGACAGACTGAAGAGGGAAATGCCATGTAAATGGAGAGCAATCTGAAATGTGGGCCAGTGTTAGCACATTTTCTCTTACATTACATTACATTACATCATCTTACATTGATTGCATAATTGCTTCATTCCTAATGTAGGAATGTAGGTGTAAAAAATTATACCATCTGATTAAAATTAAGCAAAGTATCCCTGATCAGTACCTTCATTCCCACCCCCCATCCCCTAATAATAAAAAAAGGACTTAAAATAACAGTGATTAAGAGATTTGCATGTGGTCTTTATTTATGAAAAGTGCAAATGACACTTGTTAGGAATCCCAAATAACTCAGCTGGTGCAGGAGTTTCGTTAGAGATTCAGTTCATCTCTCAGTGGTGAGTGCTGCACATATTTGTTTTTCTTTTAATTAACAGTCTTTGAGCTCGGCTCCAGAGTTATGCTTCCAGGTATATTGAGATACATTTTCCTCAAGTATTAGAAGCTTCTGGAATTTGACATCATTTTCCATGAATTCCTTGAAACATCTTTTCAGTTATATCTTTAATACTTTTATATATGAATTTGCAGTTGAATAGAAGCAAAAATGGCAAAAATGCAAGAACTTTTTGATTTAGAACTATTTTGATTAAAAATGGGGTGAGGGACTCTGCTTTTGGAATCACAGAATATGAGTGGGAATCCTTTCTTGTCTACTATATATGTCATCTCCTTGAGCAACAGTTTTCCTCCACCATAAAATGAGGGGTTGAACTAGATGTCTTCCAGGTTTTTGTCCAGGCCATGATCCTTTCAACCTACCTAGATTTTATTGTATTATTGGTCATTTTTCTTAGGTACCAGTTGTTTTCGTATTTTCCTCTAGGAAAACAAATACAGAACAAGAAATAATTAAAATGTTTTATACATTCAATTCATTTATTTATTTATATCATCTTATTCCTCCCAGCTTTCTAGAAGGTTATACTTGGACTTTGGATTATCTGAAAGGGAGAATGAGTTACTCTGAAGATGATTGATCTTCAATATATGTCTTATCATCTCATGATTCTTACAATGAACAAACCCAATAGCACAGTATACTGGACTTGGGGAAGGAGGTTTTCATGATAAATAACTGCATACCATGAAGTGTTCTCAAGTTTGAATATGAAAATATAATATGCTTTTATACCAAGTCAGCCATCAGAGGAAATGCTATGCATATGAAATTATATCTAAAACCCCATAAAATATGAATTTATAAGAATGAATGATAGTATAAACTTGATTCAATAAAGAACATCCAACTTTAATGAAAGTAAACAAGGTCATCCTTTTATATTGAAATGCATAAAATAAAATGCCTGGGACTACAAAGGAAACCAATTATGTTGAAATACATTTACCAAATTATTTTTGAAACAAGCCCATAGAACCCGTGTTCCTAACTCCTGCCTCTCTCTCTCTCTCTCTGTCTCTCTCTCTTTCAAATGTGCAGTGCTAATATGCCAAAATAGAAAACAATAAGAATTAATAACAAATGATAGTACACACACAGATTTTGCCATTGTAGGCTAAGTGGGAAATCAGTCTACTAAAATAGACCACAACTTAGGACATAACAGTCAAGACCTAGGAAGTTGCCTGACTCATATAAAGGTTAAATGACTTGCCTATAGTTTCACAAGAGTATTAATAATCCAGAATAATAACTATTAAAACATTTCTGAGATCACCATCGTGAGAAGAAGTGTGGTACAGTCATTAAATGGATGCTAAATTTGGCATCAAGAGAGCCAGGATCAAATCCCAGATATGCTGCTTACTGCTACATGGCACCGTGGATAGAGCAGCTGGTCTGGAGTCACAGAGATGGAAATTATATTTTGACCTCAGGTGCTTACTAGCTGTACGAACCTAGACAAATCACTTAACCTCTACTTGCCTTAGTTTCCTCATTTGTAAAATGGGGATGACAATCGCACCTACCTCCCAGGGTTGTTGTGAGGATCAAGTGAGATAATAACTGTGAAGTGTATAGCACAGTGCCTAACACATAGCGAGCGGTTCTTCTTGTTGATTTGTTTTCGTTGTTGTGTTGAGCTGGTTACTTCATCTCTCTCTGTGCCTCATTTTTCAAATCTGTAAAATAAAGATAAGAATACCTATGCTGTCAACTTCATGGGACATTTTAAAGGAAATAAGATAACGTATGTAAAATGTTAATACAAGCTTCTGCTTTTATCATTGTACAATGGGACAGCAGCATTAGTGTGGCATCAGTTATAAAAAAGATATTGCCTTATGGTAGGTGATATTTCATGCATATGCCTCTCATCACAGTTTTTAAGATCCATTTGTGAATCATCTTTTAGATTTGCATTTATGAATGCTTGCATTAAATCCTTTTCATTTTAGCATTTTGAGGTTATAGGTGTTTTAAAGAATTTGCCTTAAATTCAAATATTTTAAAATAATTTTCAGTTTATAGAAGATATTTGAGTTGGTGCTTAAATAAACTTTGAGGGAGATTATTTCTTTATTATATTTTTACTTGTTAAAAGTTGAAATTGAAGAATATCAGAAAATAAATTACATAACTTACTCCTATGGAATCATATTGATTGAGTTTCTAAGTGGTAAATGATTCATTCAGAATCTTGTGAATAATATTCTATGCTATCCTCATCACAAAATGTTATAAACGAATCAGGAAGAAAACTTTTAAAATCTAAGTTGATTGAGAATTGCTTCATGAAGGAAATAGCATTTGAGTTCTGCCTCAAGGATGGAGAGAATTTCAGACTGGGTACAGAATTGTCACTGTTGCAGTATGAAAAAATACTAGAGGTGTGAAAGCCCAAGGAACTGTCTTTAGGGGTGGAATTACTTAATATTACGCTGTATATATTGCAGTTTTGGTCTTAGATATAACACAATACCTTTTTGTTTCTTTTCTGATATTTAGATTGTTATAATGGAAGTTCAAGGTTTAAAGTCCGTTGCTCCAAATAGAATTGTTTATTGCACAATGGAAGTGGAAGGCGGAGAAAAACTTCAAACAGATCAGGCTGAAGCCTCAAGGCCACAGTAAGCTATTAACAGTGTTTTGTTTTGTTTTAATAGAAATATATTTTCTTTGCAGAATGGTGTGTTATCTTAACATTATGAAATTGCTGTTTGGGTAGCTTGCTTCAAGTGCAGAGAATCTATATTTGACTTTTTTTTGATGATAGGAATAGCTGTGTTCCTGCCAGATATAACTAGGAAATCTGATGTACAACTATGAAATTAATTATAAATGAATACAATGTTATAAATTATTATAAAAACATACATCACTGGAATTACTTTAAAACACACATGGGTGAAATGTCAGTGGTGAGAATGTAACAACATTTATCATTTGTGTGTTCTGTAAATATGGATTTTTGGAAGAGAATAACCAAGAACAAAGAGAAAAAAGTATGGTTAATAACTCAGTTTCTAACTATCCAGCACATCAGCTCTTGTTGCAGACATTTTCGCAACCAGAGACTGACACACGTTAGCAGAAACTGGTACTAATTTGTAGAGGTCATACCAAAGAGGAACAGGTCTCCAAGAGTACTAATACTCAAGAAACTGGTTCCAATGCCTAGCTCTGAGTATGCTAGAACAAGGAGTGCAATTCCCTTCCTGCCACCACCTTATCACCTTATAAGGTGATATGAGTATGCTACAGATAAATGTATGCACATACATACATACATATATATATACACACACACACACACACACAAGTACACGCACATGTATACACACACATGTTGTGCATGAAGGGGAAAGGTTAACCTCCATATTCATTTGGATGGGTGCTTAGTGGAATCAAAAATTATCTAGGAATTATTTAAAAGCATAGTAATTATAGGTCTACCCCAATAGTGGCGAAAACAAGGGTGCCTTGGATGGAGATAAAGGAGTGAAAATGTTCAATTTTTTTTTTAGTTCTTGCCTGATGCTGGTAAGATTGAAATGATGATGCAGATAGGTACAGGGATCATAAAATCTCAGAACTGGATCCCATCTTAAAGATCAACGAAAACCAGTCTCTTCATTTTACATCAAGAAACTGAGGCACAGAGAAGCTAAATAATTTGCCAAAAGTCATAGAGTAGTAAGTAGTAGAGCTGATATTGACACCCAAGTGTATGGATTCCCAGGTCTGCGTTCTTGTCATTGTATCATGCTGTCTCCTTAAAATCTTCATTTCAAGTTATTTATTTTTAAGTGCCCTGAGTGTGTAAGAATCTGAGGTTGCAAAGACAAAAATTAAGTATTTCCAGTTCCCTGGGATTATTAGAGTTTTGTAGAGGGAAGACACATATGCATAAATAAGTATAATGTAAGTTTAAATGATCTAAATTCATTGGACAGGTCATGAAAAAATATTTGAGACTCAAAGTAAGAGAGGATCAATTCCAGTTGGAGAATGAAACTCATGGTGACACCTGAACTAGGCTATAATGAATCCCAGAATCTTGGAATTTGATGGGACCTTAGATATTATGTAGTCCAAATGTGTCAGACATGTGGCCTGTGGGCATAATCCTCATAAGTATTGCCCAACCCAAATTAAAATGTAAGCAGGAAATATTTAACAAAGTAAATACCAATGCAATAGATGACAGAAAATGTTAATATGTGGTTTTCAGTATACAGCCTGTAGGAATCTTTATGTATGGTTCAATATCCTCCATCACACAGAACTCTTGATCTAGTCGAACTCTTTCACTTTACTGACAGGGAAACTAATTCTTAAGACAACTTGATGAGTACATGGCAGCACTAATAGTCACATCTGACTGTTTTGCCTCCCAAGATTTTGACCATTCAAAGAACAAGCATGGGTTAGGCTCCTATTATATACTAGATATTGTGTTACACACTGGAGATAAAAAGATAAAAGTAAACTAGTATCTGCTCTTAAGGATCTTATATTTTGCTAGTGGAGACATGAAAATATATGAGTATGCTACAGATAAATGTATACACATACATATATATATAAATACACAAGTACACGCACGTGTATACACACACATGTTGTTCATGAAGGGGAAAGGTAGACTGGGGCCAAGTTGTGAAGGATTTTAGTTAGTAAAGCATTGATTTAGCACTTTTGATGTTCTGGGCATTGTGCCAAATACCGGGGATTAAAAAAAAGATAAATATATCGTTTCTGACCTCAAAGGAGTCCATATTTTAATGGGAGAGACATTATGCAAAAAGCTACATAAAAATATATCCAGAATCAGAGACATCTTTAGTTTAGGGAAAAGAACGTTAGTCTAAATTTTCTAGAGCCAGGTAACCTCGGGTAAAATCTGGCATTGATGGAAAAGTTAAGGTTTTAATGATAAATTTGATTTTATGATTGTTATTTAATCAGAAACTAGAACATGTCTAGAAAGGCATGTAAGCCACTTAAGACTTGCCTCAAAAGATGTTTCTTAGCCAATGTGAAATGATAGTCATATCAGAAACTGGTTATTGGAACTTGCTATTTTGAGATGCTATGGGACTATTAGCTGACTGTTCTTTTGAATCTAACTCCAGGTATGTATAGCAAGAAAGGTAGGCTGATGCCAGTAAGCCTGTGAGATGCTGGAATGAACTGAAAAAAACGATTTCATGGGAAGGGTGGGAGAGCGGCTGTTCAGCCTGTGCTGAGGTAGGGTTCTCCTGACTTAGTGTCCCCACTGACACCTGGCAGACTTTAAGCCTGACTGAATGCAAGTTGACAATCTGCTCCTGCCTGGAATTGACATGAAGTTGGGGAGATATGGTTTCCCTGCAATGTCCCTATTCTTAGTGGCAATTCCCTATAGTCAAAAGGTTTGTAAGCTTAATACCAGATCTGTTAAATTATAGATTGTTAGTAGGGGAACATCTGAGGTTAAGTCTGAAATAAAGCTACTAGGTTTAGGACTTTAGACCAACAATAATGTTAGGGTCCTTTAATTCTTAGTAATAGCGTGGAGACAATTAGGTCAAGGGCTTGTGCATACATAATTATTATGTGTGTCTCAGTTGATTAATGTTAAAAAAAAATTCATTTGTGGTCTATATTGTAAATGCTTTAAAAGAAGTTTCATCTGACCAAAAGTTAAAATTGTTTTATGTAATATGAACTGTGTTAAAAATGAAAAAAAAAATGAGAGCTCTAAAAAATATATATATGTACACAGAGCAGATGGATTTTATGAACAATGTAATGCTAATGAGATTAAAGATTTTCCTCACCCATTAATGGGCCTGGCCCTTCCTGGAAGGTTGAGTAGGGGAGGCCTACATCTTTTTGTTAATTTTCTAATGAGGCACTGGTTCTCAAGGGTTGTGATGGCCTCTGGCTCTGAAAAATATATAAGTACTCTGGGGTGAGGTTTTACTTTGGAGCTTACTGATTTGAAGTGTTTGTTTAGCTGCTAAGGAGACACCCCCCCACCCCCCTCAGCTTTGAAAACCCAGATGTAGGTGCTTTTCTCTCTGATAACTATGTATATATGGTCAGACAGTTATCTGTCTGTTGATCTATGATGTATGTGTTGCTTGTGGTCAAGCAGCTGAAAGCCCTGTCTGTTGATTTTGATTTCTCTGTGTTTTCTCTGATGTTTAGAGTGCTGAGATTTCCCCTGAGTTAAGTGAATGATATATGTGCTTGATTAAAGTAATTGTTGAACCCTCAAAAGTTGCCTTTCCTTTCACAAAAACATTTCAAGGAACCTGTGGGTTCCTTGTGAACCTGTGACAGCAGGCCCTCTCCTGGATGTTTTGGGGTGCTTGATGATACACACATGGTCAGGCTTGAACTTTAGGAAAACCACTTCAGTGGAGGATGAATTGAAGTAGAGAGACTTGAGGCAGGAAAACTGAAAAGGCTATTATAGTGGTCCAAGTGAGAGGTGATGCGAGCCTGCAGCATGATAGTGTCTGTGAGATTGGAGGGAAATGAATTTATAAAAGGTGTTGTGAAGGTGGAAAGATGACAAGACTTGGCCACGGATTACCTGTGTGTAATGATTGCAAGAGAGGAGTCAAGGATGGTACTGATGGTTCAAGCTCGGTAACTAGGAAGGTGATAGTACCATTGATACTAAAAGGGAAAATGGAGGGGAAGGTTGTAGAAAATGTGTTGCATTTTGGATATGTGAAATTTGAGGTGCCTATGGGAAATCAGGGTCAAGATGTCCAAAAGGAAGTTAGTGATTTGTATCCAGAGCTCAGCAGAAAGGCCAAGATGTGTGTGTATATGTGTGTGTATATACATATAAGTGTATACACAAAGAGAGAGATGTAGACATTGGAATCATCTATGTAGAGATGATAAGTGAACATATGAGACTGATGAGATTACTGAAAGAGATATTGAGTTTGTTTTGTCTTGTTTTGTTTTATGGTTTCTCCCATTTTAATTCATCTATGCAACATGACTAAGGTGAAAATGTATTTAATAAAAATGTATGTGTAGAACCTATCTAAGATTGCATGCCGTCTTTGGGAGGGAGTGGAGATGGAGGGGGGAAGGAGGAGGAGAGAGAGGGGAAAACATCTAAGATATATGAAAGTGACTGTAGAAAACTGAAAACAAAATAATTTTTAAAAAAAGAATTACAAGTTACAAATCAATAATAAAAAAGACATATCAAGGAAGAAGTAAAGAGGACCTGGGACAGACCTTTTGAGTGGGGTGAAGGTGTAGGGGAGTGCACCAGTGGGTAGTGGGCAAGATCTAGATGAAGACCCAGCAAAAGATCTAGTTGAGGAGGATTGATTATGAAGAAAGGAGAAGAGCAAAGCCGAGACAGAGAAGTTCACAAAAACTCGGAGTAGGGAGTGTCTAAGAGAACAGGGTAATCAACAGCACCAAAGGCTGAAAGAAGTCAGAAAGGACATGAACTGAGAAAAAGACCCCTAGATTTGATATTTACTTTATGCTTGTTTCATAGTGGTAATGGTGAGTCACTAGAATTTATTAATTAGAAGTGACATGATAAAGCTTAACTACATGTTAGAAATACACTTTAGCAATGAAACGTTAATTGGAATGCAGATCCAGAGACTTGAGACTAAGGGACCTATGTGAAAACTTCTGTGGTGGTCTGTGGGAGAAGCTAGAAGGAAGGGCCTTTATTCCACTGTTTTTTTTTCTGCTGATTGAAAAGAAATACTTTGACAGGTAGAGACAACTCTTTCTGCTTTTTCTTTTCAACACAGGATTTAGCCTTCCTCTGCTGTTCTCTTTGGCATTACAGATTTGTTTAGTCCTTTACCTCTGGATGCCCCAAGTTTGGGATTCTGACTACTAAACATGTGGTGATTTGTATTTCTCTGTTCAGTCCTATTTGAACTTGAAAAAATGTTACCCTTCAAGATCTAACTCCTATATCACATGCTTCATGGATTTTTCCTGATCCCACCAGAAATCCCACTCAAATAGGAAAGGGTTCAACAAAATCAAGCCTATACTTTCCAGTGTGCCTTGGTCAAGACTGTCCAGTTAGGAACTAATTTTCCAGTGGGCCTCAGGGCCCATGAATCAGACCTGATGGCAGAGAACTGAAGACCAACTCCTATGGCTTAATTGGAAAATTCGGCCATGAGTTAATTGCAATTGAATCTTGAGACCTGGGACCCCATAGGAAGTATATTCCCTATTAATACAAATTTGTGCAATTTGTATCCACTTTGGGAAGTATCAGCTTTCTTTCATCTAACCCTTGTTTCCACCAAACATATTCTACCCTATAGTTAGGGTCTTTTGTCTTATCTTACTTCTTGGACTATGTGCTCCTTTAAGATAAGAATTGACTTTTCATTTTTCTTTGTATCTTCACTCAGAATCTAGCATGATGCTTAGAGTACATGTTCAATAAATATTCATTTAATGAAATTGATTGTCATCAATTCGGATTGATGAAACAAATTGGAGTGTTAGAAAATTGGAATGATAATTGATTCTTATTCATGAGATCAGATCTGGAGGAGGAGAGAAAAGTAGAATTTTGGCTGACTTCTCCCTTCAGGGGAGGGAGACATGGTGGCCATAAATTTTCTTCTCCCTTCCTTGACCCCCAGAATCAATCTACCCTGGAATTGTTTTGTGTGTAAATGTTAATTAAATATTTTAAATGACTTACCTTCTACGCCTAAGTAATTTAAAGCACTATTACAAAAATGTTTATCGTTAAATATGCAAGGCTCACTGTTATGAGCTTTACTTAATTTCAGCACCAAATTTTTTTTCAGATGTGATATACCTACAGTCAGTTCAGTTAGCATGGACCATGTCATCACAACTTTAAAATATTAGAGGATACACAGTAAAGTAATTTACGGATAATACAAATTGAATTCATCGACATTAATTAAAATCCATTGAAATTGGGGGATAATATATACAATTTTTCAAGATTTTAGAATAATAATAAGATTTTTCTTTGAAAACGGAGATCTGGTTTAATAGTGTCTCTGTCTTCTGATGAACCTTGGTCTTTTGACACGCCCCCCCCCCCAAAGCTTCAATTTATCTTTGTGTAAAGGTGTTCCAGAAAGGATTGCTAAAAAAAGTGGTTTTTATGAAGTGCTTACCAACCACAGCTTTTCTCAATTATACAGTTACTTTATCCTTGAACTCATCTTACTCTACAGGATGGAAATTGCATTATTTTCCATCATCATAGTAAATCATGCCTCTAACACGTTTTCTACATTTTATTGCTTCAACAATTTGGGCTTTGCTGGAGATTAATTCAGTCTTCTCTCTGTTACTAATTAAAATGCCTTACCTCACCCATATTTTCCAATAAATTTAATCAAGATACCTAGCCATTGCACCTTTCATTCTCATAATGTAGATTGCCTACTCAACATTTAGATGAAGACAACATGCCTAGTCAGATGCCTCTTTGAGTCTAACACCACTGTTCTTAAAAAAAATAACTTTAATGACTGTGTTTACTTAGTACATTTTGGTGAATGTATAGTGGTTTCTTCTTGTTGAGATTTTTGTTGCTTATTTTTGGAAAGGAGAGGAAATGAGGGAACATCATTTTAATGTTAAATAACATCCCTCCCCTCAGTGCTATATAAGAAATGTTTTACCTTAGGCGCATTGGGAGAAAACACTGATGAACAAAGGATGTGGTAAAGCAGTACACAGTCTTCAGCCTAGGACTTGGTTAGGAATGACTGCCAGGTGAGAGTAGATGGAAGTGTTGACAAATTCTAAAGCATGATCTGTAGCCATAGGGGCTAAGGAGTTTGGGGGAGAATTGCTAAGGACAGGGATGAAGCGTGCCAGAAAGGAGATTAGGGAAAAATTCACTAGCCGTCAAGATGCTGGTTTCATCCATGAGAAACAGGGTTCTAAGCAGACGCTTAATACCCAAACAACTTTAAATAATCAGTATAATTGTCAGAAGAGTCAAATAAGATTTTATAAAGCAATTAGCTCAGTAACCGGCACATAGTAGGTGCTTAATAAATGTGTATTCTCTTTATTTTCCCCTTTTTGAAGATTTCCAAGGGAAGCTAAGAATTTTCAAGGCTCCTATATAGTTTTTTTTAAAAGTAAAAATCAAGTCCTGAAAACAAAATAAGGTACTTCTAAAGCTGAAGCCTGCATTTTATTTTATTTCACCTAACATGTGAGGGTTTTTAGTCTTTTTTTTTTTTTTTTTGCAAATCCACCAATTATGAAAGGAAAATCTAGAATTTGTGCATTGTTCCAGTTGTTATTAAGCACGGCAGGCCTGTTCAAATTATACTTAATAGGTAAATTATATTTCTTTAATTACTAAATTGAAAACCTTTCTAGAGTTCAAAGCCCAGGTCAAATAGCCCTCTTGATTCCTCTCTAACCCTGTGAGCTGCTTGCTGACTCTTCAAGTATATTTCACCTATGAAAAGCCAATGCACTAAACAGTATGAGCTGGTACAACTAGCCTTTTTATTTGTAGATTTGCAATCTAGAGTTTTATAGAAGACATGTTAATGCAAATGAGTACCTGAGAAAATACCTTATATTAATTTTTAAAAGTAAATATGTGAAACAAGTAAGAGATTGATATTCAGTAACTGGAACCTAGGACTGAAAAAAACAGTAAAAAGCCCTGTGTTGAAGGGGCAGAGCCAAAATGGCAGAGAAGGATGCACCTCTAGAAGCTCTCCTCCCACAGCCCATAAAACCTGTAAATATATGACTCTAAACAAATTCTAGAGCAGCAGAATCCACAAAACAACAGAGTGAAAGAGATTTCTAGCCCAAGGCAGCCTGTAAGGCCAACAGGAAAAGTCCATCACTCTGGGCGTGGAGCAGCACGTAGCCCAGCAATAGTACTTAGTACATTTTGGTGGATGTATAGTGGTTTCTCCTTGTTGAGTAACCTGCACTGGGGCAAGGACAGGACTGGAGCAGGCTTCAAGGTGCCACCACCAGCAGCTGCAGGTCCCAGATTCCTCAACTCACAAATGCCAAAGACAGCTTCATAGGTCAGTGAGAAAGCTTTTTCACTTGTATGAAGAGGGAATACAGTTGTCTAGCACCAGCCCCAGGTAGCCATAGCTTCCATTGTGGGAATCTTGGCCTAGAGCTTCTGGGAAAATTGAGCAGCTGATCTGGATCTCAGCCTGGTATTGTGTAGCTGCTGGAGGCTCTGGAGAGAGAATCCTGCTCACAGACCAGAGTGCAGGCCAGGAGAGGAATAAATTCCTTTCCCTTGATTGAGAATTTACAGGTCCCCAAAATATACCCTCCCCTTGACAAAGAACCCAAAAGTCAAGTAACTGGCTGGGAAAATGCCCAAAAAGGGAAAAAGATTAAGACAATAGAAGGCCTTGGAAGAGCTCAGAAAGGATTTTGAAAATCAAGTAAGAGAGGTGGAGGAAATAAGGGGAAGAGAAATGAGGGTGATACAAGAAAATCATGAAAAGCAGGTCAACAGCTTACAAAAGGAGACCCCAAAATGCGGAAGAAATTAACACCTTTAAAAATGGAATAACTCAAATGGCAAAAGAGGCCCAAAAAAGCCAATGAGGAGAAGAATGCTTTGAAGAGCAGAATTAGCCAAATGGAAAAGGAAGTTCAAAAGCTCATTGAAGAAAATAGTTGTTTAAAAATTAGAATGGAGCAGATGGAAACTAATGACTTTATGAGAAGCTAAGAAATTACAAAATAAAACAAAAAGAATGAAAAAATAGAAGACAATGTGAAATATCTCATTGGAAAAATAGATCCAGGAGAGACAATTTTAAAATGATGGGACTACCTGAAAGCCATGATCAAAAAAAGAGGCTAGAGAGCATCTTTCATGAAGTTACCAAGGAAAACTGCACTAATATTCTAGAACCAGAGGACAAAATAAATATTGAAAGAATTCACTGCCTGTTAGAGTGATCCTAAAGGAAAATCTCCTAGGAACATTGTAGCCGAATTCCAAAGTTCCCAGGTCAAGGAGAAAATATTGCAAGCAGCCAGAAAGAAACAATTTGAGTACTATGGAAATACAATCAGGGTAACATAGGATCTGGCAGCTTCTACATTAAGGGATTGAAGGGCTTGGGATAGGATATTCCAGAAGTCAAAGGAACTAGGACTAAAACCAAGAATCACCTACCCAGCAAAACTGAGTATAATACTTCAAGGGAAAAAATGGTCATTCAATGAAGTAGAGGACTTTCAAGCATTCTTGATGAAAAGACCAGAGCTGAATAGAAAATCTGACTTTGGAACACAAGAATAAAGAGATACATGAAAAGGTACATAGCAAAGAGAAATTATAAGAGACTAAAGCTGTACCGTTTACATGGAAAGATGCCATTTGTAACACTTGAAACTTTTCTCAGTATTTGGGTAGTTGGAAGATTATACACATAGACAGAGAGCACAGGGTGAGTTGAACAGGAAGGGATGATATCTAAATAAATAAAATTAAGGGATGAGAGAGGAGTATATTTTCAGGAGAAAGGGAGAAATGGAATGGGACAAATTATCTCATAAAAAAGGCAAGAAAAATCCTTTTCAATGGAGGGGAAAAGAGGGGGGTAAGAGGGACAAAGTGAAGCTTACTTCACATTTGGCTTAATAAGGGAATAAAATGCACACTCAATTTGGGATGAAAATCTATCTTATACTACAGGAAAGTAGGGGAGAAGGGAATAAATGGGGTGGGGGATGATAGAAGGGAGGGCAAATGAGAGGAGGGGAGTAATTAGAAGTAAACATTTTGGGGAGGGATAAGGTAAAAAGAGAATAGAATAAATGGAGAGGGTGGAATAGGATGGAGGGAAATATGGATAGTCTTTCACAATATGACTATTATGGAAGTTTTTAGCAACTATGCCTATATAGCCTATATTCAATTGCTTGCCTTCTTAGAGGGGATGAGTGGGGAGGGAGGAAGGGAGAGAAGTTATAACTCAAAGTTTTAGGAATGAATGTTGAGAATTGTTTTTGCATGTAACTGAGAAATAAGAACTACAGATAATGGGGTATAGAAATCTATCTTGCCCTTTGAGAGAAGGTGGGAATAAGGGAAGGGAGGGGTGTGATAGAAGGGAAGGTGATCAGGGGAAGGGGTAATCAGATTGCGTGGTGTTTGGGGGCAGGGGGAGGGGAGAGATGGGGAGAAAATTTGAAACTCAAAAATCTTGTGGAAATGAATGTTGAAAACTAAAATAAATAAATAAATTGAAAGGAAAAAATGAAGAAAAAAAAATTTAAGGCCCATGTTTATCAAGAAGACATTTTAGTCATTAGGGCAGAACATTCAGACTCCTTTGTTTTGTGGCTGTGTAGGTCAAGAAGAATGCTGCTACTTCTTCTCTAATGGGATATTTAAAGCCTGAAACACAATTATAGCCATATGTCAAGATATCAAAAGGTTTTGGCAGCTATAAGTGAAAGCAGTTCAGAATGGCAAAATATCTGCATTCCTACTTGTGTAAATAAAGAACCCACAGAAACTAACCTGAGCTTCACATTCTTGAGATATGTTTTTTCATTTTAATATATTATATCATTATAATGTATTATATATATTTTAATGTATATATAATGTATTATATTAATGTATGTATATATATACGTTTTCCAGCAGCAATTCTTTTGTTAGCTCATGTTAGAGAATAGTTACAGGAGCACATGTTTTTTGTGATTTAAAGAAAAATAACGTTAAGGGAACTCACAATTATCCAAAAAACCCCACATTTATGTATCAACGAATGTATATTAGATGCCTTCTTTGTTCCTGCCATTGTGCATGTATTATTTTTTTAGGTATAGATTTTTTTTTAAACAAACCTGTGTTATCATTGGTACAGGAAAATCTCAGTGAGGAAACTCCTTTGGTCAATGCAGATCACCACCCATTCTGCAGTTTAGAGCCTTAGATAGTTACCATAGTGACTGAAAAGTTAAAAGACTAGCCCATGGTCACACAGCCAAGAGGTCCTCTTGAACCCTGGTTTTCTTGACTCAGTGTAGCTAGATGGTGCTATAGCTAGAACACCAGCCCTGAAGTCAGAAAAATTTGAGTTTAAATCTGGTTTTAGACACTTGCTAGGTGTGTGACTCTGGGCAAGTCACTTAACCCCTATTAGCCTCAGTTCATCTTTTGTAAAATGAGGACATAATGGAAAAGGAAATGACAAAATATTCTGGTATCTATGCCAAGAAAATCTCAGGGACAAAAAAATCCGCAAGGGTCACATAAAGTCAGACAAAACTGAATGAAAACAACTTCTTGGACTTCCACTATACTATATTCTATTTATTGTTATTCAAAATAAGAATTCTGTGTAATATGTTATATATGTAATATGTTATATGTTAATAATTTTTCCTGTACTGTCCCTGCCTGCTTCAAGTTAAAAGTGTGATCTTGAATCATCCTATCTGAGTTGTCAGTCTGTGAATAAGCTCCATAACAGGCCACTGTCCAGCCAGAGACCCCATTGACATAAGCCTACATCCTAAGGATCCCTTATGCCTGGCAAAAAGTGTAGGGTAAAAAATCCTCTGTAATAAAACTTTAATCTCTAGAGGACACATAAAGGATTATTGTCCTGAACTAGGAATTGAAACTTCTGGGAAGGAGCTTTCCTAAGAGTGGGAAAAAGAGGTCACCCACAGTCAGTCAACAAGCATTCATGATACACCTAATAGGTACTAGGCACTGTGCTAGATTCTGAGACTTCAAGTGCAAAGAATGAAACAGTCTCCACTCTCAAAGGTTTTATATTCTCTCTGAGAAAATAACAAATGTGTGCTTATAAATATATATATATATATATATATATATATATATATACACGCACATATGGATATAAAACAAATGTAAGGTAGTTAAGGAAAGAAAGGCACTAGCAGTGGGAGGGAAACAAAAAGTTCATGTGAAAGGTCACATTTGAGCTTCATGCTGCAAAAACAAGAATTTTAGGAGGTAAAAAATTCCAACAACTTTCATGAGCAAGTCAAAGTCTTTTAAAGCCTTACTGTCTTCATCTGCAAAATGGAATTACCTCAAAATGTAGTCAGAAGACAATGCTTGGAATGAAGATGTCTAGAGGAAAGGCACAGAGATTAGAGATGGATTATCTCATATAAGGAACGGCTTGTTTGGCTGCACAGGAGAGGACAGACAGGTTAAGCCCTACTATGTGTCTGGCACTGTGTTAAGTGCAGGGTGCACTAAGAAAAGCAAAAGACAGATCCCAGGAGGTTTTATCACCCACAGCCTGTTATAATAATCAACTGACTTAGTCTAGGAAAAGTTGAGTGTTCCTCAGATCCATGCACTCCACTTCTCTATTTTATGGAATTTATATTAGATGAAATGTGATTGATACAATTACTTGTAGGTAAGTGCCACCAATTAGGGTAATTTCTGACATTCAAACAGATACTTGGCTTTTGGTCCTAATTAGATTTTTTGTTTATCTCCAACCACTGATCTTTGAATGTTGGGGGAGTGGAGGAGAAACACATTTAGCTAAAGTTGTGTACAGTGTATATAGTACTTGTTAATGGACAGATACGAGGAGAACTAGAGAAAGAGAAGGTTTTTATTTTTAAACTTCCCTCAGCTCTTGAACAAGTGGATCGATCAGATAACTTCTGGCTGTGTCTTCTGTTCTGAGAGTCTTATAGGAGCAGATGGCTGTCTTTGAGTTCTCCCTTTATTAAGTGTAGCTCCTTCTTGCTTTTACTTTCTCCTTTCAGTTTAGCCTTTTATCTGTTGCCCTTGTTCTATTGGGGCTTTCTCTTTCATCCCATTAAATCCTGGGCAGACCCAGGGATTCTGTCTCCCCTCTACTGCTGCCCCTCCCTTCTTATAGTCCCCATCCCTTCTTCTAAGTCTGGGCCCCACAGATTGTGTGTATCCCTTTAAGAATTCCTGGGCATGACTCTGATTTACCTTCTGACTCAACAATTGCATTTGTCCAAAATGGAGAAGGAATGAATATTCCTCAGAACTCCAGATCATATCTCAGGGTTCTAGTCAGTTATCAGATCCCTATTTTTTGCCTATGTAAGGCAGAAATATAGGTGGAAATAAGGCTCATATGGAATTTTATCAGATGAATAATAATAACTAATAGTATGTAGCTGTTTAAGATTTGCCAAGCTTTGTCCTCTGACTACATTTTGAGATAATTCCATTTTGCAGATGAGGAAAGTAAGATTTTCAAAGGCTTTGACTTCCCGTGGCAAGAGAACTAGAAAGTTGTTGGAAATGGGATTTAAATCCAGCAACAAATTTTGCGATTTCAAGTTCAATATGTTTTCCAGTATACTGCAAGGGAATTCAAGCTTCTTTTTGAACTGTTGTTAAAAACACTGCCTGAAATTTTTCTACTACATCTGTTAAAGCCCCAGTCCTTCCTTTACTGGGATATTTTTTGTTAGTGGCCAATAGGATGTTTGGCAGAATGAAACCCTCTGAATAAACGATAGGTTTGCTGAGGAGAGGTGAAAAAACGCCCTTCTAATGGGAACCAGTAAGCACACAGAGTTTGAGGAAATGTTTAGATTCAGTAGAAATGTACAAATCCTTCAAAAATAATTCATGTAAATTTATAATATCCTTAACAGTATTGTGCATTGAAGAAAAATTACTAGATCTGATATTGGAGAAACTAAATGGTACAATGGATAAATAGCTGGACCTGGAGTCAGGAAGACTCATCTGTGAGTTCAAATCTTAACTTTTAACCCTGTTTTCCTCAGTTTTCTCATTCGTTAAGATGAAAAATGAGAAGAAAATAGCAAACTACTCCAGTGTCTTTGCCAAGAATCTCCAAATGGGGTCACAAAGAGTTGGCCACAACTGAAAAATGACTCAACAACAACAACAGATCTGTTGTAAGAACTGACAGAAGTCAGGAATGCTGGTTCCATATTTAGTACTTACATGATCCTAAACAAATTGTTTAACTTTTTGAAGCATTAATTTCCTCATTAACAAGGAAGAGTGGGGAGCGAGGGAGGAAAGCAGATTGGAACTTTAAATATAACCAAAAAACTTAAATTTAAAATAAATAGTAGGAAAAAAATTGAGAATTTGTACTTAATGATTTCTAAGACATCAGTTCTCCATCTATGATTTTTCTTTTAAGCCATAAGACATATAAGCATCATTACAAAGAGGGAGAAATCTCTTACTTCTCTAAGACCTAGTTTGACCTACCTTAACAAAAAAACCACATGGACCTCCAGACACAAAGAAAATAAGATATTGCTGCTTTCCCTTTAGAAAGACAAAGAAGCAGTTCTGCCTATTACTTGCTAGGAAAAAGAGTAGAAAAAGAAAAACTTAGACCTGTAGTTCTCCAGACCTTACCTCCTAACTACGTCCTTAATGCAAGTACTGTATGTTCTTTCCTGGAGCCTGCTTCTCCGCATGCCCTGGTGATTGGAAAAACCACTGAACCTTCTGTATTCCGTGTTCTGTAGAATGCATTTTAAAATTTTTTCTTACCTTCTGTTTGTAATAGTATATAAATGAAACCAGTTTAAGGCAGAGTAAGGAATTATTTTCTTTTTTTCTACCCCTATTCTAAAGAGAAGGTAACAGAGGCCAAGAACACCTACTGAAGACAGTAACAAGGAAAGGCCGTTGAGGTCAAACATCATGTCTTCTTTTTGCCTCTTTCTGTTCAGATGAGCACGTAGTTATTCAGTTTCTATTATATGTAAGGTGGTATGCTGGGTACTGGAACCACAAAAAGAAGAAAAGAAAAACCATCCCTGCCTTCAAAGAATTTATATTCAAATAAGTAGGAGGGGGAAAGATAAATAAAACACATACAGAGATGTGACAATAAAATAATTAAAAAAGTAATTTCAAGAGGGAAAATGACCAACTTTGCCCCCTTTTTTGTATTCCCAACTCTTAGTACAGGTCACGGCACATCATAGATTCTTAATAAGTATTGATTGATTGGTCTCGAGGTTTCAGGAAAGGACTTCTTTAGAAAGTGACACCTAAGGTATGTATTTTGGAGGAAATTAAAGATTCTAGCAACCAAGATTAAGAGGGAAGCAGAAAACTGGGAAAGAATTTTTGCAACTAGTGTCTATGATATGGGCCTCATTTCTAAAATATATAGAGAAGTGAGTCAAATGTACAAGAATACAAGTCTTTCCCCAATTGATAAATGGTCAACAGATATGAACAGGTAGTTTTCAGAGGAAGAAATTAAAGCTTTCTATAGTTATATGAAAAAATGCTCTAAATGACTATTGATTAGAGAGATGCAAATCAAAACAACTCTGAGATACCACATCACACCTATCTGATTGGCTAACATGACAAAACAGGAATATGATAAATGCTGGAGAAGATGTGGGAGAGTAGGAACACTAATTCAGTATTGGTGGAGCTGTGAGCTCATCCAACCATTCTGGAGAGCAATTTGGAACTATGCCCAAAAGGCTACAAAAATGTGCATAGCCTTTGAACCAGCAATAATAGCACTTGTAGGACTGTATCCCCAAGAGATCATAAAAATGGGAAAGGGTCCCACATGTACAAAAATATTTATAGCAGCTCTCTTTGTGGTAGCCAAAAACTGGAAATCAAGGGAATGCCCATCAATTGGGGAATGGCTGAACAAGTTGTGGTATATGAATATAATGGAATACTATTGTGCTATAAGAAATGATGAACAGGAAGACTTCAGAGAGGCCTGGAAAGACTTATATGAACTGATACTGAGTGAAAGGAGCAGAACTAGGAGAAGTTTGTGCACAGCAGCAACACAGTGTGTGATGAATTTTTTTGGTAGACTTAGAACTTCATTGCAATGCAAGGACTTAAAAAATTCCCAATGGTCTCTTAAGGCAAAATGCCTTCCACATCCAGGGAAAGAACTATGAAATTTGATTGCAGAATGAAGCAGATCATTTTATTTTGTGTTATGTTTTGGTTTGTTTTATGATTTCTCCCATTTGTTTTAATTCTCCTATGCAACATGACTAAAGTGAAAATGTGTTTAATAGGAATACATGTGTAGAACCTACATAAAACTGTATGCCATCTCAGGGAAGGAGAGGAGGGAGGGGAAAAATCTAAGATATATGGAAGTGATTGTAGAACACCGAACACAAATAAAATAATAAAAAAAATTCTACACGTGAAATTAAAGATTCTACATATGAAAGTAAAGAGGAATCCCTACCACACAAAGGAGATTCCCTGTGCATGCAGCAGAGCTGGATTGTAGAGTATAAGGAAGGACAAATAGTACATTTGATTGGAAGAAAGAATATGTAAAGGTTGAGTCATGTAGAATAACTGGAAAGGTGCAAGTCAAATTGTAGGTGGCTTTAAATACCTGGCTGATAATTTTGTATTTTCTGCTAAATG
The DNA here is from genome assembly GCA_028658325.1 of Potorous gilbertii. Lineage (NCBI taxonomy): Eukaryota > Metazoa > Chordata > Mammalia > Diprotodontia > Potoroidae > Potorous > Potorous gilbertii. The sequence continues at coordinate 102,920,846 of CM053770.1, forward strand.
AAATAGACATTTTTGAGTGGAGGAGTGACACAGTCAAATCTGTGTTCCAGGAACATCAATGAGGAGCACTGTGAAGGATAGAAAAGATGTAACAAGAGAGACTAATTAGAAGGTTAACTTGGCTAAAGTGGTGACATATTTGAGAGATGTGATTGCAGACTTGGCAACTTATTGGATGTGGAAAATGAAAGAGAAGGATGAAGGAAAGTTGACATCAAAGTTGAGACAATGAGACAGGCTTGTAAGGTAACTGGATGACTGTGACAGGGTATTCTGTCCTCAAAACAAATGGGGAATTTTGAAGGACAGGTTTTGGAGAAAAATGTGGCTCCAAGTTGGACACGTTGATTTTGATATCCCTACCAAGTACACAGATTCAGTAGACAATGGGTAATGCAGGACAAGTATTCCAGGAGGAGATGATGCTTGCATATAGAAATATGGGGATCATCTCCCTCAGGAAAGGAGACTGAGAAGCAATTGTCACACAGATAGGAGAACTAAGAGAATCAGTGTTGTAAAACCTAAAGGATAGGATGTGGGAGAGGAGAGAGAGGAGGTATTTAATAGCATCAAAAGCTGGAGAGGTGAAATGGATTGAGAGCTGACTGAGAAAAGACATTTAAATTGAGCAGTTATTAAATCTTTGGAGAGAGCAATTTCAATTGAGGGTGGGATCCACCAGATTGGAAGGGGTTGAGAAGAGGGCCAGAGATTATTCCACTGGACAGCAAGCTCAGTATAATTCAAGTGTGAGATATTCGCCAAAAGTTAATGTGATCTTGTTCTGCTTTAAGAGACATAGCTTACATGAAGAAGAGGTTGATAGTCTCTCTGTTCTCTCTCCTGGTCAGACCATATCTGTTTATTTTGGGGAATGATAGTTTGAAAAGAATATCGATAAACCAGACATCATACAGAATATTGAAAGATTGTGAGTTCATGTCACAGAAGGATGAGTTGAACTGAAGACTTGTTGAATGAATATATGAAAAATTAAATGGCATGATTATAGGTAAAGCAAAAAAAGTACAATCTAGTTGAAAAACTATATGGGGTGGTGAGACATTCATATCATAATACACAAATACAGTTATAAGGAAAGAGAAATGAAGTAAGTGTAAAAGAGATGTTATATAGCAAAAGGAGTAAAAATATTTATTTCAGTGCAGTTAGTTGACCTGGTAAAGACTCTTAGCTCTTCATTTTCAGATACTCTTTTGGGAAAGTCATTCAACTGATCTCAAACTCTGTTTCCTCATAGACAAAATGGGTAAAACAAAAGCACCTACTTCACAGAGCTGTTAAAAGAATTAAATGAGGTCGGGTGAAATGAGATAATACACATAAAAGTGCTTTCCAATTATTAAAGTGTTATATAAATGTTAGCTATTATCCTTAATATTTTAATAGTGTTTTTGTCTGTCTTAGAAGAGGCACTGTGATATATTTCCAAGACCACTAAACTCAGAGTCACGAGGACTTGGGTTTTAAATCCTGGTTCTGCCATTTTACTACCAGTATACATTAGTGGGAGAAGTTACTTAACCTGTTTGGGCCTCAGTTTTACTCATGTAGAAAATTATAGGTTGGAGTAGATCTTAAGGTCACTTCTCATTCTAAATTTCCTGATGCACAGAATTTATTTCCTTGTCTGCAGTGATTTTTTTTCTGGAGAGGGGCATACTTTTCATATGTGTGAAACTACTGTCCTTTTCCTAGTTTGTCTGTTTTCTTTCAGATTTTTATCATATATCTTTGAAACCCCAGGAATGTCACAGAGGTGCCTATATTTGAGTTTGAGCAACACAAGGGGAAAAAAACAAATTAGACAATTTCCTGAGACTATGAGGACTCTCTTTTTTCCTACCTTCCCAGCTCCTTGACTTGTACAAATTATTGTCTGCATTCTGCTAGCTGTTTTGTCCCATGCTGTCGTATTTGTACTGTCATATTAGGTCTAAGCTAGTGACTATCTTTTAAGCTTTTAAAGAGTTGATTTCCCAAAGAAAGTCACATTTTTCAGCGTGAATAATGCCCAAATGTCAGCTATCAGTGAAAGCATTCCGCAGTTGTCATATGTTTACTCAAAAAAAATCAGTTTTGTTTCGCACTTCATGTCAGCACAGATTTATATCGGTTATGGTAAAATGTGGCTGTCAGAGTATTGCAGGATTTGTGGGATGTAGCATTCTACAAAGTCTGACAGTAACTGCAGCTGTATCTTCCAGACGGGTACTGTATACTAATACATGATGTACAATATACTATCCTCTTATGCCCTGGTCCATGACCTATTGAACTGAACTTTAGCTCAAAGCTCCAAGGAACACTGATGTATGGATCTAAAAAGAAAAGAGCTCAGAACTGAGCAGTATAACCCAGATCTAGGAATATTTGAGTAATGTGACTAATACGAAGAAAAACAATATCTTGGTGTCTTTCTCTTGGGAATCCTCCACAGTGAGACAAGCATAGATTTAAAACTTCAAAATAGCCTTGAAAAATGATAGATCTTGAAAGTCTACAGTCAGTTAAATGAGTTTATATTGTACTCTTTTCAGAGTATACCGGTGAAATCCATTGTAAAATAATGTGCAAATCACTGGAAACTATATCTTAATTGAAATCAATTAGGATTCTTTTACATAATTTTAAATAAGCTTTACAATGTGTAGAATAAGGTATAGAATAAAGATTGTCCTAATTCTTATATACAGTGAATTAAAAACAAAATTTTAACCACACAAGTATAGTTGGCTTTGAATTAGTTAATAATTAAGATTGTAAGAGTAAAATTTGTGAGAATGGGAAATTTAAATATGAACAAATTATATTCTAGATAATTCATACTTTTGCAGTCAATCTGCAAGAATTTACTAGGTGATTACTATGTTTCAGGTATTATACAGACATTAGATAACAAAGAAAATAGATCTTTTGGGGGTTTTTTTATGTTGTAGCATAAAAAGTTTGATTGATCCTAGTCTCTGTAGCTCCAATTTTTCTTCTGTAATTGTAATACTCAATTTCATTCTGTGAATTTTAGAACACCTCTTATGTGTACAAGGTGAAATACGAGGTGTTGGAGGTCAACAGTAGGGCACCAACTCTACGCTCAAGTCTTATACATTGTAAACTCAGGAAAGGCACCTATGCAAATTACTATGGAAAAGAGGTAAAGGCAAGGAAGAGGTCTGAGAGGGTGCTAATGGAAAGATGAAGAGAAATCATTTCCATTTTGGGATAGGGATGGGAAATGCCAAGAGAGGCTTCACAGAAGAGGCTTCCAATGAGTGGTGCCTTTCAAGTTCCTGGACTGGGAGAGAAGGGGAAAGCCCCTGGATGTTTAATGAGGCACACTACATAAAAGAGTCTGTGTGGCTAGCTTTATGTAATTTCTCAGGTATGTTACTGATTTGGTATAAAGTAAGAAACGTTTTATAAAAATCACACATCCTCATTCAGTTTTATATTTCATGTCATGATCCTTGTCATGACTCCTAAAGAATTTTGGTTATTTTTATTATTGTAAAGCAGTTTGATTGAGGAATGGTAATTTGAGTTACTTTAAAAATTGTAATTGAGATAATACCTAATTTGATTTTCTTATGGAATATAAATTGACCTGATCCTCTTTCATGAGTCTCCCTGCCTTGTGCTCTTCAGATTATCACTGAACTACTGTTGACTTTAAGGTGATATTTGTTTCTTCATTAGTTGATCACATATCCCCCAGTGGTTACCCAACTTAATTTTTGCCAAGTATTCAAACAAATCAAGTTTTTTTTTATCACAAGGAATATCTGGTTAGTAGCATTAGAGATTTTTATGATTAGTTAAGGACTTTTAAAAAATTAACCATTTAAAAGATTTTATATTTACCTTTCCATTCATTTTTAGTTTGATTAGTTTCCAATTGGGGAAAAAATTAAATAAGCCCTTCCTCAAAGTTTAGGTGTAGTCAACTTTTGAAAGTTGAAACTCATTCTATAATTCTTTTTATGTGAAACTTTTTTGAAGGATGTTTGAGGATTTGATCCTAGCTTCCTTATATAGAAACATGAGGAGAGAGATCATATTCCTATCATCTTTTTTTAAGGTGATAAAGATAGTGTATAGAGGAGACAAAGAACTTCTAACTCAGTGCTGTAACCTGCTCAGAGGAGGATAGAGTTGGTTAGGCAATCATCAATCAATAAGCCCTACTTCCTTGCTGAGAATAGAGAAAGGTGTAAATCCAGAGTCAACCAAATATAAGCTAAAAAGGTAAACTAGGATGGTACCAGGTCTCCTTTGGGAAGCCAGAATTCAAGAGGACAAAGGCAATAAGAAGGTAATTGCAGGAAAAGATATTGAGATAGGGTAGTAACAGATTAAAAAGCAAGACTATAGGGTCAAGGGCATTGTCAATTTTATTGACTCAAGTTGTGTCTGTAAAGCTTCAATATTTTGTAATAGCCACTTACGTTCCCTTCCTGACACTGATGTGCCATCAAGTCACAGATGGTGTTTACTGTGACTGCTCCGATTCAGCCACATTGGTAAGACTGGCTCAAGCATTGACAATGTCATTTAGGAAGACTTTAGAAAGACACAAAACATCTAGTCTGCAACTCAGAGAGAAAAACTTTATAGACACTGTTCCTATCAACATATAAAACTGTTGTTCATAAAACAAAAATTTTTAAATGGTCAATTTCAAGGAAGTGCCTGCATTAGCATTTCTGGCTCAGCTTCCCTTGAGAAAAAATTCAAGATGAATTTGATTGCCAAATAATCTACAGTAAAAGTTCACCAGGAGCAAGTCTGTTCCGTACCTAGTGTGTTCCAGTGTTTGATTTTAGTCAGTTTGCCATATCAAAGCATTTACTGACAGATGGCAACATTTGAGTCCTAATAAATTTGGCAAAGTCTGGCAAGAGGTTTTGTTTTTTAAATTTAGTATTTGCATGTGAAAAATGACAAGTTCTACAAAGCTCTGCCAAAATGGTAGGAGACAATTCTCTTGTTTTTTTCCTTAGTTTTTACATTTTCTGATATTTCACATGAAAGCAGATAGATACCTTACATAAAATATGTAGAAAATTATGCATCCAAATTCTATTAGTATAATCGAAAGTCCGTTTTTCCTAATAAAGTTATAAACTTACCCTCTAAATCTCGAGTTAAAAATTATGCCCAGATGTTTTTTTTCCATTAAAAATGACTGACAAGTAGCTGAATGTTCATATAAATTCTAAACAGATTTACCACTTAACTAACACTTTAAACTCAAGGTTGCATTTTGAATGCAAGAGACCACATTCTGCTATTTCACCTAGAGCAGTATGTAGTATTTCTGGATATGATCATGTCAAAATTCTAACGTTTGTCTGCCCTCTTCATCAATGATATTAAACCACTTTATGGGTGAAACTATCTTGTAATTTTAGAACTTAAGAAATGAAATTTCACAAATTCCTGAGATCTGAACCAGGGCTGAATTCTATCCTTACAGTACCTTGCATTGGTAAAGTTGTATCCTGTACTTTGAAGTCTAAATTCGTAATTCAGATAGTAAACATCAAACTATGTTTAAGATTTGAATTATAAATGATCCTGCTCAAAAATGTGTTGCTACTCTCTAATAAATTTTTGTGTCACATTTATATTAAGTTACAGGTTGACTTTAACTATTAGAAGTACCCAGGGCAAAGGTTCAGTTGTTTTATTTGTTTAGCAACCTTCCTGACATTTGAATTAATTTCTATTACCATATAGGCTAGCAAAATTACATTTTTCCCATTTAGCTCTTAGTTTCTTCTGGGGGATATTTGTAAGCATTTTTTCAAAGAAACCCACCAACCTTGCTAGAGACTTTATTACCCTCTTCCAACTGGTAGAAGCTCTCAGAGACCTCCTAGCTTCACATTGAGCCTTGCTTTACTGCTGTCTCTACATGGAGGAAGAGGGGGAAATGAATATGCTTTGGGAATGAGCACAGGAAAGACCTATGCTAATGGCTTCACTTGGATGGCCATAGGGGCTTGGTTTGGTTTTTGTTTTGTTGACCTAATGTGCTGTGGCATAGGAGTGTCCATCTATTTTCTCATCATTAATTTTCTAACTATTCTGGAGAATTACTGAATAGGCAGCAACTTCTTAGACTTAATCACAGCCTGTAGGTTAAAGGATAGTAAAATCATGTTCTGCTTTATATCACCACTCACATAAATTAGACTACACTTCTGAGAGGATAATTTATTTGCTCAAGTAATACTCAATATACTTCATAGGTGAACAGCGAAGTTCAGATAGGACATGGGTCATTGTTTTTTATTCACCAGAACATGAGACATCACTCGCAATGTAAATTTTTATCAATCAGGTAAGAAATCAAGCAGTTTGGTGGCACAGTGAACAGAGTACTGGACTTGGAGTCAGGAAGACTCATCTTCCTGAATTCAAATCTGGCCCCAGACACTAATGAGTTACATGACCATAGGCAAGTTACTTTGCTGTCTTCGTCTCAGTTTCCCTGAAGAACTGAAGAAGGAAATGGCAAACTACTCTAGTATCGTTGCCAAGAAAATTCCAAATGGGGTCTCACGGAATTGGACACAACTGAAAAAAACAACACAGCAACTGTAGGAAATCATGTATAAAATATTTCAGTAACCTAGTGTACATCTTTTTAAAATTCCTCTTAATAGGACCAATACCTGTAAAGGGAAAAAAAGGGAAAAAAAAGACAAGTCAACCTCAGGTTAAAAACAGTTCTTACATAAGAAAGAGTAAACCAGAATGTCATGTATTCTGGTGATAGGTTTTGGCTTAAGAGGAAAATCCCATTGACTGGAAACTGTCAGTTTGGTTCAGTAAGACAAAGTAACAGTGGGGAGAGAAAATAACTCAGTATCCCAAAACTAGATTCCTAGAGATCAAGCTACAGATCCTTTTAATCTGTTGTAGAGGGTGGTACCTGAACTGTACTTTGAAGAAATCAAGCGATTCTAAGAGGCATAGTTGAGGAGGGAAGACATTCTGGACATGGGAGACTTCTTGTGCAGAGGCATAGGGTGCAGACAGTGAGGACAGCTAACCAGTTTGATTAGGGAAAAAAAGTAATAATGTGAAATAAGACTGAAAAGGTACCTGAAGTCATTTGTTCTAGGTTCAAAAGGATGCTCTATGTCTCAATTCCACCTTTTCAAAGTGAAAATAATGTAGTAATCTCCTATTCCCCTTACATATCCAGAAAATGTAGATAGCAGCAGGAATGTTTTAAAGATTATTTAAAACATTTTGATAAATCATTTAGAGTTCCTGGATAAAGGACTATTTAAAAGCAAGTTGGCACTGTAATTTTTTTTCAATACTCATATAACATCATAGTTGTAAAGTAAAAGGATATTTTTCAAGAGGATGTATTAGGGTGGCAAAAGTAAAACATTACATTTAACTAAGTTCACAATTATACATAATTACTTTTATTTTAGTAATTTTAAGTTACATTACTTAACATTTTTAATTCTCATACACTTCTTTGAGATCTCAGAAACTGATTGGGTAGAAACAGTGTCTTGGTAATCTATATAAAATAAAATTTCATTTTTCAGAATAATTTAATGCCCATACAAGTACCCAAACGTAATGTGTCTGTGCAGATAAATGCAATGATTAAATAACATAGAAAATGTTTCTCTCCCAACTTTCCCTTTAGAAATCGGATTTCCATATCTATCACAACCTGGAAGTCTGTCACATCCATCTTTAGAAATCATGCATGTTTGCATTGAAAAATTAATTAAGGGAATATAAAGGCATAATTAAATTTTGTGATTCTTTTAAGGGAATAAATATGTCAAGAATATTGTGTTATTTGAGAAGCTAACATAAAATCTGTCAAACAGTAGAAGTGAATTGGCTATAATTATTTCCTAACAAATTAGGATAATTTCGGGGTTTCACACTCTAGAAAATTTGACTTTTGTCTCATAGAAATGTATTTTTACTAATATATTTTTGAAAGAAGAAAAATGAACAGATTGTCAATTCTATGGTCATTAAAATTCATATAACATAATATTTGTAACATACCTTAAAATTTAATATTAATCAAACATAGTCCAAATAGAATGGAATATATAGATAAATTCTAGACCATCTTGGTCAATCCTAATAAACCGTTGCCCAGGCCCTAGCAGGTTAGCCTCAATGTTACTGAAAATAAAGAAAACGCTTCATTGCTAATTGTGGTTGTTCAAGTTCTGAATCAATAAGAGAGGAAGTGATCCATATAGACCTTGGCATGTCCCGATCAGTGAGGTGGGGGAGAGAGACCCACATTGTGGACAATGAAATAATGCATTTTAGGGAAGCTAGATATATCTCTCAGCTAGACCTCAGAGTGATTTGCCAGCAATGAAATAATCACCAGAAGTTCAAGACAATATTAGATTATGAAATGTGCTATCTTTGTGTTGCTACAAGTGATTATGTTTTTAATTCTCTTCAGTTGCAGAATCCTTTCAAAATAAATCTGTGAACTCTTAATAAGACTCTTCAGAGTTCTAAATGTCTCAGATGATATTTAAGTGTTTGGAAAAATATCCAAAAATGATACCCACCTCAAGTCTGTGTTGCCATGACTACAAGAAAATAGTTTTGCTTTAAATTCACCAAAGTGAGAGTAAATCAATCCCACACTTACAGAATGTTTTCAGTGGATGAGTATCAGTGAACTTATAGAATGCCAAAGAACAACGAAAAACAAACAAACAAACAGAAGGCTGGCTCAGTAGCCAATGTGGTAAAATCCCCAAACTAATTCTAGGTCATTCTCCCTCTAAAGGTAGAAGAAACATTTCTAATCTTAAATTGTATGATTGTTTCTCTTTATCAGACCTTATAGACTAAACATGTGGTGTCTGGCACATGCTTACTACTATAAAGACACACATTTGATAGATTTTTCCTCAAAACCAGATATGAAAACTTACATGGGGAATTCATATTGATTGGAGAAGTTAGGCGTAGAGTGCCAATAGATATCTGGTCATTTGGTAGGGATCAATCAAATATTTTTGAGTATTTATTATTTGAGTATTTTATTATTTTCAGAGTATTGTGCTTTGTATGATTAAAACTGATAGTCCCACCGCACTCTGCCCTGATCAAATAACTTCTTAAGTGTCATGTTCATTTCTGAGGACCACATTTTAGAAAAATCATTAATAAGTTAGAGAGCATCTAGGGGATGGTAATTAGTATTGAGAAGGGTCTTGTTTTGTGTGATATTAGGTGAATGTGTAATATGAAGAACTGAGCTATGGTTAGCCTGGAGGAGAAAAATTGACTTCAGGCATTTTATGAGTTGTTGAGTATATATATTTGTTCTAATTTGTCTAATTGTTCAAAAAGCAGACCTAGTAATGAGGGTGGAAGTTGCAAAGATGCAAGTGTTAAAGTTGGAACTGGGGAGATGTGTTTTCAAGTCCCACTAATGACATAAAGCTGTGAGAATATCAACAAGTAATCTAAATTCTCTGATCATCACTTACCTTATGGTATAGAGCACTTGGGAAGGCATCCTAGAAGAGATAGGGTTTGAGCTGAATTTTAAAACATGGTTGTTTTTTATGAAGGTGGAAGAGACGGTCAACATCTGAAGTTTCTGTAGTGCCTGCCATTTCTTGGGAAGACAGTCATGGTTCCTGGTATGTCAGGAATAAACAAGAAGGTGTCCTATCTGAACTAACCTCAGCCTCATTTTACTGTTTTGGTTTGATTATATGGCTTTAGTGTTTTCTCTTGAACTGTGGCTTCTGTGTGATCTCTGGTTTTGTACCATAATTACTAATTATACTTAACCTAGTTTTTACTTTGGTTAACACCATTCCTGCTTATAGAGCTCCCTTCTTGACCTATCATTTTCAACAGCCAGTAAGGGGAATTGTGTAAACAAAGACTCTGAAGTTGAAAATTGAATAATATATTCAGGAGATACTGACATGATCCATCTGTCTTGCAGGATAAGTGTGGGAGAGTAGGAAAAGGTCGGGTGAAGTGGAAAGAATGTGGGGATAAGGCAAGATTTAATTATTAGAATAGTAACAGGTAAAGTTGGGTAATAGTAGAGAAGGTAGAGAATAAATTTTAGCGAGCTTCATGTATCAACTTTAGGAGTTTCCTGTTTATTTCTATAGTAAGTAGAGGATTTTGAACAGGGGATGGGCATTTGGAATTGTTTTAGTAAAATTAACGTGGCAGTAGTGTTTGGAAAATTTATATAATAAGAACATTCTCAAGAAAAGGAAACCTGTTTGTAAACTGTTGCAGTTGTCCAGAATTAACATTATGGGGTAGATTCAAGGTGGTAGCATAAGTGATAACAACTTTGCCTCAGCTACCCCAAATCAGATTCCACCAGCCTAGAAAATGTGCCCAGGCATTCTGATCAGGAAAACAAAGAAAGAGTCATAGTGAGTCATTTATCCAGCCCAGGGCAGCTTAGAAAATAGAGAGGTTTACTGACATTGGGATGGGGGCCAGTCTTAGTAGTGCAGTAGGAATATAAGTGGCACTGGGCTATGACATCCAGCAAGGAGGAGCAGCCTAGTGCCCAAGGACAGTAATGAGATTTAATACCTGGGCAGAAAGAGATCATAGGGAATCCCTGTAACTGTACTGGCAGCAGGAATAGGTGCTATATAGCAACTCTGTAGCCTGTTACTCAGTTCTAAGTAATATTTTCAAGAGCAGAGGTGAGCAGTCACAGTAGTAAAGGCTCTACCTGTGAAGATATGTGTAATTAGGTAGTACAGTAGATAGAGTGCTAAGCCTGAAGTGAGAAAGATTCACCTTCCTGAGTTTAAATCAGGCCTCAGATACTAACTGTTTGGCTCTGGCCAAATCACTTAACCCTGTTTGCCTCAGTTTCCTTATTTGTAAAATAAACTGGAAAAGGAAATGAGAAATCACTCCACTATCTTTGCCAGAGAAACTCCAAGAAGGGGTCACAAAGAGTTAGATACAGCTGAAAACAAATTCACATTACTACCTGTGCAAGGAGCAGACCACAGAACAAATCAGTATTGAACAGACTTCTTCCCAGATCACAGTAAGTTGGAAACATCAAAAACTTAGAGCCCCTTAGACTGAGCTGTGAAATTAGCAGAAGGACATAAAAGAAGCATAAGCTAGCCACGCTTCCTGCCCCACAGATGAGCATAGCCCAATTCTAACATTAAATGCAGAGTTAGGAAGGAGGCTGGAAATAAAGCAAACAAACAAAAAAGAACCTAACCTTAAAAAGTTACAATGGTGACAAGGAAGCTCAAGATGCAAACTCAGAAGAAAATAATGACAGAATTATGTTGTATTGGACTGTTTTGAGATTTCTGAAATAATTGGGTAGAAATCTTTTGCTTACTAGAGCTTTGGCTTATTCAAGCAAGTATACATATACATTTACATGACATATTTAAATACGTAGAGCTGTTTTGTACACACACACACGTGAAGCAAGGATCTTTGCAAGAGAGGTGTTTCTGGTGATCTCTTAAGAGCTGGTGAGGATGCAGCTCTCTCTTGCTTCTTTAATTTTCTATGAGTCTGTGATTCCCAGTATTCCCTTACTCCCATGGAAGCACAGGCAGCCCACAAAGTAATCCAGGATGTTATTGGATCCTGCCAATCCAGGGAAGCCACTGGGATGTTTGGGCATGAATCTTCTATATATTTTGCTTGATTTTCCCTGATCCAAATTAAAACACCTGTTAGGTTGTTCTAATTAATGGACCAGCTGTATAGTTTGCAGTTTAGGTCATTTCATGGAGCTTCCTGGAGTGCTTAAATGTGCAAATTTAATGCCAAGAGGAGGGAGTTTTATATTAGGGTCTTCTAGCAAATATATCCTGGAGTAATCCTATACTTGCTCCTTTGGCACAGGGCAAGGACTTGATCAATGTTGGCTGTGGGATTTAGTGGTTGACTTATAATTTTAAAAAAGGCAGAAGCAAGAATAAAAGTGATTGAAATCTCTTGCCAAGAAGACTGGAAAAATGCCTGAATCATCTGTAGATATTAAGATAATAAACTTAGACCTAAAAAAAAATCTTAGAGGTCATTAAGCCCAACTCCTACCATCATCTAATTTACAAGAGGAAACTTAGACCACTGAAAGGTTAACTGATGTACCCTAAGTCGCACAGATAGTGACAAAGCTGGGATTGAAATTTAGGTTCTGTGACTCCAAGTATACTTCTTACTGTACTATTCTAGTTCCCAGAAATCGAGGATTTGGAAGATGGACCTGCTTTGTGCATAATGTGATTAGCTCAATTTGAAATATGTTGAAATGAGGTAACAGTAAAATAATCAAGCGGAGATTTCAGTTTTCTCTAAGCAAGAGTCAATAAACAAACATTCATTAAGCAATTACTAGGTGCCAGGAATAACAAGAAAGGCAAAAATAGACCCTTCACTCAAAGAACTTATATTCTAATGGAGAAACATCATCTCACTTCTAGAATTAGATGATGGGAAGAAAAGTAAGAGATTGCAAAATAGAAATAAAAGGATTTCGCAGAGAGGGATAAACTTTAGGCAAGTTCAGTGACATGGAAGTCAAGAAATGAAAGAATAAATTACAGGAAGTGGAGCATTACCACAGGATCCAGAATAATTTTTTTAAAAAAATATAAAGAATATGGAAGCAAGAGCAGATGACAGAGAATGGACATAAAAGCATGGTACAGTGAAATACAAATTGAAACAAGTGCTAAAGCTCAGGAAAAGCTGAGTAAAGGAAGCCAAGGACAATAAAAAGATAGAGATTGTTTTACCAGATTGGTAGAAAAAAGAGGACCAAATAACTGATAGGACTCATTCTTATGGTAGATGACATGATGTTAACAGAAAACAGAGAATCGGAGCTTTCCAGTAATCTTCCTGCTTCCATTTTAAATGCAAAGGGAAATGATCTTTGCCCTGGAAATGACAACCAAAAATGACTTACAAGGAGTTAGTATTGAAGACTCATAAAGAGATATTAAAAGAGGACCTACTTACCCTTGAGTAATTCATGTTATCTGTCCCAGATGAACTATATACTTAGATTCTGAAAGAACTGGCAGATATGATTATTAATGCCAAGATTCAAATGATCAGGGAAAATAGACGTATTTATTGTAAGATCAGAGAAGGCTACTATTGTTTTTTTTAAAAAATGGTAAGAGAATGAGTACAAGCTATAGTGCAGTAAACTTTGATTTTTAAAAAATAATTCCATTCCCCAATTGATAAATGGTCAAAGGATATGAACAGGCAATTTTCAGAGGAAGAAATTAAAGATATCTATAATCATATGAAAAAGTGCTCTAAATCACTGCTGATTAGAGAGATGCAAATCAAAACAAC
>CM053770.1:102934749-102970532 GCA_028658325.1 Potorous gilbertii
TAAAATAAATTGTTCTCTTAAAAAGATAGATTTCTTCCACTTTTTTTTTTAAGTAATTTATTTGTTTTCAGTTTTCAACAATCACTTTCATAAGTTTAAATTTTCTGCTCCCTCCAGACAACATGCAGTCTCATATGGATTCTATACATACATTCTTTTTTTAAAAATTTTATTATTATTTTTCTTAATGTTCTACAATGACTACCATAAAATTAAGATTTTATCGCCCCACACACTTAGCCCCTACTACATCCCCCTCCCTCCCCACAATAGCATCCAGTTGAACTGGATTGGATCAGATATTTCCCCTTCATCGTGCTATTAAAAAAAAATACTTGTAAGAGATCATGTAATTTATTCTACAACACAGTTGTGCTCTCGTGTTTGCCTTTGGTTCTTCATAGAAGAAAATGGTAGAGAGTTGGTGTCCTCTGAATATAGTGGTTTAAGTTTGAAAATACATCACAAGCACAAAATTGTGCATTTCAGAGAACAATAGTTTTTGTTCATTCTTGAGAGAATGCTAATCATTTTAGCATCTTTTAAAGAAAAAATAATAGTAGCCAGTCTCCTTAACGTGAAGGGAGTGGGGGTGGGAGGAATGCCCATTAGAGAAAAAAGAAGTAAGGTGAAGGTCAAGTTTGCAGAGATGTTTCTCCTAATGCAAAAAGTAACCTTATCCACTCTAAGCACTTTTGTAGCCTTGAAATTCAAGTTCTTTCAGCCTAGCATGTTTTCTTTGCTTGCCGTGCTTGAATAAGCAACATTTTTTTCAGAATCTTTTCATTGCAATAAAAAGATTGAATGTAATTCCTTTTTACAATTTTCAGTGAAAATGTAAGGAGTAATAAAAGACTAATTTACCTGAGTGAATTTTTCCTCTCACTGGTCTCTTTTCTTCCCTTTAGTGGATTCCTTTTCAGCATTCAGGGAAAAACTAATAGTGGTATTTTTGGTTCAGGGATTTTTTTTCCTTCTAAAGTGAATATTGCCAGGATATAATCCAAGACTACATCAAGATTAAAAATGACTCTTAGGATGTGCTCTCTTCACCTGCTCTCTTTGGTGTTCTCTTCTCATTTATGGCCTTTTCTGCCCCTGTCTTCTCTCTCCGGTGCTGCTCCTGGTTGACTTATTTCTCTTAATACTTTGTGATACACTTTGTGATACTTCACCTTCTCTATGGCTTTATTGTAAACTGGCCATCTTCAGTGGGCCACTCATCCCATGGTTTGTCTACTTGTATTATTTCATTGTGGTTGCTTCTCATCCTTTATTGACAAATGTGTCTTTCACAAAATTCAAGTGAAACATTTTAAAATGATGTAATATTTTTAATGGTTTTACTACTTTAGTTTGAGCAAGATAGTTATATCTGATTTATTGTTATATATATCTCTTCCCTCTGTGAATACCTGGAAAGAGAAATGTTGTGTTTTATTGGGATTTTAAAAAATCATAGTTATTCAGAAAGTTTTGTGTTTTTATATCAAGTATTTTTATGGGTATATCATTTATTCTTCAGCTTAGCTTTATTGTCAGAATATAACTGCTAAAATATGTGAAGAAAAATGATAATTTGTTAAATGTAATACTTGAGAAATTATTTCTTGGGCCCAACTTTACCATTCCCCAGTTGGTGGACATCCTTTTCCACTACAAATAGAGCTGCTATTAATACTTTTGTACAAATAGGTCTTTTTTTTCCTTTGATCTCTTTGGGATACAAATCTAGTAGTGGTATTGCTAAATCAAAGGCTATAAACTGTTTTATAGCCCTGTGGGTGTGCTGAATGACTGACTTTCTGGCCAGTTCTCTATCCACTATGCAATATTGTCTTTACTTGGAAAATTAAAAAAATAACACATTATGAGGTTACTAAGAAGGCAAACACAATCAAATGAGGAACATTTCTCATGTCTAGAAACGATCTTAAGAGTTTACAGAGAAAAATGAAACCAAGAACTCTGAGGTTACGAGAAGGTGTGAGAGAAGTAAAGGAAGAGAGCTCATGTAGACTGACGATTCCTTGTGGAGATAAGGGAGAAATGACTGCAAAAATTTTCTTTATAATCTAAGTCCTAAAATAGCAACACAAAACTCCAGAATAATTGGGAATATGGAGTAAATTGTAAACTTTGAAATTATTCTTTGGCTCTTAAAAGCCTTATCCTTCTTAAAAGTAGCTCTTTCATCTTGTTTAAAAGAACTGCAGTTGTTATAGGAGCTATCAGAGTTGCTCATTGTTCCTATTAAGGAGCTTTGATGATGTTAAAGACTATTTTCACAGTACTATTTAATGGTTTTTCTGAAGGTGTGGTACTGAGTCACTATTAGTGTAATTAATAATGTTCAGATAAATCCTAAGTAACTGGAGTCTCTATTTGCTTAATTCCCCTATCAGTAATTGGAAGGTTATTAAAATTTTTAAAGCTCCACATAGCTGCATTCTTATAATGTTATAGGTGTGAATTAAATTCACATCAGTAAGAAGCTTATGATATATATTTTCATTACTTAGTCTAAAATGCCTGCCCCATCCCCATCAAAAGCATCTTAGTTAGCAGAATTTCTCTGTAAGTCAGTTCAAAGGAAAATAATATCTCAATTTAGTACCATTTTTTTACATAGGCATTTCAGAGTGACTTTATGACTTCATGAATATCATGTAAATAAATGTGAGCTATTGTTCAGGAAAAAGTTTTCTTAGAATATGATCAGTTAATCAAGTGGATTGTAAAGCATTTGAGGCAGAAATCAAGACTTGCTTACAAGTAGACATGTATTCTAATTATACTTCTAATGTAATGTTAAATGATAAAATTCGAAAAATGAAAAAAATCAGTACTACTTTGAGTGTTTTATTTAAATTGGAAAACTGATGCATGGAAAAACCTTAAGACTCCCTGTTTAGATTTGTTGTTTCATCTCTAATTTCTTAATAGCCATCTACATCTCCTAATAAACATGTAATGTGAGTGAAAAATAATTGAAGCCACTTGACGAGAGCTCCTTCTTCTCTCTGTTCCTTCTCTCATATCAGATAGATTTTTTTGGCCACTCTCTCCTTCTTTACCTCATTTCACACGAAAAGGTCTTCCTCCTTGCCAAGGCAGATCCCTCCCCTACATAAGTCATCCCATTCCATCCAGTCTTTTCCAAGCAGGTTACCTTCTCTATCATCCCTACTCTCTAATCTCCTGTCTACTGGCTGCTTCCTTTCTTACAGACCTGATCAATTCATCCCTACTAGTTTGCCTCCTACATTTCTTCTCTTTTGTGGCTAAACTTGAGAAGAACATCCATTATTATGTGGCTTTACTTCTATTGCTTTCATTCACTTTATACTTCTGCTTTCTGGCCCTAAAGATCCTCATTCAGCTAAAAGTACTCTTCAAAATGACCAGTGATCTCAATTGCCAATGACCTTTTCTTGGTCTGCATCCTGCCTCTGCAGCCTTTAACACTGTCAGTGACCTTCATCTCCTTAAATTTTTTCCCCTAACTTTTCAGGGTGCTCTTCTCCCTAGATTTTCTTCCTACCTATCTAACCACTCCTCTGTCTCACTTGGTGATCTTCATATTATATCATGCGTGGTAACTATGGAGGTCCCACAAGACTCTATCCTGAAGTGTCTGCTTTTTTTCCTGTATCCAGTTTCACTTGGACATCTTTTCATCTCCCATAGATTAAATTATGATCTCAGTGCTGAAGATTCTCAGATCTACTTACCCAGGTTTAACTTCTCTGCTAATCTCGTCCCATATCTCAAAACTGAACTCGGTGTCTTTCTCCACCAAGCCCTCCTTTTTTCTTAATTTTCATATTGCTTCATTCTCCCAGTCATTCAGGCTTGCACACTAGTTGTCATCCTTAACTCCTCAATCTTTCATTCCCCCATATGTAAATGGCTAAGTCTTATTGATTTTTCCCTTTTAATGTCTCTTTTATATGCCCCTTTCTCTCTTGTGACACTGCCCTCACCCTTATCACTTCAAACCTGGCCTCCCTGCCTCAAGTCTCTACTTACGTCATTCTTCTCTGCATTCAGGCATCAAATGGGTCTTCCTAAAAAAAGGTCTGACTATATGACCCCCACCCAATATTTCATAAACTCCACTGGCTCCCTATTATTTTCAGGATGACATATAAAATCCTTTGTTTGATGTTGAAAGTCCTCTATAATCTGGCCTTTTTCTACCTTTCCAAGCTTTCTTATATTTTACTCCCATTTACTCCCATTCAGTGATCCAGAGATATTGGCTTTCTTGTTGTTCCTAGAATAAGAAACTTCTTCTCACCACTCCTTGCACTTCTGCTGCCTGTCCCCCATCCCTGGGATTCTATTCCCAGTTATCTCCTTGTCATGACTTGCCTGGCTTCCTTCAAATTCCAGCTTCTACATTCTACAAGAAAATTTTCTCAGTCCTCCTTAATGTTAATGCTTTTTGGCTAAGTGACTATTATGGGTCAGATACTGTAGTTAACACTGGAGATACAAAGACAAACAGCAACAGTGACAAAACAGGCCCTGCTCTCAAGGAGCTCACAGTCTAATGAGGGAGACAACATGTAAATAATTATGTAAAAACCAGATATACACAGGATAAATTAGGGAAAGTCTCAGAGGAAAGGCACCAGGATTGAGAACTTAGAAAGACTTTTTACAGAAGGGGAGACTAGAGAGAAGAAGGCCTGGAACAAAGTTTTATGAATTTGGAGTTTATAAAAAGGATACAGATGCACAAATTAAATGGGAGCCATCAGAGGGAACCAGAAGTGAGAAGTGCTATGAAAACATAGGGATATGAGAATATTATGGAGAAAAGTATGGTTAATGGGGTCAGAGACTGCAGAAAGGTCAAATATGATAACTATGGAAAGGCCATTGGAGTTGAAAATTAAGAAATCATCATTAATTTTGGAGAGAATAATTTTAGTTGAGTGATGAGGTCAGAGGGCATCTAATATGCCTTCTCAAGGAGCTTAGCTAAAAATGGGAGAAGAGATAAAGTATAGCAAGTGAGGATGGATAGAAAAATAGATGAAATCAAGATTTTTTTTCAAGATAGGAAGACATAAACATGTTAATAGACAGTAGGAAGTAGAAGGGGAAATTGATCATTCCTGGGAGAGTACGGGAAAAACTGTGCTGAAGACAAGATAGAATGACATCATGTTTTCACATAGAGACAGTAGTTTGCCTTGGCAAGAAGTTCTATCTCTTCATGTGAAATAGGAGTGAAAAAGGAATTAGTGCCAGAAGACATCTCTGAGTGATACGAGATAAGGAACAGGAGAAAGAGGTAGCTTTGGGGAAATGGCTTCAGGTTTTGTTTGTTTTTAATGAAATATGAGGCAAGGTTCTTATCACAGAGGATGAGTGGAGGGAGAGCCATGAGAGGTCTGAAGAGGGATGAACATGTTTAGAAGAGCTGCTGTGGTACTTGGGATAATGAATCATTCAAGAAGTATGAGGTACAGTTGCAAACACCATATCAATCTTTCCTTGGCCCTTTCTGAAGCCACAGTGACTCTCAGGTAGATAACCATCTATCAGGTGAACGATCAGCCTATTAAGGAGGACTCTGGCAAGAATCTTGCCAGCAATGCCTAAGAGAGGGGACCCCTCTGTTATTGCTGCAGGATAATCTATTTCCTTTACCTTTATAGAGATGGACAATAGAAGGATCCTTAAACCGTGGGGGATAACTTCCTCTTTCCATTTAACCTGGAAAATATCAGTCAGCTTTTATGTGAACAACGGACCTCCTACCCTGTAAATCTCAACTGGAATGGTTTTGCCATAGGACAGGAGCCCAATGGCATTCCACACCTCTTCTTCATTTGGAAGTTCAGCTAAGGAGGAATTGTCTTCAACCTGAAATAAACAGTCAATGGCTTCAGTACTGATTGATGATATTCTGTTGAGAACACTATGGAAGTTCATCCCATCTCTCTAGGATCATGTATTTATCACTATCAGTGTCGCTCCATCAGCACTAAGTAGTTGAGATGCACTGTAGGTCTTTGACTCATAAATAACCTTCAAGGCATTATAAAAGTGCTTTGGGTTATTAACATCAGCATAAGAATGAATTTTATCTGCCTTCTTACTGAACCAAGAATCCAGCATCTCTCTAAGCTTTTGATATAATTAAATGCTGCCTTCTTAGAGATGGATGAGTTTCCTGCTGGTAAACCCTGTGGAACTCTTGTTTTCCATTTAGCAGCTTTCAAATTTCCCCATCATTTTCATCAAACCAGTCTTGGTGTTTGTGAGTGTCCTGACTCTGATTAACAAATGCAGTGCTATACACCAAATCTGCGGTTCACTCCTTTTCTGTCACCAACTATGTATGTGTTGGGTCTACTTTCTCTCCAAGTTAGCAACAAACTATTATAGATCAGAGAAGAGTTCCCATCTATTGACATTAATTCTTCTGGTAATCATTTTGCCTTGGAGACATTGCTTTTGTAGGACACGAATATTTAGTCAGGATATTCTGCCAGGAGCAGAACAGAGGTCTATACAGAACATTTGTAGATCTGACCAAGGGCTTTGATAATGTCAGTCATGAGGACTTGTGGAAAATTATGTCAAAATTTGGATTGCCCGGAGATGATCATCAGCATTGCATATCATTTTCATGATGGCATACTTGCCTAGGTTCTGGATAATGGACAATGTTCGTATGCTTTCCCAGTTACCAACAGAGTCAAACAAGGTTTTGTGCTTGCTCCCATGCTTTTTAGAATGATGCTTTCAGCCATGTTGTCAAGTGCTTTCAATGAAGATGAACATGGTATCAAGGCCACTGATGATAAATTTTTCAACATGAAAAGGTTACAAGCCAAGACCAAAGAAGAGGGGAGTGATGGTGCATGATTTTCTGTTTGCAGATGATTGTGCACTCAGTGAATCCTCTGAAACTGAGATGCAACAAAATATGGATCAATTCTCTGTTGCTTTTGCTAATTTTGGCCTAACGATTAACACTAAGAAAACACAGATGCTCCATCGGCCACCACCACACCACCCATATGTGCAACCATCAGTTACAGCAGAAGGAGAAGTTTTGAATGCTGTGAATAAGTTCACTTACCTTGGTAGTGTACTTTCCAGGAATGTACACATTGATAATGAAGTTGATGTACACATTGCTAGATCTAGCTAGCTCAGTGTTTGGTAGGCTCCGAAGTAAAGTATGGGAAAGAAGGGTTATTAGACTGACTACCAAACTGAAGATCTACAGAGTCATTGTGCTAACCTCACTGTTGTCTGCCTGTGAAACCTGGGCAGTCTCCCGGCACCATGCCAGGAAACTGAATGGCTTCCATTTGGATTGTCTTAGGAAGATTCTGAAAATCACCTGTCAAGATGAGGTACCAGACACTGAGTTCCTTTCTTGAACTAAACTGTTGATCATTCAAGGCTGACCACATTGTTCGAAAGCAAAGCATATGCTTGCCAAAAAGACTATTTTATGGAGAACTCACATAGGGCAAGTGTTCATGTGGTGGTCAGAAGAAGCAAGGTAGGGATACTCTCAAGGTATCTCTTTAGAACTTTGGTATTGATTGGATGACTTGGAAGAAACTGGCACAGGATCATTTAGCATGGAGAGCCCACATCAGAGAAGTCATGTTCTATGAACAAAGCAGAATTGAAACAGCTCAGATGAAATGCAGGATGTACAAGTTTAGAGTATCCACCCCTAATATTCCCATGATCTCTCTGTGCCCAATCTGTGGTAGAGCCTTTTGAGCCTCCTGTTGGTCTGATCAGCCACAGTCAGACACACTGAAACTTGACTTTGTTCTCTTCTAGAACAAAGCACAACCACCAACAACCAACCTGAGGTGCAGTATGAAAAAGGGTATAGTCTATTTAATAGGATAAAGGAACTAAGGACTCAAGAGGAGGACAATGTAAAGTTTAACTTGTTAACCAAGGGGTTAAGATAAGGTAAGGAAGATGATATAGTCAGTGAAGGATTTCACAGCCTGAGAAAAACCTGGGAAGAGATTGAAAATTATGGTAAGGATAAAGAACTTATTTGGAGTTGCGTGGAAATGTACAGTGTTTAAAGATTACAAACAGATACATTCCAGAGTTCATGGGCACGGATACAGGTAAAATGGATGCACGTGGTGGCAAGATCAAGGGTATAACTTTATCTTGTCCATAACTGGGAATGAATGGAAAGTAAGTCATGGGAAATGAATAAATTGAGGAATTGGGAGGTTATGGTATTTGGGAGTATCAGTATGTATGTTGAATTCCCCTAGTGTGAGAGTGAATTTGCAGAGGAACGACAGCCAGTTTTGAGGAGGGAAGAGTATCCTGGAATCCCATAGATAATAGATATAAGAATTTTGATTATATGATAAGTATGAATTAAACAAACTTCAGAGGAAGAGAACTTACTGGGTAAATGGTGGGACAGATGAAGCCTGGAAGTGGCATTGGGGAGCAAAGAGTTGTCCAACTCTTTGACCATGACCAGTGAAATAGGGTTTTGAGTGAAAATGAAACAAGTGTTGCAAAGGTTAGACAGAGAACCTGTGTCATCAAGAGGGAGCCAGGTCTCCAAGAGTTCAAGAAGATAAAGGGAGCCAGAAAGGTAAAGGTTTCAAATGAAATCTCTTTTACTGTCTATGAAGTAGATATTCCAGAGAATACAGAAGAAGGGTTAAATAGATTTATAGCTGGAGGTTGGAAGCAGATGAGTTGAGGGAAATGGAAATAGGAAAGTCCTACAGAAAGGTTTGAACAATTGAGGTTGGGAATTCAGAATCATTGGGATGGGGTAGGTATTATGGAGTTGGAGATTATATGTGTGTTTGTATAAACACACATACATATATACATACATGTATGTATGTATGTATGTATGTATATGTGTGTATATATCTCCAACAATTGTAACCTATCTGAACTAATTCTTCAGTATTTTAAAAAATATTTTTAAAATTTTATTATTTATTTTCACCATTTCTTTATTTTTAAATATTTGAGTCCTAAATTCTGTCCCTTGCTACAACCCCGTTCCCCGTCCAGAGAGAAGGCAAGCAATATGATATCAGTTTTACTTGTGAAATCATGAAAGACATTTCCATACTAGCCATATTTTTTTAAAAAAGCAAGAAACATAAAGTGAGAAAATTACACTTTAGTTTGCTCAGGGTTCATCAGTTCTTTCTCTGAAGATAGACACATTTTTTCATCATGAATCCTTTGGAATTATCTTGGATTATTTCATTGATCAGAATAGTCAAATCTTTCGCAGTTGATCATCATAACTGTTACTGTGCACAATGATCTCATGGTTCTTCTTACCTCACTTTGTGTGAGTTCATGTAGTCTTGTCATGTTTTTCTGAAACTGCCTCCCTTGTCATTTACCATAGTACCATAGTACTATATAACAATCGTATGCCACAGCTTGTTGAGGGATGAACATCCCCTCAATTTCTAATTCTTTGACACCACAGAAAAAGAACTGCTATAAATATTTATATATATAAATAAAGTTCATGTCTCTTTTTATTTTATTTCTTTGGGATACAGATCTAGTAGTGGTACTGCTGTGTTCCAAAGGATATGCAGTTTTATAGCCCTCTTTGAGTTTAGTTCCTAATTGTTCTCCATAATGGTTGGGCCAGGCCATTACTTCACCAACAGTTCATTAGTATACTTCTTTTCCTCTCATTCCTTCCAGCATTTGTCACTTATGATAGATATGAGGTGGTACCTCAGAGCTGTTTAATTTGTCTTTGTCTGATAAATAACGATTTAGAGAATTTGTGTAGGACTATAAATAGCTGAAAATTGTCACTATATCCTTTGTCACTATATCAGTTGTGGAGCGGCTCTTACTTTTATAAATGTAAGTCCTTCCAATACTCAGAATGCATTTAAGAAACTAAGTTTTTTTCAGAAAAAAACTTGCTGTAAAATGTTTCGTTATTACTTCATTGCCGATGCTCCCTTTTATTAAATATACTTTCCCCAATTAACCCTTTTACTTAGATCTGTTTTTGCTTTTGCTTTGTCACAGATCAGTCATGATTGCTACCCCTGCCTTTATTTTTAGTTTAGCCAAAGCATATTAGATTCTACTCCAACTCTTTATTTGAACTCCATATGTCTTTCTTTTTCAAGCATGTTTCTTGTAAATAATATATCATTGGATTCGGGTTTCTAATCCATTCAGAGTACCATATTTCATGCTCTTCCTCCATTCCTTTAATGTAGAAGATGCTATATCTTATGTAATCCTGACTACAGCTCCACAATACTTGAATTGTTTCTTTCTGGATGCTTTTGAAGTATTTTCTCTTTGATTTAGGAGATCTGGAATTTAGCTGTAATATTCCTGGGCATTTTTATTTTGAGATTTCTTTCAGGAAGTGATAGGTAAATTCTTTCAATTCCTGATTTACCTTTAGGATCTAAGATGTTGGGCAGTTTTCCTTGATAATTTCTTTAATCTTGCCTTTCATGAATTGTTAAGTAAGCTCTCCTGGATCTATTTTCCAGGTCAGTTGTTTTTCCAATGAGATATTTCATATTTTCTTCTTTTTTTATTTTTTTACTTTTATTGTTTCTTGATATTACATGGAGTCATTAGCTTCCACTTACCCAATTCCAGTTTTAAGAAATTATTTTCTTTAGGAATATTTTGTAACTTTTATCATTTGACCTATTCTGCTTTTTAAGGAGTTCTTTATGTCAGTGAATTTTTGTGCTTTGTTTCTACCTTTAGGCCATTCTGTGTTTTAAAGTGTTACTTTCTTTAATACTTTGTGTGCCTGTTTTACCAAGATGTTAATTCTCTTTTCATAGTCTTCTTACATTACTCTCATCTGTTTTCCCAATTTTTCCTCTACCATTCCTATCTCTTTTTTAACTCTTGCAAGAATTCTTCTTGGACTTGTTTCCAATTAGCATTTTTCTTTGAGGCTTTGGTTGTAGGTATTTTCACATTGTTATCTTCTTCTGCATTTAATCTTCATCTTCCCTGCCACTGTAGTGACTTTTTATAGTCAAGTTCTTGTTTTTGTTTTTGTTTGTTTGCTCATTTTTCTAGCCTGTTTATTGACTTTGAACTAAATATTCTAAGGCTGGAAAAAAATGTCTCAACATAAGCTTTTGTTTTCTCTGATGCTCCAAAAGTTGATTTGAGTGATTATTTTAAAGTGGTTTTGAGGAACACATTGACAGAGTTCAGCTAGATTGCCTCTAATACACAATCTAAGCTCCTTTACCTCCCTCCAACCACTACTCCAAGCACTTTTTAAATTAAAGTCGATCTTTGAGGAGTTAGTTCAGGTAGGCTATTATCGTCCACAGGAGTTTGTCTTCATATAGAGTTGTCCCAGAATATTAGGTAGCTATGTGTGGCCAGACAGCTCAGGAGTTGAAGGAGCATGGAAAGCTACCCAGGTGGGAACAAGTCAAGCAAACTAAAAGTAGTAGAAAGGGTGCATGTCATGCAGTGGAAAGCAAACATAGCTGACCTTCATTAATTATTCCCAATTATACACATACACACATAGACTGTATAGATAAAATCTTACACACATATATGTACATGTAGACTAGAAATCTTATTTGTACATAATTTATGTTTATTTTCCTTATTAACTCCTTGCAGACAAATACTCTTCCTAAGTTTGATGTATGAGGCTCTCAAAAATTTATTCTTCACCTCTCTACCTGTGTCACCTCCAATCAATAAATTCCAATGTCTCCCTATTGCCTTGAAGATCAAATACAAATCTTCTGCTTGACATTCAGAGTCCCCACTTAACTTTATAATCTTCTTATACCTTACTCTCCACCATGTATTCTTTAATCCATTGACACTGGCCTTCTGGCTGTTGCACAGACAAAACACTTCATCTCTAAGTTCTGGATATTCTCTCTGACTGTCCCCCATATCTTGAATGCTCTCCCTCCTCCTCTCTGCCTACTTATCTCCCTAGCTTCCTTTAAGTACCAATTAAAATTTCACTTCCTATAACCTTGGTATCTACCTTGAATTCCCTCTCCTCCTCTCTGCCTACTGACCCTCCCTATCTTCCTCTAAGTCCCAATTAAAATTTCACCCCTTATAACCATGGTATCCATGTTACATATCTCATTACATTATTATATTAATTTATCCATGCTTACTCATCCTGTGTGACTAATTCTGTCCCACTCAAAACATAAAAGAAAGGAGGGGCTCAGCACCTACTTCATAGGGATGTTGTAAAAACCAAATGAGATATTTGTAAAAGTACTTAGCACAGTACCTGGCACGTAGTGGGGAATATATAAATGCTTATTCCTTTTCTGTTCCATTCCCTATCGAAAAGGCATATCACAACCCATCAATGTATACCTCATGCTGCAAAATTTTTGTCCTTCTTTTCCCATAAATCCTCCAAGAATGAATTTACCCAGCTTGAGGTGGGTGCCTTTCCATGGCTCCTTTAATATTTCTTGGGTACCAGGGAATAATTTAGGTTTTTCATTTACTGACCTCTACTCTTATATTTCCTAAATAATATCCCCTTGGCCACTTTTTTCACTCAAATCATCAAGGGTATTCTGCAGCCTATGTCTCTCTCCCCTATCCCTTTTCACTGCCCTTTCTTAAATCATAATATTGTTTCTTTAGAGATTTTAACTGTCCATGATTAACAACCATGTAACATTGTCAATAGAATATTGATCTTAAAAATATGGGTCATTGTATCTGCAGCTTGCCATTGCTAAAAACACTGAGTAGAAGCCAGCCTACTCTTTTATTTTCTATTCACTTCTGGTCCCAGGTCGTATGCAACATTTAGTACCTGTTCAATGAAAGGGTTATCTCAAAGAACTGCTTATTCCATAATATGTCATAGGCTTGACAAAATACATTTTTCTTGATTTTCCCCTATGTAGATTGTTATCCTTAATATCATTGAATGGCTCCTGATATCATTGAGAAAGTCTTTTATGGTATTTTGAGTCTGGAGGCTGTCAGGGCAGTGCCATCTGCAAATGAGTAGCTGGAGCTCCTCATCATCCATAGAAAATCCCTTCACAGTTGAAATTCTGTTAAAGACTTCTATGATTAATGACAAGGCCCTTTGGCAAGGCTGTGTCTCTCTATTTTATGCCTCAATACTGGTAATCAGTACATTGTTAAACAAAATTACCTCTGTAATAGCATCTATCAAGGAGTTTGGTATCAGTTCAACATATGCATAAGAAATATGATGGAGAAGAGCTTAAGACTTTGTTTTTCCCTGCCAAGAAAAATGTGAGGTTTATTTTGTTTTGGAACAAGAAATAGACATTGTAGCACATATCAAAATTTATTTCTTTTCCCTACACACTTGTTAATTGTGTGACTATTAGATGTAACCTTCTGTAGGAAATATTATTTCCAAAAAGTCTGCCAGCTACATTTTCAAATTTTCATCAAAAGATCTACTGAGCATTTCATAGAGATGAGAAAGTAGACTAATAGTTTGATGATATATTCTCTTTTTTGGGAATTCTATCGTCTGATGTTTCCCCTATAATTTCCAGGGATCTCCCTATACCTGTTAATTTTCAAATCCAAAGGTCTCTCGTAGCCTTCATTTTTGACATTTATGCAGTAATACAAGACATTCTACCTTTCGCCTCTGTCTTACTGTTGTGCTTGCCCTTCATTCTGGAAAGAGAGGCAATTACTATTTAGTTACCACATCCATTCTGTGCTAGGTGGGTGGGAACTTGGTGTCTAGTCTATGAGCTTCCGAGTGAATGGGCTTTAAGGTCTGATTTTGAGCAAGAAATGTAGCCAGTAAACCCAAAGGAAAGAAGTCAGCTTTTACCCATGGAACTTACCTTCCCCTGGGAAGAACACCAGGAGAGGACAGGAGAGGAGAGGAAAGGGAAAGAAAGGAAGAAGAGAAGAAAGGAGCTGCTACTCACTCATGGGTTGTGTTTGTCCTTTGACAGAAGAGGACCATGATATCAAGATGATGACATGACTTGCAGTTGACTTTGAGTGAAGGAGGGCTGCTCAAGGTCGCCAACATCACTTTCTTTTCCTGAACCATCCAGGTTCAGTGGCCTGATATCCATTGGACGACTGGAGATGGCCCAGGATACAATGTGAGACCCTGACTCTTTCAGGCTAAGGTCTTACTACAGTCTCACTTTGAGTGAGATATATCCATTCAATGATAGGCTTCTTTAAATTACTCAAGGGATGGCCCCTTTAATTTAAAAAAATATCAAACTGGGAGATGAAGACATTCAGGATTCCTGGGTAAAAGAGAAACAAATGCTATCTAGTTATTACATCCACCGTATGCTAGGTGGATGGGGACTTGTTGTTCAGTCTATGAGTTCCAAGGTGAATTGGGTTTAAGACTTGATCTTTGAGCAAGAAATGTAGCCAGTAGGAATGTAACCCAAAGGAAAAAAGGCACCTCTCTGCCTTCTCATAGACTGAAACTCCCCTCTTCCCCATTGTGTGGAACATTTTCCCTTTTCTTCATTTCTTGGAATTTCTAACCCCTTTCTAGATTTCAGCTCAAGCATTACTTCTTTTAAGTACTCTTTTTTAATGCCTCCATGTGTCAGGTATCTCAGGTATCTCATCACTTAGTATTTTCCTTGACTATATCTTGTATTTACTCGTCCTGGAATGCCCTTAATTAGAGCATAATTTCCTTCATGTCAGGAACTGTCTCAGTCTTGTATTTATGTCCCCAGGATGTAGGATATAGTAAGCATTTAATAAATACTTATTGATTTCTTGATTTGATTACTATTGCCTATTACCTTGAGCAAGTCACTTATCTGGATTTCAGTTTTCTTCTCTGTAAAATGTGGGAATTATATCAAATGATGACTGAGTTTCTAATTTAAAATTCTGTTATCCAAATGTTAAAGGGACTTTATGGAAGCTTTGTAAATGAATCTTCATACCCTTGTAGTTTTTGTTGTACTCTGAGTTATAGCCACACATTTTAGACCAACTAAATCCTGACAAAGAATTGTAATGGAAATACTGCCAAATACACCTTTAAACCTCTAACCTGAAGATTAAACACTAGATTTGTACAAATCTATGAGCAACAGAAGGAATTTTAGAAAATTACCCTATAAAATGAGTAGCCATCAGAAAATATTGTGCCCTTTGTTGTTATAAAAGGAATATTGGTATGCTTTGCATATCTAGGCACAAAATACAATTGTGAAAAACCATAGAAGATTGTTTCCTCATTATACTTCTCTGATATTTAATTCAGTTTTTGAAATACATGAAAATTTAATTTTTCCCAGTGTCTTAAAGTAATAGATATAATACATTTGTAGAATTTAATGTATTTGCTGCCAAATTCTATGAAATAAAGTATAGGATATTTTTCTACTTTATCTTATTTCCACTTCTATAAAACCTGGTTTGAGTTTCTAAATCTTTTTATATGGCTGCCTCATTATGGCAATTTCATTCAGTAGGAATTGGAATTGCTACAAACTATCACATTTTCCAAAGCCAACAACTCCTACTGCTAAAGTAAAGGTGCATTGCAGGGGCTTTTATTCACTTAAAGAATTACTTTGCAAGTCTGAATTCTCATAAATAATACATTTGTGAAAGTGAAGAAAGACAGTATATTTTCAACAAAAGCAAATTTTATGCAAGAATAATGTATTCTTTAGCATTTAATATGTTGAAAATAGAAGGATAATTAGTGTTAATTCCTGAAAGTATTCAAACATGCCAATTAAGTAGAAAATATTTTATGCATCTCATAGTTACTCTCTTTTGTACTGAGTTTTCTAAAATTAATTCATTATAGAACTAAAAAAATACTGTTTTCAAACTGTATGTCCTTTCATTTTGAAATTCTATGCAAATTATACAACTGGTACAAGTTTTCATGGGAGAAATTTGTGAATAAGAGAAACTGAGGCAACAGTTCCAAGCATTATGCATTTATTAGCAAAGCTAACAGTTACAAGCAAATAGGATCCAAGGTTCCTCATTAGCCAAGGACACTTATTCCGATCTAAGCAATTCTTTTATAGTCAAAAAAGAAGAACCTTAAAAATAGAAAATGCCATGATCTGTAGCAATGTGAAACTGTTAATGAGCTACCAATTGCCTAAAATCAGAAAATGAGGATATCCAGCCTGGGGCACCAGCAGCTTAGATTTCTAGGAATATCTGACATCAATGTTTCATGAAATTCATTTGACCTTTTTTAAGAAAGTTTCTGCTAAAACTGGGTGGTGGGTGACTTACAAGAGTGAAATAGAGAATTAAAGGTCCAAGATTAAGGAGCTTAAAAGTTACATAATGATACAGAGTGGTAACTTGATTAAGCCTTGTTGAAACAGAGTAATATATATCAAATTTTAATATCATTCAGTTTCTATGTACATACTAAAATGTTTTATTTGAACCACATTGAAACTCCACATGTATGTTCATGAATTGTATGTTCTTTGTAAGAATACACTTTAAGCTTACAATGTAAGCACCTTAAGAACAGGGGCTGATTTTTACATTTCTTTGTATCCCTGGCTCTTAGCACAGTATCTGGCATAGACAATTAATGCTTGATTACTGGACCTAACTGTGTTCTTGCTATAATCATGCTCTACTAACCCTAAGAGAACTTATCCTTTCCCTGTTTACAAACATGTATTTGCAAACTTTTGCTTGACCAAATAAAATGGGAAACACAAAAACATGATAGCCAAGAGCAGGCAACCTTTCTGGGCTTAGAGTCCAATTCACTCTCATTAGTCATTCATCGCTGATATTTTTTTCCTCTTTGATCATGGTGAATTTCCTCTACTGATTTTATTTTTAAAGGAGAGACAAAAGAAAGTTGCAAGTAGAAATCATCATGAACAGTATAGTTGAAAATTCCAACTGGGCTCTTTTTGCCCAGGTAAGACTGTAGGGCATAAGTATTGTAAGGTGGTGACTGATTGCATTAGTTCATTGACTGGAGCCTTCAGGGAGTTTCAGGCTAAGAGGATGGAGCAAAATTTGCTTAAACTGGACTATATGGGGTGGTATGATGTGCAGGACAAGATGAAAAGTAACTTTGTAGACCTTTCCACCACTACCCCTTTTATGGTGATTCAGTCAGGAGTGGGGAGAAGTATATGAATTCACAGGTTTTCCCTTCCCATTTTTAGGGAACAAAGATCTCTCCAGAAAGAATAACTTTTGAAAGCTGACTTTACAGCTGATCCATAGTACAAAAGGATGACTCGAACAGGTAACCCACAATAATAGTGCAGGGCAACTGATTCATTTGCAACCAAGACTTAGGGAATTGTATTACTAGTCAGGACCCAGGAGATTCCACCATTTCTCTCAGTACAGTTGTTAGTGCATATGATTACATCCTCCTTGGAAAAATACAATCAAAATCCCAAATAATGAGTCACTATCCTCAAGTCAACAAGAATTTATTTAGTTTTTACTAGTGCTGGAAATACAGTGTAAATAAAACAAATTCATTCACTCAAAGAGTTCATATTGTAATGGAGGAGACAACATACATATAACTATGTTCATGGGAGGGAGAGAAAATATATCTCAGAAGGAAGCCTCTAACGTTGTGAAGAAAACTGAGCAAAGCTTCTTGCAGGAAGTAAGAGTGGAGTCAACTCTTGAAGGACCCATTTTGAAAAGAAGCTGATAATTCTTTTGGAAGCATCCCCCAAATACACAGGACAATAATAAAATGGCCTTTAATGCAGCCCTTTTAGAGAATGTCCAGGGGGCGGAGTCAAGATGGTTGAGTAGAAGCTCCCCTCTATAGCCCATGAAATACCTGTGAAAAATGAATCTAAACAAATTCTAGAGTAGCAGAAGCCACAGAGTGATAGAGTGAAAGATATTTCCAGCCCAAGCCAGCCTGGAAAGTCAAAAGGAAAGGTGTATCACACCGGGCATAGGGTGCAGCCCGACCTTGGCCACACCTTGGCAGATACAGGACCAGAAGAGACTTCAGGGGATGAAATCCCTGGGGGCAGCAGCAGTTCCTAGATTGCTCAACCCACAAACGCCAAAGACAGCTTCAAAGGTCAGTGAGAAATCTCTTTTACCTGGATGAGAAGGGAATGGGGTTTGCTCCCACCAGCAGCAGCAACTACAATGGCAGCATCCATTTTTGGAGCCCTCAATCTAAAGCCCCAGGGAGAATTGAGTGGCTGATCTGGATCTCAGCCCTGAGTGGCTCTCCTGGCTTAAGAGTGCTGGCATTGTGGAGCTGGAGGCGATTGTGGAGAGGAAATTGTACTCACAGATCCTGCACCCAGTAGAGTGCTTATGGTTGCTCACAGACAAGAGCACAGACCAGGAGAGGAGTAAACTCCTCTCCCTTGATTGTTCCACCTTGAAGGAACTGAGAACTTATACGTCCTCAGAGTATACCCTCCTCTTGAGGACTCAAAGTAATTGACTGGGAAAATGCCCAAAAGAGAGAAAAAAAATGACTATAGAAGGCTACATTCATGGTGAACAAGTATTTTCTTCCATTCTTTCAGATGAGGAAAAACAATGCATAACATCAGAGGAAGACCTAAAAGTCAAGGCTTCGGTATCCCAAACCTCCAAAATAAATATGCAATGGTCTCAGGCCATGGAAGAGCTCAAAAAGGATTTTGAAAATCAAGTAAGAGAGGTGGTGGAAAAATTGGGAAGAGAAATGAGAGAGATGCAAGAAAATCATGAAAAGCTAGTCAACAGCTTGCTAAAGGAGGCCAAAAAAAATGCTGAAAAAAATTCTACCTTTAAAAATAGGCTAACTTAATTGGCAAAAGAGGTCCAAAAAGCCAAAGAGGAGAAGAATGCTTTAAGAAGCAGAATTAGCCAAATGAAAAAGGAGGTTCAAAAACTTACTGAAGAAAATAGTTCTTTAAAAATTAGAATGAAGCAGATGGAAGCTACTGACCTTATGAGAAACCAAGAAACTACAAAACAAAATCAAAAGAATGAAAAAATAGAAGATAATGTGAAATATCTCATTGGAAAACCAATTGACCTTGAAAATAGTTCCAGGAGACATAATTTAAAAATTATTGGACTACCTAAAAACTGTGATCAAAAAAAGAGCCTAGACATCATCTTTCATGAAATTATTCAGAAAAACTGTCCCGATATTCTAGAACCAGAGGGTAAAATAAATATTGAAGCAATCCACTGATCGCCTCCTGAAAGAGATTAAAAAAAGAGAAACTCCTAGGAATATTGTAGCCAAATTCCAGAGTTCCCAGGTCAAAGAGAAAATATTGCAAGCAGGTAGAAAGAAACAGTTTGAGTACTGTGGAAATACAATCAGAATAACACAAGATCTAACAGCTTCTATATTAAGGGGTTGAAGGACTTGGAATATGATATTATGATATTCCAGAAGTCAGAGGAACTAGGATTAAAACCAAGAAAATTAACAAAAGTTACTTGAGACCTATTAATGGGCAGGGAAGATCTAATTAACATTACATTAACCAGGACATTTAGGGAGAATCAGACGAAAGTATCTGAACTGGGGAGCTAGAGTATCTTTTTTCAGCCTGGCCTCTGTGTGGTATACTGAAAGAGGACTTGGAGGGCCCTCTAGACCAAGGGTTCCTAACTGTTTTGTGTGTAGTGAACACCTTTTGAAGAATGGTGAATCTGTGTACCCCATCTCAGAATAGTGTTTTTAAATGCATAAGATAAAATATGTAGGATTATGAAGGAAACCAAGTAGTTTGAAATGATTATCAAATATTTTTAAAACATAATCAAGGACCTCAAGTTAAGATACTAATCTATTCCAGCCTCCATATTTTACAGATAAGAAAAATAAAGGCCAAGAAAGTTAGATGATATACCTAAGGAGGCAAAGCTAATAAACCTCAGAGGAACCATGATAAGTCTTCCTAAAATATTTTTCTAGTAATTTCATTTCACAATTGAAAAGGTTTCAGCGGTCCCATTGAAGTATAATTCTTTACCTTGATATTTAAGCTTCTTTTCTTCTTCTCTCTTCTTCCTCTTTGCCCCCTTACATATATCATAGTTAAACTGGACTAATCAACATTTTCAAAATGTACTCTGCCTCCATTTGCTTCTACTCAGAATTCCCTTTTCCCCACCAACATGATTTTTTAAAAAATCCTAACCTCTTTAAGGCTCAGCTCAAATGACTGTTCTTCCAGGAAGCCTTCCCTGATGAACCTAGACAAAAGTAACTGCTCTTTTAGTTGAATTATAGTTGCACCATGAGTGTATGAGTGTTATAGCATATTGCTTTACATTATAGCTATTTATTTGTGAATGAGCATTTAAGTGCTTAGTGTGTGCCACACATTGTGCTAAATGCTGGAGAAACAAAGGGAAAAATGTGGTTCTTGACTAGACCCAAAGGGGAATAAAACTATGCATACACTTTCACCTAGAAGAAATGACAATGAGGTGGTTTAAGAATAAACATGCCAGTAAGAAGTAATGCAAAGTAAAATGAAAAAATAAAACAGATCACTGCACATAGTAAGAGCAAAGTTGTAATGATGACCAATCAACTGTGAATGACTTGGCTACTATAATCGATACAGTGATCCAAGACAATTCCAAAAGACTTATGATGAAGAGGCTGTCCACCTCTAGAGAACTGATAAACTTTGCAAAGTGAAGCACAGTTTTCTTACTTTGTATTACTTGCTTTAAGAAAAATATGGCTAATATGGAAATATATCTTACATGATTTCATATGTTTATTTAATATCATACTGCTTGCCTTCTCAGCAGGTTGGGGAAGAGCTGGGAGGGAGGGAAGAATTTGTAACTCAAAAGTTAAAAAGAAAAGAATCTTTAAATAATAAATTCAAAATATTAAAATAAATACACTAATAGTGGGGGACAGAACCACCCACACCATTTCCACCCCCACTGGAAACAGAATCTTACCTTGGCAAATTGTTAGAAAGTCAAGTTTTTGGCTGAGAACATAAGCAAACTGTAAAAAAAAAAAAAAAATCGCTCAGACTATAGAATCTTACTTTGGTGACAAAAAAGAGTAAAACATACCAGAAGAAGACAGCAAAGTCAAAAGTTCCTATATCAAAAGCCTTCAAGAAAAATATGAATTGGTCACAGACCATGGAAGGGCTCAAAATGGAATTTGAAAATCAAGTAAAAGAAGTAGAGGAAAAATTGGGAGTCAACTGCTTGTTAAGAAGATCCCTAAAATACTGAAAAAAATAACACCTGAAAAAATAGATCAACCACAATGGCAAAAGAGGTCCAGAAAGCTAATGAGGAGAAGAATGCCTTAAAAAAGCCAAATGGAAAAGGAGATCTAAAAGCTCATGGAAGAAAATAATTCCTTCAAAATTAGAATGGAGCTAATGGAAGCCAATGACTTTATGAGAAATCAAGAAATTATAAAACAATCAAAAGAATGAAAAAATAGGAGTCAATGTGAAATATCTCATTGGGGAAAAAACACTGATCTGGAAAATGAATCCAGGAGAGATAATTTAAAAGTTATTGTACCACCTGAAAGCCATGATCAAAAAAGAGCCTAGACATCATCCCAAGAAATTATCAAGGGGGAGGGAGCCAAGATTGCAGAGTAGAAAGATGCACATATGCTAGCTCTTACCCTATAGCCCATAAAATACCTGTAAAAAAGAACTCTCAACAAATTCTAGAGAAGCAGAAGCCACAGAACAATGGAGTGGAGATTTCTATCCCAGAGAGACCAGAAAGACTGATGGGAAAGGTCTGTCACTCACTGAA
This sequence comes from Potorous gilbertii, assembly GCA_028658325.1. Lineage (NCBI taxonomy): Eukaryota > Metazoa > Chordata > Mammalia > Diprotodontia > Potoroidae > Potorous > Potorous gilbertii. The sequence continues at coordinate 102,956,551 of CM053770.1, forward strand.
CGTGGAGCAGAGCCCAGCCCTGCCTTGGCCAGGCAGCACCAAAAGGAGCAGATCTGAGCAGGCTTCAGGAACAGAATCTCCAGCAGCAGCACAGATCTCTCAGCCCACAAGCACCAAAGGTCAGTGAGAGGGTCTTTTTGGCTGGTCAAGAAGGGAGCAGGGTGTCCCCATAACTCAGGCCTCCTCAGGAGGCAGCAGTAGAGGCAGCATCAGAAGGGGGCTCCCAAAGCAGGCAGTAGCCCACATCCATTGTTGAAGGTCTCATCGTAAATCCCCTGAGGAAACTGAACCCTGTGTGGTGGTCCTACCCCCTCTTGAGCAGCTGATCTTAATCTCACACTGAATAGCAGCCCTGCCCCTGCCTAAAACCCCTGAGGCTTTGGAGCAGCTCATCTGAATCTCAGCCCCCAGTGCTGGCTTGGCAGAACTGGAGGTAAGGTGGTTGTGGAGACGAAACTCAGAAGGCAAGTAACTGGCTGGGAAGATACTCAAAGAAGGGAAAAAAATAAGACCAAAAGGGTTACTTCTTTGGGAAACAGGTGTCTCCCCCCATCCTTTCAGATGAGGAAGAACAAGACATACTGTCAGAGGAAGTCAAGGTCTCTGCCTCCAGGGCCTCCAAAAGGAACTTAAATTGATCTCAGGCAATAGAAGACCTTAAAAAACCGAGTAAGCAGCTTACTAAAGGAGAACCAAAAAAATGCTGAGGAAAATAACACCTTTAAAAAGAGGCCTACTCAATTGGAAAAAGAGGTCCGAAAAGCCAATGAGGAGAAGGAGGTTTTAAAAAGCAGAATTAGCCAAGTGGAGGAGAAGGTTCAAAAGCTCACTGGACAAAATAATTCGTTGAAAGAGAGAATTGAGTTCAGAGAAATGAATGACTATGAGTTAAACCAAGCAGGTAGTAAACAAAACCAAAAATTTGAAAAAAATAGAAGATAATGTGAAACATCTCATTGGAAAAACAACTGACCTGGAAAATAGATCCAGGAGAAACAATTTAAAAATTATGGGACTACCTGAAAGCCATGATCAAAAAAAGAGCCTAGACATTATGTTCCATGAAATTATTGAGGAAACCTGCCCTGATGTTCTAGAATCAGAGGACAAAATAAATATTGAAAGAATTCACCCATCACCTCCTGAAAAAGACCTGAACAGAGAAACTCCTAGGAATATTGTGGCCAAATTTCGAAGTCCCCAGATCAAGGAGAAAATTCTGCAAGCTGATAGAAAGAAACAATTTGAGTACTGTGGAAATACAGTCAGGATAACACAGGATCTGGAACATTAAGGGATTGAAGGGCTTGGAATGGGATATTTCAGAGGTCAAAGGAACTGGGATTGAAACCAAGAATCACTTACCCAAGAAATCTGAGCATAATACTTCGAGGGTATAAATGGTCATTCAATGGATATAGATGACTTTCAGTCATTCGTATTGAGGAAAAGACCAGATCTGTTTAGAAAAATTTGACTTCCCAAGACAAGAATCAAGAGAAGCATGAAAAGGTAAACAGGAAAGAAAAATCATAAAAGATTCTCTAAGTTAGACTGTTTACATTACTACATGGAAAGAAAATATTTTTAACTCTTGAATCTTTTCTCAGTGTTTGGGTACATGGAGAGATTGTACACACATACACACACACACACACACACACACATATATAAATAGAGAGTATAGGGTGTGTTATATCAGAAGAGATGATATCCACACAAAAAAATAAAATGAAATAAAAATTAAGGGGTGAAGGAGGAAAATATCGGGAAGAGAAAGGGTGAAATGGAATGGGGCAGGCTATAACTCATAAAAGAGATAAAATAATCTTATTCAATGGAGGAGAAAAGGGAGAAGGGGAGAGGGGAAAAATCAAGCTAGTCTTGCCACATATGGCTGATGGAGGGAATAACATGCTCATTAAATTTGATATGAAAAGGCATATCACACCATGAGAAAGTAGGAGAGGAGGCAACAAGTGGGGTGAGAGGAATATTAAAAGGGAGAGCAAATGGGAGAAGGGAGTCACTAGAAATAAACACTTTTGAGAAGGGACAAGGTCAATTGTGGGGAAAAAATAAGGGGATAGAGTAGGACAGAGGGCAATATAATTAGTATTACATAACATGATTATTATGGAAGTCATCTGCAAAAGAGCACATAATTAATCTGTATTGAATTGCTTCCCTTCTCAGTGGGGCTGGGTAGGGGGAGGGAGAGAAGTTGGAATTCAAAGTATTAGCAACAAATGTTGAGAATTTTTATTGCATGTAATCAGGAAATAAGAACTACAGGGAATGAGGTATAGAAATTTATCTTGCCCTACAAGAAAAGAGAGACAATGGGGATAAGGGAAGGGTGGGGTGTGATAGAAAGAAGGGTACATTGAGGGAAGGAGTAATCAGAGTAGAAGGTATTAGGAAACAGGGAGAGGGGAGTGTTGGGGAGAAAAATTGGACATGTTACAAAGTGAGGTGAAAGCAATTAGTATTAAAACAATTGACCAAATTAATTACTGAGAATAAATCAATGACATCTTTAGTTTGTGGAAAAGAATTTCAGTCTAAATTTCTTAGAGGAAGGTAACCTAAGGTAAAATTTGGCATTGATGGAAAAGTCAAGGTTTTAATGGTAAATTTGATTTTATGATTGCTATTTAATCAGGAACTAGAACATGTATAGAAAGGCATGTAAGCCACTTAAGACTTGCTTCAAAAGATGTTCCTTAGCCAAAGTGAAATTATAATCATATTTGAAAGCTGGTTATTAGAACCTGCCATTTTTAGATGCTATGGGACTGTTAAGTGACTGTTCTTCTGAGTCTGACTCCAGGTATGGGTAGCAAGATAGGTAATCTGAGCCTCCAATCCATGATGCCAGTAAGCTGGTGAGATGCTGGTACAAACTGCAAAAGATGATCTCCTGGGAAGGGTGGGAGGGTGGCTGTTCAGCCTGGGTTGAGGTGGGATCTTCCTGACTCAGTTTCCCCACTGACACCTGGCAGACTTTAAGCCTGACTGAATGCAAGTGGACATTCTAATCCTGCCTGGAACTGACATGAAATTGGGGAGATATTGTATCCCTGCAACGTCCCTATTCTTGGTGGCAATTTCCTATAGTCAAAAGGTTTGTAAGCTTAATACCAGATCTATTCAATTACAGATTATTGGTAGGGGAACATCTGAGGTTAGGTCTAAAATTAAGCTATTAGTCATAGGACTTTAGACCAACAACAAGAAGTTAGGATCTTTTAATTCTTAGTAATACTGTGGAGACAATTAGGTCAGTAGCTTGTAAAGTTAGCAGCATAAATATTTGTTGTGTTTCAGTTGGTTAATATTTAAAAAAACAAATTCTTTTGTGGTCCACTCTGTAAATTTTTAAAAAGAAGTATCACATGACCAAAAGTTTGAATTGTTTTATCTGTTATAAACTGTGTTAAAAATGAAAAATAAAATAAAAAAAAAGGAAATTATCAAGAAAAACTGCTCTGATATCCTAGAATCAGAGGATAAAATAGAAAGTAAAAGAATCCAGTGATCACCTCTTGAGAGAGGTTCCAAAAGGAAAACTTCTAGGCATATTGTACCAAATTCCAAAGTTCCCAGGTCAAGGAGAAAATATTGCAAGCACCTGGAAAGAAATAATTCAAGTACTGTGGAAATATAATCAGGGTAACACAAGATCTAGCAGCTTCTATGTTAAGGGATCAAAGGGCTTGGAATATGATATTCCAGAGCTCAAAGGAACTAGGATTAAAGCCAAGAATCACCTACCCAGCAAAACTGAGTATGATTCTGGAGGGGGAAAAAAATGAACATTCAATGAAATAGAAGACTGTCAAGCATTCTTGATGAAAAGAGGCGAGCTGAATAGAGAATTTGATTTTGAGATACAAGAATCAGGAGAAGAATAAAAAGGTAAAGAGGAAAGAGAGATCAATAGGAACTTATTAAAGTTGAATTGTTTATATTCCTACGTAGAAAGATGATATTTATAACTCATGAAACTTTGTGTACTACTATTAGAGTAGTTGGAGGAAAGATAGATAGATAGATGATTGATAGATAGATAGATGGCACAGAGTGAGTTGAAAATGGTGGGATGATATCTAAAAAATAAAATTTAAGGAGTGAGAGGAATATATTGGCAGTAGGAGAAAGGGAGAGATAGAATAGGGTAAATTAACTCACATAAAAGAGGCAAGGAAAAGATTTCACAATGGAGGGGAAGAGGGGTAAGGTGAAAGGGAATGAATGAATCTTACACTCATCCAGTTTATCTTAAGGAGGAAATAACATGCACATTCAACTGGTTATCTTGCCCTACAGGAAAGTAAGGGGGAAGCGGATAAGGGGATGATAAAAGGGAGGGTAGATTGGGGAAGGGAATAGTCAGAAGCAAATACTTTTGAAAATGGACAGGGTCAAAGGAGAAAATAGAATAAATGGGGGCAGGATAGAATGGAGGGAGATATAGTTAGTCTTTCACAGTATGACTTATGGAAGTGTTTCAAATAACAACACATGTATAATCTATATTGAAAAACTTACTTTCTTAATGAGGGTGGGTGGGGAAGGAAGAAGGAAGAGAATTTGAAACTTAAAGTTTTAAAAACAAATGTTAAAAAATTGCTTTTATATGTAACTCTGAAATAAGATATATAGGAAATGGGGTATAGAAATCTGTATTGCCCTATAAGAAAGCAAGGGAAAGGGTATAAGGAGGTGTTGTCATAAGAGGGAGTACAGACTGGCTGAAGGGATAAACAGAATACATGCCATATAGGGATGGGGGGAGGGAAGAGATGGGAAGAAAATTTGGAAGTCAAAATCTTGTGGCAATGAATGTTGAAAACTAAAAATAAATTAATTTTAAAAAACATAAATAAAGCTTCCGCATCAAATTATAGCAATCCTAATGAAATTGGAGTAAGCAACATGATTTTAGATTGTGCTATATTTGCTGAAAAAATATTTGATGACTGACCAAAAACAATATTGTTCCTGTCCTCAAGAAACGGGCACCTAGGTGGCACAGTGGATAGAGGACCAAGTCTGTAGTCAGGAAATCTTGAGTTCCAGTTTGGCACAATTACCAGCTGTGTGAACCTGAGCAAGTTGCTGAATCCTGTTTGCCTTAGTTTCCTCATCTGTAAATTAATCTGAAAAAGAAAATGGCAAATTATATAACAGTAGCTTTGCTAAGAAAATCACAAATAGGGTCACAAAGAATCAAACACAATTGAAACAACTGAACAACTTCAAGAAACCCATTTAAATGGAAACAGCATGTTAGCAACTATACATACATACATACACATATATGTGTATATATATAAACATATACACACAAGTTATGGATAGTGGAAGTGGGTGTTATTCTCAGAAGATACTCATAGCAGTGGAGGATGGGGAAGATCAGAAATAACTTCTTGGAGAAGATGAGATTTGAGTTGAACTTTGAGGAAAACTGGTTAAATCAAGAGGTGACAGTGGGAAGGAGGAGCATTTCAGACATGGACAACAGCCAGTGAACAGCCTCTGTGTCGGGAGTGATGGGCTGTCTGTCACGTTCAAGGAACAGCAGCAAGGCCAGTGTTGTTGGATCGTAGTGCACATGGAGAGTATATGAAAATTAGAAAGGTAGGAAAAGGCCAGGTTTGGAATATTTTATACTAGAAAGGTGGGAAGAGGTCGAGGTTTTAAATGCCAGACGATTTTATGTTTGGTACTGGAAGTAATAGGTAGCTGCTAAAATTTGCTGAGTAGTAGCATAATGTAATGCTACTACTAGAAATATTGATAATGCATTTATTGGTATTAGTATAATCAAGTGCTTCTGATTGAATATTGTGATAAAGATCTTCCCCAGCCATTAATAGGCCTGGGAAGATTTGTAGGAAGGCTCACACCTTTTGTTAATGAGACACTGGTTCTCAAGCGTTGTGATGCCCTCTGGCTCTGAAAAGTGTATAAAGATCCTGAGGAGAGGTTTTACTCTGGAGTGTACTCACTGGAAGTGTTTGTTTGGCCAGACAAGACTCTGGGCAGCTGCTAAGGAGCCCACCAGCTTTGAAAACCCAGATGCTGGTGCTTCTCTCTCTGGTAACTATGTATGTATGTCATGGTGAGACCATTGCATCTGTCTGTTGATCTATCGTGTATGTATTGTTTATGTCAGGCAGCTGGCTGTTGATTTTGATTTCTCTGTATTTTCTCTGAAGTTCAGGGTGCTGACTTTTTTCCTTGAACTAAGTGATTGATACATGTGCTTGATTAAAGTGATTGTTGACCCCCCGAAATTGCCTTTCCTTTTAGAAAAGCAGATCTAAGAACCTGTGATAGCAGACCCTCCCCTGGATGTGTCAGGGTCCTTGCTGATACAGGTGATAAAAGGCCTGCATCAAGTTGGCAGCTATGTGATTGGAGAGAAGGGAATATATACAAGACATATTGTGAAAGCAGAAAGTGCAAGACTTGGCAGTACATTTCAGTGTCCCTATTAGACTATGAACTCCTTAAGGAAAGAGACAATGTTTTATTAAAAACCATTTAAATAGATCAAAATATTTTAATTCAATGCTATTTTAAGTTTCAAATTCTCTTTCTCCCTCATCCCCCTCCCCACACTGAGAAGGGAAGAAAAACAAAACCCATTGCAAATACAAAAAATCAAGTGAATCAAAGTCCTGAAAATCAACATTCACTAGATGGAATCTACAGGTGAATGAATCTACATTCATCTTCATTACCAAGTGCAGATTAGGGCCAAGTCATTGCAGTTCTGGAGATGTTCAGAGGTTTCATAATTTTATTGGAATAAAGAGGCTACAGACAGCAGTCAAAAGCTCAGTGCTTAAGTTGACCTGGTGTTTAAGGGAATCTTTCCTAATCATTTAGATTAGATCAGTTTACTTCAAAATTCCTCCTAATGAATGTTGAAAATTCTCAATTGCTCTAGAAAAATGTCATATTTTATTTCTCTCAATTTCAGTCTTTGGATTACTCTTTGTCATTGGCACTATGCTCAAAGCCTGGGATGAATCCATATACCTTACTTTTTTTATTTATGAAAATCTGCATCTCTGTGTGAGCTGAGTGGACAAGAAATGGCAGAGAGGATTCAGGAAACACTTGGTACAATTGAGAAAAAGAAAAAAAAAATCCCTGGTCAGGTTGAGGGAAGTAGAAATTGTGATTATTTTTTACCTCTTTCTATACCACTTTCTCTGTGATGACAATGGAAGAAGGAAAGAGGTCAAGCAGGGAGACTTTTCTGTGTCTGCAGACTTACTTGTGCCTCTGACCTATGAAAAACAAAATATATAATAAAATGGTGAGATTATTCAGTCGAGTTGGTGTCTATTAAATCTTCCCTCAGCAGAGGCTGTGGCATCAGAACCTATTAGGAGAGATGTGATCAACGCTAGCTCACTGGTTTTGTATTTTATTGTTGTTACCAAACCTCAAACCAGGCTCAGCAAGGCCACGTTAGAAACAGGGGATCTTATGGAAGGGTCAGGTTTCATCTGTAAGATAACAAGCCCCTATATGGATGTGCTGAGTTTGAGCTGCCACTTATAAGTAAAGATGTCTAATAGGCCATTGCATATATAGCCCTGGAACTCAAGGGAGAGATCAGGGTTAATAAACTATGTAAGACTTATTTGCATAGTGAGATAATGATGATTTCATCAGTGTAAATACTCCCACCACCAGTGTACAATCCTGTAGTGCCTTATTCTAGTCCTAATAAGTCCAAAATAATGATAGTAATTGTCTATTCAACCTGATATTGAGCTTCTCTCAGCTTAGGCAGTTAAAAGATATGCAAAGTGTCCCAAAAATTTTAATTTGGTTTTTGATTTTAATTGCTTAATTACCGCAACTGTACTCAAAGCCTTTTTAAGATTGGTATAGCTAATTGTGGCGTGTATTCTATTGGCATAACTGAAAAAAAAAGAAAAACCAGGATCATCTCTACCCCACAATGAAGCAATAGAATAGAATGTAGTGGAGATACCTGTGTATTATACATTAAGAGAAATTTATTACAGGGGATTTTCTTTAGATTTTTAACCAAGATATTTACCATGTCTCATTTATTTTGTTTACTACTCATAGCCTATGTTTTGCAGTCTCCATTTTTATTCAAGAATATCTTCATGTTATATATATAATTATGAAAGGGGCAGCTGGTGGTGCAGTGGATAGAGCACCAGTGCAGGAGTCAGGAGGACTTACGTTCAAATCTCACCTCAGACACTTGACACTCACTAGCTGTGTCACCTTGGGCAAGTCACTTAACCCCAATTGCCTCTTCCTGGGTCATCTCCAGTCACCCTGATGAATATCTGGTCATTGGATTCAGGTGACTCTGGAGGAGAAGTGAGGCTGGTGACCTGCACAGCCCTTCCTCATTCAAAACAAAGTCAAGTGCAGGTCATGTCGTCATTTCTCTGATGGCATGGTCTTCTTCAGCAATGAAGGACGAACACACATAGAATTACAAAAACAGTTACTCATCCCTTTTTCTTTCAATCTAATTGGCTAATTCTACTTTCTCGTCATTAACTTTCGTTTTATCATTGGCAAATGGATTTGTTTTCTGAATATGATCTTATTCACATAGTCACAGAAGTAAAAAGATTTACTTTGTTCAGTTGTATGTTGAGTTTTATCTCTTAAGTGTCAGGATTTGAGAAAAGGTACTATAGTAGACATTATTGTATGTCCCATTTTATTAGAATTGCAAGAGGAAAGATTTCTGTGGCATATTTTCACAATATAAAGATTCAGACTGTCATGGAAGATGCAAAATTCTTTAATTTTTTTACAAACTGATAGTAAATTCAGCATTTTTTTCACTTAGTTATTTTTTCATGTGTATTTTTACCTTGTTTATGTATATTCCACTTCCTCTTGTAAAACATGGTATTCTGATTTATGATCTTTCCTTCCAGCTGTGCTCTCATATAGCTTGTGATCTGAACTACTTAGAAGTAATATTTGATAAGATATCTTGTGATGGAAGTGAATTTTAGGACATGTATTTACAATTAGATCTCTGTCATGCAAGCCTGTAAATAAGCTGAAATAGATTTGTGTGAAATAAAGGAAAGATGCTACTAATTAAAAGATAAGCCAAGAAAACATGTTATTTTCCTACAATGATTTGGAAAGCCAGATGTCGCCAGACTTATTCATTCCTGTAAGAGCTTATTGGGAAATTAACTGCAAGACATTAATATATTAATAATCCTTTTTATTTTCTTTTGTGTCAGAATTGAAAAATAAAAACTTCAAACAAAACAGTGCAGTAAAAATGATTCAAGATAATATTTGAAAGGAAGAAAGTATATGTTTTCTAAGGAGGCCCCAGGAAAAAGGTGGAAAAAATGTTCAAGATTCAAAGGTCTTCCCAGAAGATTGGTGTTATTTATAAAAGAGCAACATCATTTTTTAGTCTTATATGGAAAAAATATTGAGCTGAACATACCATTACTCTTAGACTGTGAACTTAGAGTAAGCAGCTTCAGTTTTTTATTACTAATAAACTTCTAAAGCTGCTATTTTTCACTGCCTACCTTTATTTGCTCTCTCAATGGGTTCTTACTACAGCTGGAGAGTCAAATTACTTTTAATGAATATCAAGTAAACTTTTAGTTAGTTTAGGCTATTCATTAAAACATAATTGAGTTATGCATCTGGAAGCTTCATTTTCACTTTTGAACACCTTTGACATAATTAAATAATGCATTTTTATTTTATTTTAATAGGCTGCATAATCATCTCAATGTGTTTTTCTTAATATTCCTTTTTCTCCTTGATCATGCCAAGATCTGTCAGTTCACAACAATCAAATAGAAAAATTAATCTCATTGAGCCACAGAAGATACTATGTGATTTAACATTGCCTTCTGTGAGCATAAATCTAATACCAGACAAGATTAAATCTTTCATTTAAGAAATTTCTATTATTTTATTACAGATGGGGTACCCAAGGAGATTTCACTACTACTCATCCTCGACCAGTGGTCAAAGTAAAGCTCTTCACTGAAAGTACTGGAGTTCTAGCCCTTGAAGATAAAGAATTAGGAAGGGTGAGTTATGATCACTTTACAAAATTAAAATACAATAACTAGTCATAATGTCACAAAACATCTAATTATCATTTATAATTATAAATATAATTATGTTATATATTATTATATTATATTATAATTATATGTTATATAATTATATATTATATTATACTATATATGACATACATTACATATTATATTATATAAATATAGTTATATTATCATTTATTTACCCATATTGGCTGACGGCTGAAAAATTGTTATATAAATGTAATGGCATAGTTCTACACTGTTAAGGATTGACAGATGAAGAATTCAAAGAAATATGAGATCTCCATGAAATGATGTAAAACAGGAAAATCATAGACAAAGGAACAATATATGTAACGATTACAACAGTTTCAATTATGTCCACACTCATCTCAACTCTGGCCAAATACGGTGTTTATTGTTCATACCATATTACCAAATGTAAAGAACACATCTCTCCTTTATATTAATAATAAATATTATTTATTATATATAATATATTATAATCATTTTTAATCATCCAAATGCGTTTGAGTGTTTGTTGGTGAGTATATTTGGTAAGATAAAATGTCAGTTTATTTTTTATAATAAAATTAAAGCTATGAACTATAGGAGGTATAAGTTTGGGTGAGTAACCATTGTTCCTCTTTAGAAAGAGAGAAAAAATATGTAGTCTTAGCCAGTTTCCATGGCTGTAGAAGGTCTCTTTAAGCCATATCACAAATTTGATTGGGTAAAAGAATGTGAATGTGCCAACCCAAGTGAACAGCTTGCCACTCTCATAAAAACAATTTGAATCTTATAAGCAACCTCTTCCTATGTGAAAGATATGAGGATATTCTTTCCTTTTTTTTTCTTGTGTGAAGAGTCTTTGTAGGAGGACTCCTAAATAGTTTATTTCTCTGCTTATAAAGTACATTTCAATCATGATTTAACAATGACAATGTTATTAACATATTTTCATATTTGTATGAAAATACGCTAACATATTTCCTGTTTATTCATTCTTAGCGTATTATTCTCCAATTGTCAGTATCTGCCCCTATCCTTATCCTTCTGTTTTGACAAAATTAAAGTTGAAGTGCATTTTCTTTGAAATAAATTTTACTTTCCATTGTTTTCTGTTACTTAAACTTCTCATTCCTGGATCTGTTGTTTTTGGTTTGGATTGGTTGTAGATGCTTTTGTATCCTATGTGACTAAAAAAACAAAAGAGAAAGATACATCGTTTCATAGGGGAACAATCTCCCAGTAACTCATTCATTCACTTTTTTTGAGCACATCAGTGTATCCTGCTTTTGTAAGTTACTACCTGCATGACGTTGGACTACTTACTTAATATTTCTGGGCCTCCGTTATTTCATCTATAAAATAATGGAGGTTCGATATATCTTCATGGATATATAAGGTTGTGTCTGGCTTGAAAATCTATAATTCTGTGATTATCACAACTAGAATTTATTGGAATTTTATGATGTTAATTTTTATAGTCCAATCTGATAACTTTGATGGGGATGACATTGAGTTAATGATGTTTATAGCTGTGCCCCAATACTATTCCTGCTGGGAATGATTTCTGTAATTTTTTGACTGTAGGTTTCTTCTCCTTCCTTCTCACAGACCAGGAATTACTGATGCTTTGTTCCAACTCCAGAACATAGGTTTCCCCTTTCTTCTCGTTTTTGTCCTGCTTTTTAATCTTAGTATAGAGCTATGTCACGTTAAACTAATAAGTGTTCTTGTCTGATGTGACAACTTGGAAATTTTTGAGTTTTAGCCTCCTGGTTATAGGAGAGGAAATGGAACTTTACTCGATCAATTCCATAAATTTCAGATTCAGTAAATTTCCCTATTAAAAATGATCTAGCTCCCCTGGTGCTGTTCTCATTGTTACAGAAGAGAAACTTCAGGCCTAGTCCTCCTTATTCAGTACTTTAGTCAAAATAAGGAGAGTATATATCTTATATACAGTCAGTCTGCAATTCTAAAATCCAACAAGTCTATGGTTACTGAACAAAGAATGTCTTTTGAAGAGTCCCTGGAATAAATAGATACATAGGTCATATTTTATTGAAAATGTCACATTTACATCTATTAAAAAATGTTATGATGAATAAGTCTATAACACAAGTTCTAAAGCCACAACTCATATCTTCAGAGAAAAGTAATAACATGATTTATGTTTTTTCCTAAGTCTGAGCTATATTAATAGATATTTTCCCTTTAAATCTAATTCATTTTGGCATTAAAATGAATTTCTTTCATTTTTACTGACACTGAGTCATGAAGGGAAAAACACTTAACTGTTGGTTTTTTAAAATGAAAAAGTTTTCAATGATGTATTATTTTCTCCTAAATGACACCTACCAGTACAAGACAGTACAACAGTAGAGAACACTTAACAGATTGCGCATTCCACCTTTGAAGAGATTGTTAGTTTTTAGTAGAAAGCCACCGGTTTTCAAATATCGCCAAGCCAATGTCTGGAGGGTTTATTTGGTCCACTGGGGCAGATACGAAGAAAATGAACCCTTAGCTCTTCCACTGATTGGATGAGTGATCTTGGACTAGTTTCATTAAACTTGTTCAATCTTTTCATGTAGATAACCTCTTCCACCCCTAACACTCCATAAGTTTCTGTATTTCTTATTAGCATATTACTAAAAACCTAGCATCCTGATGATTGGAATAGTAAAATAAGGAATTTTGAAAAGGGATAACTTTACAATGATGCTAACTTAAACATACACGATAAAAATCTATGTCTTTCAATTCCATTTTCCCTTGATATAAAATAGTAAGTGGTTTGGATCCTACTTTTAGGACTTAAAGGCCTATTTTTATTTGAACAAAAGTCTTCTCTAAAACAAGCCTGATAAGTAGTTATCTGGTCTCCATCTAGTCTTTCTGCAAAGACCTTCAATGAATCCAGGCTCAGGCAATCCTTTTCATTTTTTAGAGAGATTTAATTGTTATGAAGTTTTCATCGTATCAGGCCTTATTTTAAAACGTCTTTGATATTATGACCTCTGGATTCTAATTTTGCTGCCTGAGGCCAAGGAGAAAATGTCTAATCCCTCTTTCATGTGATTTTCCTTCAAATACTTGAAAACTGCCCTCAAAGCTTCTTTGCTCCTGACTGAATAGTTATTGATCTTTCAACCAATTTACATATGACAGAATCTCAGTCTTTCACCGTTCTACTTTTCTCTTCTTGGTACTCTAGCCTATCAGTTTTCCCTCGTGTGGCATTTAGAACTGAACATAGTACTCCAGGTATAGTCTGATGATATCTCTATGTCTCACTCCACAGTCTCATCAGTTAACTGCCTTTTCACTTCTAGAGGAAAGAACCATGCATCATAGGACATGCCAAGCCACGTAATAAGTCAAATAGTATTTGGGAAAGTGGTATAGTGGCCTTGGAATCAGGAAGATTCATCTTCCTAAGTTCAAATCTGGCCTCAGATACTTACTGGCTGTGTGACCCTGGGCAAGTCACTTAACCCTGTTTGCCTCAGTTTCCTCCTCTGTAAAATGAGCTGGAGAAGGAATTAGCAAACCAGTCCTATATCTTTACCATGAAAACCCCAAAAGGGAGCACACAAGAGTCAGATGTAACTGAAATGACTTAGCAATATCAATTGATTTCTGGATGTTATTATAATTTATTATTGACCTTAACCAATTGCTACCATTGGTTGCTGCTTTTCTTTTTTTTATTTTTTTTTATTTTTATTTATTTATAAATGTTCTACAATCACTTCCTTAAAGTTAAGATTTTATACCCCCACACCTTCCCCCCCTACCCCCCTCCCTCCCCATGACAGCATACAATTCTGTATAGGTTCTACATATACTTTC
>CM053770.1:102971032-103016358 GCA_028658325.1 Potorous gilbertii
ATATCCTTTGACCATTTATCAATTGGGGAATGACTTGTATGGTTATATATTTGAGTCAGTTCTCTATATATTCTAGAAATGAGGCCTTTGTCCCCAGGCTTAGCCGTAAAAATTTTTTCCCAATTTACTACATCCCTTCGATGGTTGCTGCTTTTCTAAGATGTGAGTTGGGAAGCTTGCTTACCAATATTACCACAGTATTAGATTCATTTTCTAAAAACTTTTGATTTATGCCGTGATATTTATTACACTAAGTGATCATTCTGAGTTATTATATATTATAAATAACTGTTATCAGTAATGTGAGTATAATCTGAAGGAAATTGAGAACTAATTTTTAAGGACTATATTTTAAAAAAAATAAAAAAGGAGATACTGAATTTGTACTTTCTTTACTGAATGAAGAAGTAAGAGAAATGATAACCATAGAAATGTACAGGTGAAAAGAAAGGAAGGTAAATAAGTAGAAGGAAACAAATATTAAATGCAGCATATTGTTAGTTTTTAAAGCCATTATTTATCTGTACCCTTACAAAACAAGAAGATTCTATGTACAAAGGGAATAGGTCAGTAGCAAGTTGGAAAATGAAGGAAAATGGCAAAGTGATCTTGTCATTTCTCTCTGCCTCCTGGGTACCCTGGCCATGTTGGTTCTCAAATTAATAGGACAGATTTAGCAAACATTGCTTTAACTTTGTTGTGTCAATGAGAGAGGGTCCCAAAGGCATCAAAGTCAGTAAGTGGCTGCCAAAAATGTTAAGATATACTGTGACAAGGACATTTCTGCTTCATCTGTCACCTCTCTGCCTGTCTGACCTCTCTTTTACTTCTTAGATATGATCCATTTTACATATATATATATATATATATATATATATATATAAAATCCCAGTAGAAATTGCACATTTTGACATGGAAATTTGGCCTCTTCCTAAAGAAACAAATAAATTTTGAAGCAATTTGGAAAATTGAAATGTATTTTAATTGCATGTTCTATCCTGCTATTATCCTTCTCATGTATATCTGCCAATTCATTTTCTTTGTAACACAGAACACATCTGTCTACCTGAGTCTACCTTAGCTGTCATCGCAATATAGTCTAGTAATTTTGAGTTATAGGTACTGAATTCCAAGGAATTTCTTGATACTATGAAATTCATTTTTGCTTTATAGTCTGATAAACTTAAAGAGTAATGAAAGAGATTGTTTTGAACTTAGAACGCATTTTCCTTTCTGGATACCGCAGTTCTTTAAAATGAAACCAGAGCTTTATTTTTAATATTTCCTTTGCTAGCAGAAGGATAAGGGCAAATGTATCATGTTCTTCTCTGTGATGTAAAGATGTGTTTGATAATGTGGTCATTAGCTTTATTTATTCTTTAGAGTAAAGAAATAATTAGGAAGTGGTTTTCCATTTTTAGAAGTTACCTAAATTAATTACACACCACTAGGTTACACAGAGCCTGGAATCAGGAAGATTAATCTTTCTAAATTCAAATCTGGCCTCAGGCACTTTCTTACTCTGTGACCTTGCATAAGTCACTTAACCCTGTTTGCTTCAGTTTCTTCATCTGTAAATGAGCTGAAGATGGAAATGGCAAAGCACTCCAGTATCTTTGCCAAGAATACCCCAAATGGGGTTCAAATGGGTCAGATATAACTAAAAAATGACAGAGCAACAACAAATTAGAGAAGTGCTAAATATAATGATATCCTAATAATAGTAAGATGTTTGGCTATGAAATAAATGATTCTATGAAATGATATGTTAAACATTATTATTAAATAGTAATCCTGTTGCTATGAGATATGTGTACAGTAATGAGACTTTTAAAAACCCTTCAACAATTATAGCAGAACTTACATATTTAATTAGTTACTTAGTGCAATGAATACAGCATGGATTTGGAGGCAGAGAGTCCTGCATCTATATCCTACCTCAGACAATTTATCTATATAACTTTAACCGAATCACTTAATCTCTGCATCTCAGATTCCTAGACTATATATTGGAGGCCCCTTAAATGTAGCTATATTGAGAAGTTATACAGATATTTTAAAGGTACTACTACAGAATTTTTGAGGTACTCTTTAAAATTTCCTTCAGAAGAAGTTTATGAGTCATAGTGGAAGATGTATCCTATTATGTTATAGTTATGCCTCATTGTTTCTTTTGGCCAAAAATGGTACTTCCTACTTTATTAGCATTATTTGTCTATGAACAAATTAACATCCAGTCTAAAATGTCGAAGAATTGTTTTTGGTCTTGTTAAGAACTTTCCAAAAAGGGTGCCATGTTCTTTGAAGACTTCCATATATATGTATAAGGTTTATAAGTGCTGAAACCCATATTTAAAAAACAAATGCTTTATACTCCTTTGTGCATTCCACTGAGAGGAAGGCATTGATGAATCCTGAGGAGAGATATATGCAAGAACTCTTACTTGTCAAAGGGACATTTTCAAGGAAGTAAAAATGATAAAAAAAAAAAATACACATATAAAATATTTGCTTGAACTATAGAGAACTGAAAGTCATATATATTTTTGAATTTTAGACTTCCTATTTAAGAGGTAATACTTCTGGGCAGTTTGGGGACACAGTGGATAGAGTGCTGGACCTGGAGCCTAAAAGACTCATCTTCATGAGTTCAAATCTGCTCCCAGACAGTTACTAGCTGTGTGATTCTGGGCGAATCATTTAACCTTATTTGCCTCAGTTACCTCATCTATAAAATGAGCTGAAGAAGGAAATGGCATATACCGTATCTTAGCCAAGAAAACTCCAAATGGAATCATGAAGATGAATAACAATGACAAATACTTTTGTTTCATTAGAAGAATGACATTTAAAACTAATGATCCAAACTGAGAGCTATCTTGTTTGTTTTGCACATGTGTGAATACTATGAGGAAATAGCCAGTGGTGTTTAATTACAGGTATATTTTGAATACATATATAATTTAGTCTTGTTACACTGAGTATTTCATTAAAATGAACCATTGTCTTTTGAAGCTGATCATCACATTTTAGTGTAGTAAGTAATAATTAGCTGTTATAGTCATCATTTTCATCAAATTGTTTCCTCTGTATTCTTTGTGAAAGCACCTCAGGATGGTCACCTGACTATCACAATGTGCCTCCTGTTGTTTGCTGCTGAATTTTTACAACAGGAAGGTATTATTTAAAATAGTTCCATATTCCAAAAAGGAGCTACCGGGAGAGGAAAACCATCACTTTCAAAAACTTAAAAGCATTCCTGTCTTTTTTGTATAGTTTAAATAGGGCACTTTTGTCTCCTGTGTATTGACTTTTTAGCTGATGTGGAGTTAAATTCTGGAGCAAAATATCTGTGTATATTTAGTCTTTAGAAAACACTTTAATGTTGCCTTCCAATAGGACATTTTTTGGCATCCTGAATTCATTACTAAACCATGCTATAATAGCTAAGTATGCCATAGATGTAATTATTTGAGACCCAGAGAAGCAGTAAACATCTTTAAAGCACCTTACTTACAATTAAGATGAGGTTTATTCAGCATTAGCTTCAATCAAATTGAACTACATGTCATCTACTATTCTTATGTTCTTTTCTCACATATCTATGTCTTTGGAACATTCAGAATGAAGAATTGTATTTTAACTTCCCTCTACCATGCAAAATGATAAGAACTTGAAAAATGAAAAAAATAACAATCAGAGAAATGGACTTCCTGCCAGGTAATCTTTATAGACAATTTAAAAAACAGCAAAAAAATACTATCTACACCCATTATGTACTCTGGGCATCACCCCAAATCCCCAAACTCAACCCTTTGCTACCAGCTTTAGATGAGTCAGTAACTGAAGGGAAAATTTTAAAAGTTAAAATTAAAAGCAGCTCAGGGTAGACAAAATAGCCCTCCTACCCATCATTACTCTCACTGATGGACTCTCACTTTTGCAACAATTCATCCAGTTTCTTAGACCACTTAACTGATGGAAGTTTGAATATTTAATGCCCAAAGTGAATGAATATGTGAGTGTGTGTTAGAGGGAGGTAGTGGAGACTAACGAAATGAGAAAACAAAGAAAAACTGATAACACAAATAACATTTTTTAGGTGTCTGTTGAACCTGTAGTCTGTGATATTCTGGTAAATGTTTAACAACCAGCCCACTGAAAAAATGTAAGTTTAATCTGAATTATTAATATTTTCTCCATTACTTCAAACACATAAACAATAAAACAAGCCCTCATTAGTAGTGTTGCAAATTTGCTTGGAAATTTCTGAGTTATAAATGCCCTCACTGGGGCCCCTAGGTGGACAGTAGATAGAGCACTGGTCCTGAAGTCAGGAAGACAGGGGTTCACATATGACCTTCAGACACTTGCTAGTTGTGTGACCCTCAGCAAGTTACTTAATCCTGTTTGCTTCAGTTCTTTATCTGAAAAAATGAGCAGGAGAAGGAAATGACAAACCACTCCAGTACCTTTGCCTAGAAAACCCCAAATGGGGTCACAAAGAGTTGGACATGACTGAAATAACTGAACAAAATGCCCACACTAATCTGCTGAACTAATTCAATCTGATTCCATCATGCCCCCAATATATGGGGAATTCCTCATCACGAAGTCCTTTTACCAATATATGGGCATTTCCTCTTCAACTTTTAGTCTTTGAGATTGCCTAGAAACTTCAGAGGCTAAGTGAATTTCACAGGGTTACAAAGCCAGTGTTTATTAGAGATGAACAAAATGATAAATTGCAAAATAAGCGGAACCAAAAGAATGTCATGTATGGTAACAATATTATTTTAAAACAAATTTGACGTCATTTTGGCAATTATAAATACCCAGATTAACTACCAAGGACATATGAAGGAATGTGATGCTATCTGCATCCAGAGAAAGAACTGTTAATTAGAAGTATGTATAAAATGATTTTACTCATGTATACATATTTGATTCCAATGGTAGCTATCTCTTGGGCAGGGGTGGGGGCAAAGAGGGGGAAAAAAAAGAAAAGTTGCATAATAACTCTATTGTATATTTAAAAGGAATGGCAAATTGTACATAATAGATTAGCAGTTTCATCTTTTTCCTATTCTACTATATTATGAAAAAAACTTGTTTTATGTTTAGAATAAAATTTTAAAAATATTGGAGATAAGAATTGAATCTAGGTGATCTACACTTTGAAATTTACTCATTATCAACTATAGTATACCACTTTAGTGAAAAATATTATAAAACAATGAGAATACTAGCATTAAACAGAGGATGCCAATATATCAGCAGTAACTGCCACAGGGGTTCTGGAAGTTTATTGAGTATTTGAAGGGTCAGATAAGGAATACAACAGCAAAGAAACTGGGAATCTTTAGAAAAGTAGTATACTGTTTTTTTTAAAGGTGGAAGTTGAAAAAAAATCAAATTATACGTGAAGAAGTGTTGCATCAAAATTTGAATGAATTTGTGCAGTACAGAGTGAAGTAGTGTTTTAACATAGAAAACTGTCTCCGGAATCTGGTGACCTAGGTTCCAATCCTGCCTCTGATACTTTATGAGATGTTAAATGAGTCATTTATCTAAGCCTCAGTTTCCTTATCTGTAAAAAGAGTAGGTTTAACTAGAAGAATTCCAAGGTCCCTTCTTACTTTAGATCCATGATCCTATGTGATCAGTTAGAATTTTTAAGATATCACAAAAAATAGAAAAGAAAATGCTAAAATATGATATTCTGACAAGAAAATGAAAATGGGTTATGCCCAGGAATAAATCTACAAAACTGAGCAAAATCCAGAAAAAATATGCCATGCCAAAAATGACAGAATAGAGGCAGGAACTCATGTGAACTCTCCAAAATTTCCCTCCAAACAAATTTAAAATAACACCTAAAATTGAATTCTGGAGTGGCGGAACCAACAAAAGGTCAGGATGAAACAATTTCCCAGCTCAAGACAACTTAGGTAGTTGGCAGAAAAGGTCAATCACATGGGGGTGATGCGCCAGGGCACATCATAGGTCACTCTGTGGCAATGCCAGCAGCAGACCTTAGAGGGGGCAATGTCCACAGTGGCAGTCTGAGGAATGCTGATGCCACAGGGAGTAAGGGGGTCAGACAACTGGTCACAAAGCAATTAAAGGAGATCCTTTGCTGGAATGGGCTGAGGACCTTGTTGCATTGCTCATACTCAATTCTGGGTTGCAGTTCTAGAGAAAAGAATATCACTAGAACTTGTGACTTAAAGAGTACAGAGGCCCCAGGCACTGTTCCAGGGAAGAGAAGAGTGCCTGTGGTTGTTCACAGGGGAGTAGGGCTCTTGGTCTCAGTTCCAAGATAGAATGCAGCAATGTACCTTTGTGGTTACAAGAGATCAGGGGACTTGGATACAGTTCCAGGGTCAAAAATAACACTAACACTTGCAGGTAAAGTGGAACAAGGTCCCTTCTTGTGTGAAGACCAGAGCACAGACCAGGAGAGCAGTGACCGCGCCTCTCTTTAGATCTTATCAGCTTGGAAGCACCAGAAGCTTACAGATCCCTAGAATCAACTCAGAAAACAGGAAGAAAAATACACCTTAAGAGAAGAACCTAACTTTAACATAGAAGTTAGAAGTCAAGAAATAGAGCTGAAAAATGAGTAAACAGCAACAAAAAAGAACCTGACCATAAAAAGCTAATATAATAACGGAAAATCAAGACACAGACTCAGAACAAAACAACAGGGTCAAAACATGTACAAGCAAAGCCTCAAAGAAAAATATGAACTAGACACTAGCCCAACAAAAATTCCTTGAAGAGCTCAAAATGGCTTTTCACAATTACAAAAGAGAGGTGAAGGAAAATTTTGGAAAAGAAATGACAATTATGAAAGAAAATTATGAAAAGAGAGCCAACATCTTAGAAACAAAAAGGAGCAAATATCCACTGAAAAGAACTCCTTAAAAAAACCATAATTGATGAAATGGAAAAAAGAGATACAAAAATTCACCAAAGAGAAGAACTTTTTTTAAAAAATAGAATTGGCAAAATGGAAAAAGAGGGACAAAAACTCACTGAAGAAAATATAAATACAGTTTTCTCTTGATTCTTGTTTTAAATAATGGTCTGTCCTAGTTATTCTTCTTTTTCTACTCTATTCTTCTGCTAGTACTAGTACTAGTACTACTACTTTTTGTTTTTTGGTCTTTACTTGGCCAACCAGGATTAGAATGAGGTCCCAGAAATACCCAGTCCCTTCCCCTACACCCTTTTACATTTGACTAATCTTCTCCTTTGGAGTACTAAGTAACAGAAATAGTGTATTCTACCCTTGTCTTACCTCCATTTTCACTGGTGCATTCCTCTCCCCCCCCCTTGTTTTGAGCATTCTTTCTCTCATCTTTGATCTAACCCTTAGCAATTAGAGTATTCCACAGGAAAAAAGGCTCTCATCTCTCCTTCACCTTCTTCTTTACTGAGAAAATGGAAGTTGGACCTCATCATCTTATCATCATCATCACTAACATTTAAATAATGCCTACTATGTGCCAGGATCTGTACTAAGCATAGTACAATTATCTCATTTAATAATATGCATATAACAATTATCTCATTTAATAATCTGCATATAACAATTATCTCATTTAATAATATGCATATAACAATTACTGCATACCAAGCTCACCGCAGTCCTAGAAGATAGATGCTATGGGGTATGATGAGGAAACTGAGGCTGGTAGAGGTCAAGTGACTTGTCTGAAGTCACACAGTTAGTAGGTGTCTAAATTCAAATTTGAATTCAGTCTTCCTGACTTTAGGTAGAGCAATCCATCCACTTGAGCCGTGTGAGCTCCTTCATCCCCCTTATTCTATGTGTTAGAACTTTCTCATTCCACATACTCTCTTACAAAAAAAATACAAAAACTTCCCAACAATTAAAGCTACTCAAAAGTAGAATGGGGAATCATCAGTTGAGGCCCAGTGACTATTTACTAGGAAAGGCATACATAGTATTTTTCTGTTCACACATGGGTTTATCTAAATGACCTCTGTGGTCATTCTAGATGTGAGATGCTATGATTTTTAAGATCTTCCCTATATCAAGTTAGATAACCTTAATATTAACACTATGTATTAATTTTGTATATGTTTACATAGCTATATATGTGGAAATATATGTTTAAAAATTCAAAAAGCCTTAGCCTTTAAGCATAATTCTAGACATGTAATTTTTCATCCTATTTTAAAGAAAATGTTAATATCTGCTTTTATTTTAATAGTCTTTTCTAGAAGCCTGACTTAGCCTTTGTATTAGTAACATTTGGTGCAAAATTGAATGAAATTTAGTTTTATCAAATAAATGTCTATTTCAGTTCACCACGCATATTTTTCTAATAAGTAGTCAAAGTGAAGCTGAAATGACTGTAAAGTGTTTTTCTTCTCCTCTTCCTGTAAAGTACAAGAAACCACCCACATAACTTATAGTCAAATCTAAACTATTATAATAGCAATAGAAGCTTACATTTATATCTCATTTTATAGTTTAAAAGTATTTTATATACATTTTTTTCATCACTAATGCCAACAGAAGAATGCAGAGAAGTATATAATACGTAATACCAAAAGCCACACATTTGTGGCATTCAAATGTACAGTTTTTTTTCCCCAAAAGACCTTCTTCATATCTGTATCAGGAGTTTAGAGATTAACATTCTATTAAAATGAATACCAGATATTTTGTTGTTGTTGTACTAGAAATATGCTGAGTCAAACATTTCTTGAATTAAAAGAGGTTCTATCTTGAAGATCTTTAGATATATAGAGATATTATTTTAATAGCGTTTGTTAATGGGAGAATAATCCTGTGATAATTAAATTTGCATTCCCAGAAGACAGTATTTGACAGTAAGGGGAGAGGATATAAAATATAATGAACAAGGGCAAAAGGAAGAGCATAAAAATCCACAAACTTTCCACAAAATGAATAATGAACATTCATATAATTGAAGATTGTGTTCCCTCTAAAAACCTGTATATCAAGGCTATAAAGGTAAGCAAAAAGGTGAATATTGTTCCCCATTCACAATCAAAACATGGTACCGTTTTGAATACACTACAACTGTGCGTACTTAAAGTAGATAATTCAGTCTTTTCTTCAGCAAGATGGAGAATATTCATTTGTAGTTTAGTCTCTTCCACTTTGTGTGAAAATTCTGGCCATCATCACATACTCTTCCTTACTTAATTCTGGTCACAGAAAAAGTATCTTTACTACTCAAAAAAGCCAAACCTACCTGTCCCCTTTTCTCATTTCTTTTTACTTATCATTTGAATTTACTCTAGGTATAATCCTATCATTTATACATTTCAGTAATACCCTCTCTTATGGCTCCTTGCTTGTTTACAGTCGTGTTGTAGTTTCCTTAATCCTTTTTTTAAAAAGTCTTTCCTTGCCTTTTATGTCCTAAATGAAGATTAAATGTATTAATGTAATAATTTCCTCTCTTTCACTACCAGCCTGTTTTGAAAAAAAATTCTATACTTGATGCTTATGTTATTCAGTCATATCCAACTTTTTGTGACCCCATTTGGGGTTTTCTTATCAAAGATACTGGAATCGTTTTCCATTTTCGTCTCCAGCTCATTTTATAGATGAGGCAAACAGGTTTAAGTGACTTGCCCAGGGTCACACAGCTAGTAAGTATCTAAGGCCAGATTTGAACTCAGGAAGATGAGTCTTCCTGACTCCAGGCCTAGTGCTCTATGAAGTGTCACGTAGCTGTCCAACCAGTCTTTTATCAACTAATAAGGTCCATAACATTGTTAACATCAACTCGAAAGCATTAAGTTCTTTCTACATGCAAGGAAATTTGTATTAGAGGATACAAATAAAATTAATGAAACAAATCTTACTTTGTAGGAACTTAACAGTCTAATAGGAGAGATAAATACATATATTTATATGTAATGAATAAATATATACAGTATAAATGCAAAATAACCAAATACAAGTTATTTAGGGTAAGAAAGAATAAGCTGTTGGTGGGACCAGGAACGGCATCATATTGGAAACAGTACTAGAAGTTCATAATGGAGGAATAACGTGATTCTCTGAGGCAGAGATCTGGTGGGAGAGCATGTCAGGCATGAGGATAATGGGTGCAAAGGCACCATGTGTGAGGAATGGAGCAAAATCTAATTTGTGAGGATCCCACAGTGCAAGAGGAGAATTCACGTCCAGTGAATCTGAGAAGTACTGAGTCGGGACAAGATGGGTGAGATATTTTAAAAGCTGAACAGAAGAGTTTCTATTTTACTTTGGAGGACAATGAGGAATTACTGGAGCTTGAGTAGGGGAGTGACATAGGTAGATCTACACTTGAGGAAAATCAATTGTAGTGGGGACAGATGAAGCAGTGAGAACAAGTTAGAAGCTGTTAAAATCATTCAGGTAAGAGGTAATCAGGGCCTGAACTAAAGTGATGGCTGAGTAGAGATATGGGTTGGATGTGAGAGAGGCAAAAATGGCGAAATGTGGTAACTTCTTGCACATGTGGGGTGAGGAAAAGTCGAGTAGTTGAATTAGGACTGGGGGTGTGAAAGAGGAGGGGGTTTGGGAGAAAAAAATGTGTTGTTTTGGAAATGTTAAACTTAAGATATTTCTAGGAATTCAACATTGTAGTTATTGTTGTGGTAAGTATGAGAATTTATAATTAATAGTACTAATAATCCTCTCCACTGCCCTCCCCACCATGCCTCAGTTTAATGATATTCTATCAGCTAGTTCTTTTCCCTGCCTTGAACATGCTTCACTCTCAACAATGGCACTAACGTTTAAAACATTCTTCTCTCTTGGCTTTGGATGTGCACATGTGCGTGCACACACACACACACACACACCACCTAGATACCATCTGCTGGACAGATTCCTCTCCTACATGCTTGGCTGCTGTTGCCTTCTTTTTTCCCTTTCTTCATCAGTATCCAGTTAAGTACACTTAGTGTATTTATTTTTTTAAAAAAGATGGATATCTGTGGCATATTTTTAAAGATTTTCATGCATATTATCAGTTTGGCATGTATATCCATTTTGCTGAACATTTAACTTGCTCAGATTTCTTGCCAATTGTGATAAGGATTTCAAGTTCTTCAGCGATTACTGTCAGCCCAGCATCAGGCCAGAACATAACAGCTTTACAAGCAGTTGTTTACAATGTGAAAATTAGCTACAGCTTTCCTGTGTCATAACCAGGTTTTAGTCCCACATCTTTTGACCATCAATGCAATGCTATTTCTTACAATAGGGCTACTTTAGAACTTGGCAAATATTAGTGAATTTATCTAGATAGCTGGTATCTGTAAACTTTTCATATAAAGCAGTATATGGCCAAGCGATTTGCTCAGTTCTGAGGCAAAGATGTGTTCATTTTGAATGTGATAATATATGTTAGAATGGATCAGTATGAACACCAGAACTATGATTTTTTGAAAAAAAATTCATTTTAAACTTCAAAATGAGAAGAAATTAAAAAGAGTATTTTCATGTACATAGAATATAAAGAGAGGATTCAATCTAAAACCATGCATTTCCATTTCAGACTATTTACTTTAAAAAGAAACAACTATGTAACAAGTACTACATGTTGTTTTCAAGTTTTCCCTAATTTTTCTGTGCTTCCTTCTTTGTTTTCTCTTATTCTCTGCTGTGCCCATTCAATTTTTTTTCTTCTTCTCTGGCTCCCTACCCTGCCCTAGAGAAGAAGACTACAATTAAACACAAATATGTGTATGTACACACACACACACACATACACACATATAGAACCATGATATATATACTTCCATTTATGAGTTTTTTCTCTGGAAGTAGATAGCATCTTCCTTCATAAGTCCAAGTCTTTCCATGTTTTTTCTGTAATCAACCAGCTCATCATTTCTTATAGAACAGTAGTATTCTATTACAATCATATACTACAACTTGTTTAGCCAATCTGACAGGTGTAAGATGATATTTCAAAATTGTATTAATTTGCATTTTTCTCATCAAGGATGATTATAGCATTTTTTCATATAATTACATATAGTTTTTTATTTCTTCATTGAAAAGAATGCCTATTGGCTACTCTGCATGGCAGCAGCTTTTCTTTCTCTACAGTAGTCACCCATGACCCCTGACTCCCCAGCAACTGTGTCAAAGGGACCTGCAGTTGGCATCAGCACCACTTATTCCTGTGTGGGAGTCTGCCAACACAAGAAAGTGGAGATCATTGCTAATGACCAAGGAAACAGAATCAACCTTAGCTGGTTGGTCCTTCGTGACACAAAATATAATCAATGATGCTGCAAATAATCAAGTTGCAATGAACCCTCACCCACACAGTTTTTGATGCCAAACATCTGATTAGTCACAGATTTGATGATACAGTTGTACAATCAGACAGGAAGCACTGGCCTTTTATGGTAGTGAATGATGCAGGCAGGTCTAAGGTCCAAGTGGAGTACAGTGGGGAGACCAAAAGTTTCTATCCGGAAGAAGTATCTTCTGTCATCTTGACCAAGATGAAAAATTGCTGAAGATTACCTTGGGAAGACTCCCAAATGATGTGGTCATAGTACCATCCTATTTCAACAATTCCCAACATCAAGCCACCAAAGATGCTGGAACCATCACTGGTCTCTCAACGTGTTCCAAATCATTAATGGTCTGCTGCTATTGCTTATGGCTTGGACAAAAAGATTGGTGCCAATAGGAACATGTTGATCTTTGACCTTGGATGTTGTACTTTTGATGTCTCCATTCCTACCATTGAATATGACATCTTTGAGGTCAAGTCCACAGCTGGGGACACCCACTTGGGTGGGGAGGACTTTGACAACCAAATGGTCAGCCATTTCATTACTGAGTTTAACAACAGCAAAGAAGGACATCAGTAGGAACAAGGTGACTGTCATCTTTGCACTGCTTGTGAATATGCAAAACCTACACAGTCTTCTAGTACCCAGGGCAATATTGAGATTGACTCTCCCTATGAAGGTATTGACAAATATACATCAGTTACCCAAGTCCAATTTCCAAGAGCTGAATTCTGATCTCTTCTGTGGCACACTGGACCCTATGGAAAGGAATTAAGAGATGCCAAACTAGATAAATTACAAATTCATGACATAATCTTGCTGGGTGGTTCCACTTGAATCCCCCAAATCCAGAAGCTTCTGCAAGACTTCTTCAATGGCAAGGAGATCAAAAAGAGTATCAGTCCTGATGAAGCTGTTGCTTATGGTGCCACTGTCCAGGCAGCCATTTTGTCTGGAGGTAAATCTGATCATGTACAACAGTTGCTGCTGTTAGAAATAACCCCTTTCCCTTGAAATTGAAACTGTTGGTGAATTTATGACTGTTCTGATCAAATGTAATAGTACCATCCCCACCAAGCAGATCCAGACCTTTACCACCTATTCAGACAACCAGCATAGTATGCTTATTCAGATTTATAAAGATGAGAGAGCAATGACAAAAGATAACAACCTGCTTGGCAAATTTGAGCTCACAGGAATCCCTCCAGTACCCAGAGGTGTCCTCAGATTGAAGTAACATTTGACATTGATGCAAATGATATCGTCAGTCTTTCTATGGATAAGAGCATAGGCAAGGAAAATAAGATCACCATCACCAATGATAAAGGACATCTGAGTAAAGAAGACATTGAGCATATGGCCAAAGAGGCTGAGAAATACAAGGCTGAGGATGAGAAGCAGAGAGACTATATGTCCTCCAAGAATTCCAACATGAAGGCTCCTGTAGAGGATGAGAAACTGCAAGGCAAAATTGATGATGAAGACAAACAGGAGATCCTTGACAAACATAATGAAATAATCAGCTATCTGGATAAGAACCAGACTGCTGAGAAGGACCAATTTGAGCATCGGCAGAAAGAATTGGAGAAGATCTGGAGGCCCATCATTACTAAGCTGTGCCAGAGTGCAGGGGGCATGCCAGGAGCCATGCCTGGTGGGTTGCCAGGGGTTAGAACAGTCTCATCTGGAGGTGCTTCTTCTGGACCCACCATTGAAGAGGTCAACTAAATATACCATAAAAAAGAGCATTCCACATAGCTTTCCAAAAATTGAAGGATTCACATTTGTAGCCAAGGCAGTAGCAGTTTTAAAGTAATGTTTTAAGCTACTGTGTAAATCTGGGTATTCTGAATACTTTAATGTGTACAGAGGGAGATAAGTAAACAACATTGAACTTTATCAGTACTGTGAACAAATGAAAATGCAATTCTTGTCCTGGAGAATAAAATCTATTTAAAATTGGCACCGTAAAAAAGTCCCTGTTTATAGCTTTTAACCATTTATCAATTGGGGAAAAACTCATTTCTTATAAATTAAACAGAGTACTTTATTGATAAATGAGATCTTAATCTGAGAGACTGCCAATGAAATGTTTTTCCTAATCTTCCTCTTTCCTTCTAATCTTGGATACATTGGGTTTTTTTGTGCAAGAACATTTTAATTTAATATAATTGAAATTATCTATTTTAAACTTCCTGATACCTCTCATTTGTTCATAAATTGTTCTACTCTGATAGATAATATTTTCCATGTTCTTCTAATTTTCTTGTGTTATCTTTCTTTATATCAAGGTCATGTGTCCATTTTGACCTTATCTGGGTATAAATGTACCATTACTTTGGTATATTTGTACATTGGTGAAAATCTAGTGGTTTAAGATATTCGTAGATGCCCAATTTCTACCAGACTGCTTTTCAGCTTTCCCAACAATTTTTAGCAAATAATGAATTTTTATCCTCAAAACTTAAATCTTTACATTGGTCAAACACAAGGTTATTACAATCCTTCACTACTATGTATTATGTATCTATTCTATTTCACTGATCTACCTTTCTGTTTCCTATCCAGTACCAGATGGTTTTGATATTTACTGCCTTATAAAATAGTTTCAGATCTGGTACTGCTGAGCCTCCTTCTTTTACTTTTCTCCCCATCATTTTCTCTGAAATTCTTGACCCTTTGTGCTTCCGAATGAATTTTGTTATTCGTTTTTATGACTCAATAAATATTTTTAGTAATTCAGGTAAGATGTCACTGAATAAATAGTTCAGGTAAAATTGTCATTGTTATTATATTGGTTTTACCTACCCATGAACAATTAATATTTCTTCAGGTATTTAAATCTGAGTTTATTTGTATAATGAGTATTTTATAATTATGTTCATGTAGTTCTTTGAGTCGTTTTGAGTAGATATATTCTCAGATATTTTATACAGTCTACAGTTATTTTAAATATCTCTGGCTATCTCTTCTCACAGGGTTTTGTTGGTGATATATTAAAATACTGATGATTTATGTGGGTTTATTTTGCATTCCACTACCTTACTAAAAGTACTAATTTTTTCACTAATTTTTAGCGGAATCCTCAAGATTTTCCAAATATATCATTGTATTTTCTTTAAAAAGTTCATTAGTTCAAATTTCATTCTAATGCCTTCCATTTCTTTTCCTTCTCTAACTGCTATTGCTAACATTTCTAAAACAATATTGAATAATATTGGTGACACAGTGTAGTTTCCTTATTTATCTCTTTTAATTAAATTTATTTTAGCTTTAAGTTTGAAATTATAATCGTATCTCTGATTTTTTTACATTAGCAGAAGCGTAATAATTCTACTCCAGCCCTTTATTTTAACTCTGTGTGAATCTCCCACTTTTAGTTGTGTTTCTGGTAAGCAATGTATTGTCAGATTCTAATTTTTTAATCCAATCTGCTATCCATTTCCTTTAAATTCATCTCACTTAGGAAGTTATAATTACTAGCTGTGTATTTCCTTCCATTCTGTTTTCCTCACTACTTATCCTTCTCTCCTTGTATACCTTATTCCTCCTTACGTGTCTAATTTACTTCTAACACGACCTTGCAGTTCTGTTTTTAAGTTTATCTACCCCAATACGAGTCCATCCCTCATCCCATCCCCTTGCCCTCTTATTTCTTTATACGTTTAGAAGACTTCTATACCCTTCTAGATTTGTACTTTGTTCTCTTTACCTGAGATCTGATGAGAGTAAAGCTTCCACCACTGCTAGCCCTCCACCCCTACTTGCTTCTTCTGTATCAGTTCTTCCTTTCATGCTTCATTTGTATGAGATAATTGCTCCTTTTTACCTCTTCCTACCCAGTTTTACTTTTCAGAATCAACCATCATACTCAGCTCAAGCCTTTCTTTCAAACTAGCCAAGTAATGACAACAGTCTTAAGAGAACTGATTACAGGAGTAGCAAGGTCAGAGAAATTTTCCTTAATAATTTCTTGTAATATTGTATCAAGACTCTTTTTGGTTGCTACTTTCAGGTAGTCCGATAATTTTTATATGGTTCATTTATTATGCTCTCTTCATCAGTCGTTTCCCTCGTGTCTCATATTCCCTTTTATTTTTGCATTCTTTTGATTTTGTTATTTCTTGGTGTCTTATTACATCATTCATTTCCCCTTTTCCAGTTCTAGTTTTCAAGGAGTTATTTTCTTCTTTAAGTTTTTGGATCTCTTTTATCAGTTCGTTGACTTTCTTCTCATAATTTTCTTAATTGTCTTGAATTGCTCTTATTTTTTTTCTTAATTCTTCCTCTGTCTTTCTTATTTGGTATTTAGTTTTTCTTTTTTTTTCCTTAGTTCTTTCAAGAACTATTTTTGGGCTTGTGACCACTTGATGTTTCTCTTTGAATTAGGAATGGCTTTCTAAACATCACTATCTTCCTCTGAATGTGAACCTAGATCTTCTCTATCCCCTTAGTGGGTGTCTGTGTTTAGATTCTTTCTCCTTTGGTTGTTCATGTTGATTTTATTTTGTTTTATTTTTAGCAGCTTGTTGTAATCACCACTAGATCCGAGGAGTGGGGAATGGTACCCAAGGCCTCAGGTCCTTACTACTGTGATTTTCTGAGGTCCATCTAGGTGCCCAGCCTTGGGCATACTGCTCCATTCCCAGATCATGGGCAGGGCCCCCAGCCATGCCATCCTGTTCTTGTTTTCTGCAGTCTCTTGTGGCTCTCTGCTCTGCCCTCAAACTGAAACCAGGGTTTCTACTCTCCTCCAAGTATCCACAGCAATCTGGGTTCCTGCTCCACTGCTACCACACTCAGCAGACATGAGCTTGCTCTTCCAAATCAACAACCATAGCCTGTGCCCACTTCTGGTCAGTTCGGCAGTGCTTGGCATCCTATAACAGCAGAAAGTCCTTCAGTCTTCACCTGTCCAACCTTTACACTGTCCACAAAGTGAAAGTTCCTGAGGCCAAGGCCAAAGCTACCTCCTGAACTAGCTGCTTCCAAAGGTGTTTGCACTTTATGCTTCAGTGGGGTCAAACTTTGGCCCCTGTAGGTTGTCTTTCCTTATATCCTCCTAAGTTATCTCAGGAGGGCATCTGCTCAATCCTCAATTTTATTTATTTATGCCTCTCTGTTCATTTTGAGACAATTGTCTTCATTTTTTTTTGGAGGAAATTGGGAGAGCTTGGAATTTTTTGACCTACTTTACCATCTTTCCCAAGTCTTCTGCCCACCAGACCTATTCTACAATCATGAAACAAATTTTAAATATCTGATTATAGAAAGAAAGTGAGAATTTGATTACTAATCATAAGTAGACCCAAAGAGACAAGAGAAAGGAGAGAGAGACAGAGTGGGGCAGGGGTGGGGGACAGGTCAGATTTCAGAGTACCTTGAGTCTGAACTTAGAAAGATAAGAGAAAGGTGCAAAGGCAGATTTCAGAACTGCATCAGCCAATATTGAAGCTGAAAGTGATGGATACTATAGTAGCTTTTGAGGGATAAGTCCGGGAGAGCAGAGGAGTAGCTTGCAACAAGAAAATCAGAGAAGACACTCAAGTGAGAGATAATTTTGCCCATTTGCCCAATGGGATGTTAGTCAGGTATAACATAAATTTAATTAAGCTTATTAATGGAAGTATCGATTCAGCACAGAAATTGTTTGTCAAAGACATTTAGGATGTTACTGTGATAGAGGACCCAATGTTTATAGTTAGAGAGTTGATTTACCCACCTACACCTCCCCCTTCAAGCACATGGGTTTTCTTCATCCATGTGCCTCTAGCATATTTACAGGTGAGTGATATTCAGTCCCCAAGATTTTGACTACATTGATTACAAAGTGTGGCTAGATTGTGATTTATTATTGCTGCATTTGCTTCTCTCTGAGAGTTCAAGTATAACAGTAGGTGGTAGTCCTTCTCTGAGAACCTAGACCTGTTAGCATGAGGGCAGATTAGAGTGAGTGAATCCTGAATCTGTTCCACATGTCCTGTATGAGGAGCTATGAGATCCTTTTGTGGTTGGCTAAATTTAACATACTTGTTAAATTGTGAGACAAAATGATTTGATCTAGTTATCAGATTAAATCTATAAAACATTCTGCAGGAGGACTTTAATGGTCAGTCAGTCAACAAGGATTTGCTAAGCACTTAACTATGTCCTAGGAATTGTGCTAGTTGCTGGGGTTACAAATGCAAAGAATAAAACAATCCCTAATTGAAAGGAACTTCCCCCATCTGCTCGAGCTTTCTGCTTCAAGCATCCAATCCGTCTATTCTTGCGTGTACTTGGTTATTTACATGTTGTTTCCCTTGAGCTCCTTCAGGGAAAAGAGTTTATTTCTCCTTCTTTGTATCCCCATTGCTTAGCACAGTGTCTGATGTAGAGAAAATGCTTAATAAATGTTCATTATTGCTGTTCTGTATCCTGTCATGCATTATGTCCTTACTTGAAGGGAAAAGAGAGTTAAAATATTGAAACCAATCTTTAAGATGATTGTAGTACATATTTTTGTGGTGCAGTTATAAAAGTATTAGTGATTAATTATAAGAGCAAGAGATAAACAAAGTTGCTGTTCAGATGTTTATGAAATAATCAGGGAGCCATATGTGTATTGAGAGGGACAGCGGGATTGAAGCTGAAGTTTTTACTGTCCCTTAGCAATTTTCTGGGTGACCTTGAGAGATTCATCTAACCTCAATGCCAAGTTATTTATAAAACAAGAGCAATGCCAACTTCCTACAGGCACAGTAAGGATTAATTTGGTCTATTGAAAGGCTCTCCATAAATGCCATACATTATAATAACCATGACTGGAAAGAAAAGGCAGTAAAGCTACCATTGCAGTGTTCTCTAATAGGAACTGCATTTATAAGGATATATAAAGGTTACCACTATTCATAATTTATGTCATAAAGAAATAGATCAAGAAAAATAGTGATGCTCTCTTCTCTCAGATAAGTAAAACATGTCTGTAGTTGTGAGGGGATACATTTCTCCCTTTTACACTCCTCAGTGGACAGTGTGAAACTGGTGACTTGTAGTACATAAAATTGATTTATAAAGAAGAATAATAGCTCTTGCCTTCATTTAAGTCAAGAGAAATACAGTGGCAGAAAAGCTTACATCATATTTGGCTAAGATGGGTTTAGAGGCAAGAAGAGCCTTATATTCATGGGACTTGAAATTTGCTAGGAAATCTTTATGCATGTAAAAGCATAAAAAGCAAAGTAAAAACTGCCTTCTCCAGAAAGGTCTAGAAAATATTATACATGATCTTTTCCCATGTAAGTCAACAATCCAGTAACCAGAATTAACATTGAAAGAAAATGCTTCCATTCTCCATCACCTGTCAATGCCTTTTTACTATTGCTTTTGCATGGAATGTTTTTCCTTCTTGTCCCCAACTAAGCTTAAATCTTACCTTCTGCAAGAAGACTTTCTAATCCTCCCCACAATTCTAATGCCTTCCCTTTGAGATTATCTCTGGTTTGCTATATGTATACACACACATGTTAAATCTACATAGTTGTTTGCATGTTTTCTCCATTAGAATGTGAGCTCCTTCAGAGTAGGGATTGTTTTTGCTTCTCTTTGAATCCCTGATGCCTGATACAAAGTAGAGTACTTAATAAATGTTTTTTGCTTTGACTTATTTTTATATTTGTTTCCTTAGGGGCTAGCATAGTATTTGGGATAAAGGTGGATACTTAATAAATGTTGAACTGATTTCATTTTAGTTCAATTCATTTCAGCAAGTTTTAGTGGCAGGAACACAGGACAGGCAAACTGGAAACCTAACCCAAGCCATGACATTAATATTAGGAAAGACATCTGACCCTTAGGCTCTCAGTTTTCTTGTCTATATGATGAGGCAGTTTCATTAGACAACTTCTACATCATTTTTCAGCTTAATTGTAGATATGTCACTTGCTTGTTTGTAGCCCTAGGATAGGTACTACAAGAAGGCAAAAAGGAAATAGTGACTTTTGCCCTCAACAAACTTACAGTCTTGTTGGGGTAAATAAATGTCAACATTGTGGAATTCTGCCTCTCAAGAAGCATACCTGGGCTCAAGAAATCCTTGCTGTTCAAAGGGAGGTTTTTATGAACAAATAGCCTGAACATGGGCCCCTACGATCAAACGTCAGGGAAATTGAAGCTGATATCTTTCTTTTGAAAATGAGTCTGCACGACTTCCTTGCGAACATTTTCCAGCATTTCACAATGTTAGGTCCTGTCTAATCTAAATTCTCTCTCTCCTTTTTTGTTGTTTTGTTTTACCGCCATTCATCCTCAGTGGAAACAAAGCCCAGCTGCTCACTGTCACTAATCTAATACTCTTCATGTACTTAAAGATCATTATTAAGTCCCTCTCCTGTCAGGCTTGTCTTCTCCTTTTTGTTTTCAGTGCTGGAAAGAATCCTAGATCATGCTGTGACACAGGTAAAGAGATGACAGTCTGTGAAAAACCAAACCGCTAAAGCCCAGCCAACCTGTCCTGTGCTTGCCAGCAGTCTTGTTCCTCTCCCATACATGGATCTGAAGGGAAAAGTAAAAAATAATTTTCATATCATGAACCATGATAAAAACAATAGTCGATATTTATGTAGCATTTCAAATTTTCCAAAGTTTCACTTTATCTCCTTTGATCCCTAGAGAGGCAGAAAGGTAGCATGCTTTGATGCAAAAAACTCTTGAGTCAGGTAAGACCAGTCTTTGGAACCTTCCTCTAACACTCAAATTCTTGAATAGACATGGGTATTGTCTAGGAGTCTTAGTTTCCTCACTATTCTGGTGGCAATAATATTATGCATAGTACCTACCTTGGCATGTTATTGTGAAGATGAAATGGTTACACTTTATTTGATAATAGCAAGAGTAATGTATTGACCAGAAGTATTAATAATTGCTATATTAGCAAAACTTAGGATAAATGGTAGAGCATTGAATGTTAAGAAACCTTTTCAATTAAGAGTCAGACGATACATTATACCCTACATGGATTACTGAAGTACACTCAGAAGAGAAAAATACCCAACACAAAGAACATCTACACTTAGAGGGAAGATGAAAACTAGCAAAGACCATCGAGAAGCAGTGAAGTGAACAGAACCGGGAGAGATTATCCAGGAAGAAGAGACTGTCAGTAATGTCAAAAGCTATGGAATGGTCACTACAATGAGACCTGAGAAAAGACCATTAGGTTTGGAAATTGAAAGGTGACATTGGTGACATTTGGGGAAGCAATTTCAGTAGAGTGGTGGGGTTGTGCACTAGGTTACAAGAGATCTAGAAGTCAACAGATGGTGAAGAAATGAAAGCAACTGAGACTTTTTTTTTCTTCAGAAGATTAGAAATAAAATGGAAAATTTAGAGTTTGATCAACTGCGTATAAGAAAACCTAATGGAAAAAATTTTAATGAGCATAATTTTAGAAGGAGGATGGGTAACATCAAGGTCACAAGAAATGAGTTGACCCTAACAAGCAATAGTGTCACCTTATTCATAGTAAAGCTGGGCAGGAGATGGACAAATGGAGGAGTAGAGGGATGAAAACCCTCAGAACTGATAGCCTCTATCTTCTTAGTGAGGATGGGAATTTAGGTCATCTGAATGTGGAGAGGTAAGGTTGGAGTATGGGGTTTGAAGTGAGAGGAGATTGGAAAGAGCCACTATGGCCATTTGATAGAAAGTCAAAGAGGAATGAAAAGGACTTATTGGAAGCTTTAAAACTAGAGAGCATGTTAGATAATCACAGAAGTTCAGAGACTCAGTCTGCACATATTGCCCTCAATCTTAATCCTTTCCTCTAGTAACGTTCAGCAGATATCATCTTTCAGCAAGTGGGCCCTTTACTTATTCCTGATTTACCCAGAAAGATGAGGAGATAGAGAATTCAGTAATGATGTTTCAAATTAAATCCATGTGTAATTTAACATTGTTGTTCTTTGTCTTTTGTTGTCAAAGAGGACCCATGACATCATGAAAGTGAAGTGTTGACTTGCAAGTGAATTGTATTTAAGTAAGGCAGGGCAACATCAAGGCAAAGATGATCAGGAAGAGGAGAGAATGACAAAAAATGGTTAACAAACAAAGTAGAGGTGTAAGAAATGGAAATGACCAAATGTTTATCAACTTTATAGAACCTAACTCCTATGTCATTAATATTTTCTTCAAGAAGACAA
Organism: Potorous gilbertii; assembly: GCA_028658325.1. Taxonomy (NCBI): domain Eukaryota; kingdom Metazoa; phylum Chordata; class Mammalia; order Diprotodontia; family Potoroidae; genus Potorous; species Potorous gilbertii. The sequence continues at coordinate 102,993,532 of CM053770.1, forward strand.
TTCATTAATTCTAGATATAAGAAACACACCACATTTATACCCCTGTCCCCAAAGAAGGTGATTATATTTAACAGGAAAAAAATGTTTACAGATATGGGTATAATTTTTAATAATCTACATGTAATAAGATATAATCAATAATAAAATATAAGAAAAAATAAAAAGATAAGATACAAATCAAGCTACAAACTGTAGCTAAAGAACTTGAAATTAAAATGATTATAACTATGATTATCTAGTTTTAAATTACCCATCTGGGACAGAGATGGGTAGCTTGTAATTGATAAACTACTGCTATGTGACACATAGATCTTCTATTAGATGTGAATTTTTCTCATTCTTTTTCATATTCTGATTTGGCAAAGACATTAGTATTATTTTTGTAAGACCTTGCTTTAGTGATTAATATTCTAGAAAAAATTTCATTACTTTCAGTTGTATTGCAGTAAAGATCCATTTACATTCAGAAAGTGAAAAAAATTAATCAAACACACCAAAAGAGCTTTGGAAAATTTAAAGATTAGTAATGGAAAAAGTAAATCTCACGGTGATAATTTAAGTCAGATAAGTTTAAAGACATCACATTTAGAAAAAAATAATGAATTTAATGCTCTTCTTAGGAATGTTACTACAAAGTATAATTCAGTGCATAAAGTTATGTATTATTGGACAGAAACAACAATGAAATCTTTTTAAATTATTTTGATTTATTAAAGTTCTATTTGGCCTTATGAAGAACTAAATTCACCATGGATAGCAGGTGATAAAAAGTGTATGTCTAAGTGAAATGTTAAAACATTAAATTGATTTGAAAACTAGTTAAAATTTGGTAGATAATAACAGAATCAAACTGTTCCAATCCTCCCAGCTATATGAAAAGCTAATGAGATAGCACTTGTAATCTCTTTTGCTGAGGCTAAAAGAGGTTTTAGTTGAAGTAATTTGTAGAAGAGTGAGAAATAGTTTAACAGTAGTTCACGTATCAGATTTAATGTCAGCAAATTTATTAGGAAAGAAGTTAATGGATTGGGATTCAACTCCACTTGTTAAACCATGGTTGAATCTCAACCAGAAAGCAAAAATCAACAAAACTCTTCTGTGAGAATCAATTGACTGTATAATTTATAATAAATAATATTGTATATTTTGCTATTTGTAAACTGGGTATAACATATCAATAAAAATTGTGCCACATAGATATGTATGTATGTATGTATATATATATATATATATATATATATATATATATATATATATATACATATATATATGTCTGTATATACATATACACAGATTTTTTTCATAGTTGGTTAAACATTTAACATCATACTACTGATTACAAGTATTTTGTACACACACTGAAACTGAACAGTGACCTAAATGAAGATCTGTAGTACTTTGGTTAATTATCCTGTTTAAAATTTAAAGGAAAATATGAACAGTAGTCAACATAATAAAAGTTGGATGAGTTGTTATCTGTACTGTTGCAGGAGATAGCCACATTGATGAGATCATAAATCCATCACATTATATTTAGTAATCCTATTGCCTTAAAAAATGTCCAATTATACACAAGAATTTTAATTAAAATTTAAAAGCTGTCCCTAACTAAGCAATATGTTGCCACTGATTCTACTTATTAAAAGTTTCTTTTTCTAAGCTAATAATACTTTACTGTTATAATAGCTTTATTTCTACCCATAATTATAGTTTTCTTGTTAATGAGATAAATTTAGTTATATAATCTCTGTAACTCCTAGTATCTCCTATAACTGCTGTCTTCAGACAAAAAGGTCAAGGTTATATGAGTTACTTCACAAAAGTCTAGAAATTATTGTTATATTGGACCATAAAGTGAAGCTTTTAGAGGAAGTGTTTTAATATAAAGTATGAGTGACTTTCCTTTGTTGGGGGGATGTTTGACTTAATGAGTGTACAATTGATCCTGGAATCAGTAAGAACTGGATTTGTATGCTGCTTCCATTACATGCTGCATCTATGAGAGTGAACAAGTTAGTTAACTTCTCAATTGCCCAGTTAACTATCTCATCCTGTAAGTTACAGAAGAATAGCTGATCTAACTTCATGGCATTTGATGTTCTTGTTATTTTTATGTTTATCAAATTATTTCTACAGTTTTCTACACTGAGAAAATTGCTCTGTATGCCACCACCCACAACACAGTGGCCACTTTTCCTCTTTAAACAAAACAAACCAAATCTGATTGGGTCTAATCGTTGACCTCTCATGAAAACTAACATTTGGAAAAGTCTCTTAAACTCCATGAACCTCTTTTATTTCATCTGAAAAATTACAGGATTGAATTAGCTGACCTCTGAGGGGTCTTCCCATTCTAGACAAGCTCTTTGATCCCAGAATGCTAGCAGACAGCCTCTAAAATTTATCCCAATTTCCTTTTAGAATATTCTGACACAGAAAAGAGCTTTTCCAATTTGCTTCATTTACTTTTTACAAATTGTTTTTTCAATTCAAATTGCATATTTTTTATTGTTCTGGACTGAGAACTGTTTCACTAGATTTTTTTTGAAAGGAGTAGGAGGAGAGAAGGCACCCAAGTAGTTTCAATAAAAAGTGCCTCTTTGAATTTAACTGTCCCCAGCACCCCTTAACTTATTGTCACTGACCTTTAGAATGAAGCAGAAGTACTTTCCTCGATGTTATGGCATTGTTTCAGAGGTAAAATGAAGTGTTGTCAAAAATGGGGCGTGTTTGACACCCTATTATTCCTTCTCATCCTTTTTGATAGCTCTTACTAAGCTTTTTGGCTCCATGGCGTCCTCAACCAGAAATCACCTGCTTTGCAGTGTCTTTCTATGGAAAGCGTAAAGCTGAAGAACTTTAGTTACCTTTTTTTTTAGGTTTTGTAACTTCAGCAGACACTTGAATTATCACCATTCTTTTGAAAATTTGCCTTGTAATTTCAGAGTAACTGCAATAGTTACCTCCACTTGCTGCTGTAATAAACTCCTAAAAAAAAGACAGAATTTCCTTGTTAGACCCATTAAATAGCTAAGCCTATTTAATGTATGTGGAATACTTTCAGTAAAGAAAATCCTAGGACCAGACTCAGGCTTGTGGGGGCGTTCAGATAAATTCATTCCAAGTGTACATCCTGCTTCTCAGAGTTAAGAGCAGCAGAAATATTCATGCTAATGTTAGTCTGCCTGCCGGCTCTTATAGAATTTATTTCAAGAAAAAAAAATTAAAGGAGCCAGTGGCAAAAAAAGTCGAAGAAAAGTAGAATGCTACAGTGAAAGACTTGTTTCCCCATAGTTGTGCCTGACATATGAAACTCAGATGTCCCAATAAACATTTGTCCTTGAAAATAATTTATATACTATTATCAATCAAATATTTGAGTGAGAAGTTGTGTAGTGTAGTGGATAGACTGGCTTCAAGGTCTGGGTTCAAATCATTCCTCTGACACATAGTGATTATTGTATGAACATGAGCAGTAACTTGGTCTCTTAATACCCCAAGTCACGTGTCAGGAACTAGTTGTAGAACTTCATTGATGGGAGTGTTTTCTCACCCAGAGTTTTCTATAACAGTGAAATCATAGAGAAAGCCAGATATGTAAATGGATAGATATGTACCTACATACAAATATGTATGTATTTTATATATGTGCATATACCTAGATCTTTAGAAGTAAACAGAGAGAGAGAGAGAGAGAGAGAGAGAGAGAGAGAGAGAGAGCCTCTATTGTGTACAAAACTTTATGGGAACTTTTGCTATGTGAAAAATCTATGTTACTTGAGACCAAAAAATCAAGGGACTGTAATGTAAAGAAAATAAAGTAGTCTCTATAAAGGCATTATGTTGTTGGAGAAAATAACCAATCTATTTTGCTTCATTTCATATTTCAGTACTTTAAGGATCTGAAATTTCCTTAGTGTGAGTACTCCCTACATCAAAGCAGATCACAGTCCCTCTGTAACTTAATGAATGGTCTTTGAGACTTACTGTGGCAAAAATAAATGTCATTGTTCTTATCATTTTTCAATCACATCTGACTCTTTATGACTCCATTTGGAGTTTTCTTGGCAAAGATACTGATGTGTTTTTGCTATTTCGTTCTCCAGCTCATTTCACAGATGAGGAAACTGAAACAAACAGGGTTAAAGTGACACTCAGGATAACTAGTAAGTGTCTGAGGCCAGATTTGAACTCAGAAAGAGGAGTCTTCCTGATTCCAGGAATATTCCACTTATATCCACTGCACCATCTAACTGGCAATTGATATTGTATTTCAAAAAGGAAATTTTCATGTATACATATACATACATACACACACACGTGTGTGTGTGTGTATTGGAATCATCATTCTTTAAGAGTTTTATTTCATCTCCTGGGGTTAAGAATGTTAGCAAAATTGGAGAAAAAACAGCTCAATGTGTTGATTTACAATTTAGTGAAGATGACAAGTGGTATCTGTGTTTATGAAGAAGATACTGGTTTTAAAGGATAAATATGTTCACAAATAAACTTACTTGAGTCCCATATTAACTGAAAAAGAGAGAATGAAAATAGTAGTATATTTTTGTGTTATCCAGAAAAAGTAATAATATGTATATGAATATTAGGAGAAATAACGATTTTCCTAGTAAGAAAAGAACCAAAACAGGGATGTAATTATTGTGTGTGGTTATAATTAAAGTCAAATGAAATAGGATTGACCGTAGAAGGATCCTTGATAAAGCTTGAGAGTCTTAAATAAAGTATTTTAATTCTTAAAAGGATAAATACTAAACACACGACTTTCAACAATAGGAAGAAATCCATTTTTTTAAACTATAGTTGGCTGCCATCACATCCTTCCTTGAAATCTCTCTTATCTATATTAAATTCTGTTGAAAGAAGAACTAAAAGACTTGATATAGGTAGTTCCTATTTTTGACCTTTTAAGCCAGGGAGATAATTGTGAAAGATTGTTTCTGGCTTTTCCCTAATTCCAACACTTTTTCTCCTGTCTTATTTGCACACTTACCAAATGAATTCCTATGTGTTCCTAATCTTAATTTTCTAGGTTTGTGGTGGTTTTGCCCAGGCCTTCATATTACCAGACTGCAAAGAAAGGAATTGTGTATACTACTTTGGGTTGGAGTGCAAGGACTAACTTTGAAGCAGTACCTTTTTTCCTGCCTTACCCTAATTGCACTCTAGTTTCCCAGTATCACCATTTCAAGTTCTTTAACAACACATGAACTTTCTTCTTTAAAATCAATTTATTTTTAGTTATCAACATTCCTTCCATAAGATTTTGAGTTCCAACTTTTCTCCACATCTCTCCCCTCCCCCCATCCCAATATGGCATTTAATTTGAATAGGTTCTACATATACATTCATATTGAACCCATTTTCACATTAGTCATGTTGTAAGGAAGAGTTAGAACCAATGGGAGAAACCATGAGAAAGAAGAAACAAACAAAAAGAAAGAGAGAGCAAATAATATGTTTCAATCTTCATTCAGACGCCATAGTTCTTTTTCTGAAGGTATACAGCATTTTCCATGGTGAGTCCTTTGGAGTTGTCTTGAAACCTTGCATTGCTAAGAAGAGATAAGTCTATCAAAGTCAGTCATCACACTTTATGGCTGTTACTATGTACAATGTTCTCCTGGTTCTGCTCATTTCACTCAGTATCAGTTCATTCAAGTCTTCAGCTTTTTCTGAAGTTTGCCTATTCATCGAGGCTTATAGCACAGTAGTATTGCATTATATTCGTATACCATGCTTTGTTCAGCCATTCCCCAGAGGATGGATATCCTGTCAATTTCCAATTCTTGGTCACCACAAAAAGAGCTGCTATAAATATTTTTGTTCATGAGGATCCTTTTCCCTTTTTTATGATCTTGATTGGAATTTCATTCCAGTTCCTCCTATGCTTGCTAGTTTCCAAACTGTCAACTACCTTAAAAACGTTAATGATGATAGGAAAAAAGGTAGACTCCTATGAGAGAATAGCCTTTTTTGTTGGAAAAGTATAGATTAAGAGTGGTGGAAAGATTCTTATAGGTCATCTAATCTAGCTTTATTATTGCATGTTCAATGTGTTTTTTCTCATAAAACTTGGTGTTAGGATTTTAGGAATTTGTTGCCTAGGGGGGCTGCTGAGGGGTGAACTCTTAAAGAGAACTTGGGGAATATGGTGGCGCTAGTAAATTGAGCAAGGAAAAGCAGTTTGATGTATAGATAGGGATGAGGGATATATACTTTGGAAGAAGAAAAGGTAAATGACTATTGGAATGGGTTTTGCATGTGGACAGACTGGATTCATCCCAGCAGGGGTAAAAGGTTAAAAGTATGAAGTACAAGGGAAGCACATTTAGGACATGTAGGGAAATGTTTTCTTCCAGAGAGAGAGCCAGGAAACAAAAAAGGATACTAGAATTTTGAGGCACCTGTAACACAGAAATAGAGCAGAACCCAGAGGCAGACAAGATGACTTAGATGCCTACATCTGTAAAGAAAATTCATATACAGGTTCTGATAGAAAATGAGAATTCCATCAGGTTTTGCAGAATTATCACCTCAATTTTAGGTGCCCAAATAGTTTCATTTAGCATCTAGGCTGATAAGAGTTGAGGTAAAGAATTGAAGCAGAGAACGAGTGTGTTCTATAACCAGTCTTGGCACAGTAAGGGTCTTCTTTTATTGTCCTTTTTACCCCTCTAGGAAGATTGATCCCTAAGGCAAAAATGGGAAAGATGAGTTGGTGAAAAAGTGCAAGAGATTAAAAAAAGAAAAGATCAAACTTAATTCTATTCATGCCCCGTGGTTGCCTATTAACCTGCTGTTAGGTGTTTTAAGAATTCTGGCAACTTTGAGCCATTTGTTTTTCCTGTATGTGTTAATGGTAAAAATTCCTTAGAAAACTAAAAGATGAGAGTGTATTTATTTCAGAGGTAATAGGATAGAGAGAGATAGCAACATATGTCCTTTCTTTCCTTGGAACTTGGGTGGAAAGAGACCTAGGTGGCAGAGTACTATCAAATGAAACAGGCATGCTAAGCCCTGGAATTTACAGGAGAGAAGAAAATAAGGCCCAAAAGATAAAACCAGCTCAGGATTAAAGTATGTCCAGGGTTTTGGCCCTGGCCAAAAGCCTCCCTACTTGCCCCATAAGTACCTGATCTTCTTTTTATCCCCAGATACAATTGGATTCAAATGGAGCTATTTGATTATGCCTTAATCTCACTGATTGGCCAGTAAGTCCTAGCTCAAACCTCTGTTGGTCATTGTTTGGGGTTTGATAGCTCAGAGTTATTATAATATAATTATAACATTTAATATAATATTTAATTTTATAATATAATTATAAACAATTATAAATAATAATTGTTTCTGTACTGGCCAGAAATCCTTGAGGGCCTTCCCCTCAGAGACTGATTTGTTTTTGCTAGGTAAAAGAAGTCATTCTTTACCTCATTTCTTCCCTAACCTTAGTCACTGAAAGAGCTTTACCTCAATCAAACTGAGACCTGGGCAAGATGTTAACTTAAAAAAGTCCAAGATCTCCCACTACATCCAGGGTCAACTCAAGTTGTCCTGATCTACATCTGGCCACTGGACCCAGATGGCTGTGGAGAAGAAAGTGAGACTGGTGACTTTGCACAGCCCTGCCTCATGTAAATTCAATTCACTTGAATGTTAAGACATCACATTCCTGATGTCTTGGTCCTTTTCAAGAATGAAGAACAAGCGACAACAATATTTGACCAGAAGAGCTGATATTCCTATTTAAAATCACAGCTCCAAAATATAGAGGATAGAACCAGAATCAATGGACGAAAATTGCAAAGAAGCCTATTTAAGATGCATTTCAGGAGGAACTTCCTAATCAGTAGAAATGTCCCAGAGTAGAATGGGCTACTTTGGGAGGTAGGGAGTTTCACCTCATGTAAGAACTTCATGCAGATTCTAGATGACCACATGTTGGGGATATGTATTTTAGTAGATTAAAGGTTGGTAAGGTTGATCTCTGAAGTCCCTTCCAACTCTGAGATTCTATGATTTTTATACAGTCTCTTTTCGTATTAAATAGTTAAGTGACTTGTCCATGGTCTCACTGTAATAATAGTGAATGATAATGTTGATAATGAAAATAGAATTCCTATAGCATCTTAAGGTTTACAAAGTACTTTCATGGGTTATTTCATGATTCTCACAGTAACTCAGTGAGGAAGGTCCTATTATCATCTCCATTTTAGATATGAGGAAACTGAGGCTGATAACTTAAATGATCTTCCCAGAGGCACACAGCTAGAAGTGTCTGAGCAGAATACCCACTGGGCTGATTAACTGCCTCTGCAGTCCATATTTGCCAGAGAGATTTAAAATCTGAGTCTTCCTGACTCCAGTCTCCCTTTCCCCATCTGCTATACAACATTGCTTGCATTTCATTTTAAATTTCTAATAATGCCTGAATATAGACTGTTAACAATTTTCATGACATGGTTCTTAAGTAAGTGTATACTATATGCCTGGCACTGGGCTACGTGCTAAGATAGAAAGACAAATACATAGCCCCTGCCCTGAAGAATCTCAGTCTATTGGGGGAGAGAAAATGCAAACAATTTTGTAAATAACCGGTATGTTCCGAGTAGATGGAAGTTAATCTCAAAGGAAAGTGACTGGCAGACCAGAAGGAGCCTCTTACAGAAAATTGATTTAAATTGTGTCCTGGAAAGGAAAAAAAAAGGTTGATATGAAGAAAGAGACTATTTCAGGTATTTAGACTCTGACCAAAGGATGCCATCACTAAATCTGGAGTATGTCTAAATGAGAGAACTGGTTGGAAAGTGGAAAGTGGAAAGGCAGGAAGGACCTGTTGTTTTTATCAGTGAAACACCAATAAAACAGATTAACTTTTTTTGGATAAAATATTGGTCAGTTGTTTTGCCATCATGTTGCTATGTTAAGTAAATTTTTTTCTGTTGTTTTTTCACAGATTGAATAAAAATAATTTATTCGACTATGACTATATATTCCTAGTTTTCAAAAAAATTATTCAGAATCAGTTCTTCATTGAGCCTATGATACAAGCAGAAAATCTACTTTAAGCATGTCTTTTCCACCTCTAATTGATTTCCATTAGTACATCTATTTTATAATGAAAATATTAAAATGGGTATGGTTTCTACTGCCTGAGATTAGTTTTCCTTTTATAGAGCACTATATTTAGTTTCAAAGAACACAGTTTCTAAAATTTATTCCCTACAGAATGCAGAGTTGAAATCAGAGGTGTCCATTTCATTGCATGGGGACATTTTTCTTCTGTCATTTTAACTGAATCCCATTGGGCTTTTAATTCCCTATGATGTGACATAAGAGGAAAATATGTGATAATATGACAATGAACATTTGTAAGAAAACAAATAAGTATACATCTGAATCCTCATCTTCTGTGAAAGGAGGAAATCAAATAGCACATTAGGCACATTTCAGCCTTGAGAACTCTTTTTTTTTTTTAAACTGGAAAATATGTAAGAAAGATCTTGGTACCAGCAATAATTCCATATAATACACTGAAAAGTTTTCCATTTTGTTCCTTACAGGTGATTTTGTATCCAACTTCCAACAGCTCAAAAACAGCCGAATTACACAGAATGGTGGTTCCAAAAAATAGCCAGGATTCGGATCTGAAAATCAAATTGGCCGTGAGAATGGATAAACCACCACATATGAAGCACAGTGGGTGAGTGTTGACTTAAGACAGTTGGTAACATCAGTATTTTAATGAGGAGGTTAGTTTTGAAGAGTTATTTAATTTACTTTTAAATGTTAATTATGGAAATGTATGGCAGAACAAGCCTGATTACCAAGATGTCCTCTAGTACACATGTGAAGTACATAGATTCTTTCATCCTTTTACTTAAAGGCAATAGCCAGTTTCTTATCTAAGATAGGAATAGATTTTCTAGGGGCCTCAGAATCCTATCTGTGTAAAATATTTTTCTTCAAGATTCCTGGAACTTAATTCTATCCACATTCCAAAATCAAGTATATTGAAATGACAAATTATTTATGTTCCCGTATATATCTATGAATATAAGTTTACAGGAACACAAATCAATTAATAAAAGTTACCTAGGTGGCACTTGAAGTAATGCTCTACTAAGACAGTAATATCCCAATTATATGTGTTAGAGGACACAGATAAAGAGGTGAGATATTCTCTAGATTTGCCTTCTTTATTTTTCTTCTGGATAAATAAAATTTAATTTCAGTGTCTCCAAAGAGACTTTTTAATAGTTCTTTGAAAATTATCCCTAGATGATTAAAGATGTCCATCTCTTCCTAAACAAAATATGTTGAACATCATTTCATCTTTTCTTGTTTATTTAACATCTTCAAAGGACAAACTGTCAAATAATTTATGTTCCAAACTTCTGTGGAAGGCTATACCATTCTTCTAGTCTCTGAAATCTGTATCCTTTTCAGCATCCTCAGTTCCATACACTCTCTTTTACCCCATTTGTACAATAAATTGCTAAATTTTGTCATTTCTACCTATGTGACATCTCTGTTAATTCATTGATTCAGGTTTTCTTGACCTCTTGGCTGGATTATTATAAGAGTTCCCTAGATGGTCTCCCTACCTTACTGTGGCCACCCTACATGGTGCTACTGAAGTAATTTTCCATAAGTACAGATCTGACCATGTTACTATACTACTTATTCAACTCCAGTAGCTTCATACTGCCTCCAGAATAAAATTTAAAATCCTCTTTTTAGCTTTTAAAGCTTTACATGGCCTAGTTCCAGAGTATCTTTCCAACCTTAGTGGACATTATTCCCCTTTCTGTCTTCTCTAATCTAGCCAAAGTGACTTTTTTTTTATTCCTTACACTTGACATGCCATCCCACAAGCTTAGAGTTCCTTATGAGATGGCTACCAATGTGTGTGTGTGTGTGTGTGTGTGTGTGTGTGTGTGTAAAATCTTTATATATATATATATATATATATATACTTCTTTTTATCACATCTTTCTCTGGATGCAGATAGCCTCTTCCTTCATATGTCTTTTGTAGTTAATTTGGGTATTGACAATAGTCAAAATGACTTATTCTCTCAAAATTTTCTTTAAATTAATATTGCTATTACTATATACAATGTTCTCGGTTCTGCTCATTTTCCTCTTTGTTATTTTATGCAAGTCTATCCATGTTTTTCTAAGATCATTGAACTCATCATTTCTTATAACAGTAGTGTTTACGTAAATTTATATACTCTAATACAAATACTTAATATAAATTTTTATATTTTCATTATTCGTGCTGTACATGTGTGTACATATACATATGCACACAAATGTTTATATATCTTATCTGCCCCATGTTTTATTCTTTGTCCTTGCATCCCTCAATATAGTAGCTGTTTAGTAAATACTTTTTGATTGATTAGTCTGTCTTTAAAAGACCTGAGCATTTTTTTAAGGGATGTCAAGCTCAACATGAATCCATAATTTGATAAGGCAGCCTAAACAACTAGTCTTAAACTTCAATAAGAAGAAAAGCATAGTTCCCAGGACCAGGGAGATACAGTGCCACTGCTTTTGTTGTGTTGAGGAAGATCTAGGGCATTGTGTTTAGCTCTCACTGCCACTTTCTGGGAAGTACATTGATAAGCTAGAGATCATTCAGAGGGAATGTCATCTGGAGAGTGAAAAATCCTTGAGGATTCATGCTAGATGGGACTTGGTTGAAGGAACGGAAAATGTTTTGCATTGAGAAGACTTTAGAGAAAACTTGAAGACATGATAGACATCTAGCTATTCTAGAGACTATCATAGGAGTGATATTAGGATTATTTTGCTTGGCCTACCTATAAGGGCAGGATTACTAAGTTTGGTGGATGAGAATTGCAAAGATATGAATCTGTAATTGATTTAAGAAAAAATTTCCTAGCTATTTAGAGCTATCTAAAAGTGAATTGTGTTGCCTCAAGAAGTAGTGGGTTCTTTCACTGGAGATCTACTATATGTCTTGGAATCATCTTCATAAAAGTGGTAATTAAGTTGCTGAAAGATGTTGAAGTCAAGAATTGAGAGAAGAGCCCAGGATAGAGATTTGAAGGTTAGTTAGCAGGTTTGGCATAGACAATGACTCACAACAAAAGAGACTGAGAAGGAGCAAGCAGGTGGGTAGGACACTTGAGATAACAATGTCACAAAAACTCATAGAGAGGTTATCCAGGAGGGAGGGTGGTCGGTGGTATAGACTGATTCAGAGAGATCAGGAAGGATGAAGACAGAGAAAAGGTCAACACATTGGGCAATTAGGAAATGATTAATAATGTTTTAGATAGCATCCTACTTAAGTGATGAGGTCTGAAGCTAGATTTCAAATTTTAAAGTAAGAGAAGAGGAAGTGGGTGGCCTTTTCTAGGAATTCAGCTATGGAAGAAAGGAGTGATATAGTATAATATATGAACAAGTGGAGACTGAAAATCATTGGATAAGGCTAGAACAGTGGCAATACTAGAAGCCATGCAACTGAACCTACACTCAAAGCACAATGCTCTGTGATCTAACAATACCTATCTGGCCTTGTAAAGGAGTTCTTGCCCAAGTTTGTCTAGGCAGAATGCGGTAGTGGGAAGAGCAACAGTCTTGGAATCAGAAAATTCCAGTCTGATGCATGCTAGTTGCATGACCCTGGGCAATAAAATTCCTCAAGCCTTGCATTCCTGTTCATTAGAATTGGTAAGGTTGTTCAAAGTTTTGTATAAATGTGAGTTTTTATTGGTCTGTTATCTTGTGGTGATGGTGATCATGATAACACTCATGAGTCCCTGTTACAGTACCAGATTGTTAAGCAATAAATTTCTATTTAAATATGCTGATAATCTAAAGTTCTGTTTGGGTTGAATGATTTGTGCAAATTTCATGGTTTATTCATTTACACAGTTATAAACATTATAACCAAGGATTCTTCCTGATTCTTAGTTCAGATACTTTTTCTTTTTTCATTGTAATATTTTATGGCTATGAATATCAGTGAAATAAATCCCTTGAGACTTAACAATGTGGGATAAGAATGGTTTGTTTTGTTGTGTCCATTAACTACGGGTGAAGCAATATAAAGGGAGAACATTTTGAAGATAATGTGTTTAAGAAACTGTAGTCACTAAAATCATCCTCAAATTTCCCAGAAAAGTTCTATCCATTCGTCAAAAGTAATGTCTGAAAAATATCATTAACGCTTAAAGAAGAGACTTCCAAAGATGCAAATATCTCCTGGAAAACGTCATTCTTCTAATTCCTAGATATTGAACCAAGATTAACATATTAGTCACTTTACCTAAATTAAGAATCATTTCCTTTACAATCTAGTGTAATAAACATATCAATGGATTAGAAGTCAGAGGACTTGGGATCACATATTAAATCTACTAATTTTACTACTTCTATGGCTTTGGGAAAGTATCTGACCTCACTAAACCTCAGTTTCCTTATCTGTAAAATGATCTAGTTTGTTTCTAATGTTCTTTGAAATTCTAAATCATAAGATTATACAGTGATACATTGGTGATGCAATAGAGTCCCATTATCATAATGAGGATATCAGATAAAGACAGACAGATATATATATAGGCTTTTCATGCTATTTTGAAAGAAATACATCACCTATAAATTGGGAGACAGTGGAAGTGCAGTGAGAAAGGGAGGAAAACAACAAAGATCATAAATGAATCAGTTTAATAAAAAAAAGTGTTGGTAATTGGGTTTTGCTGGGCTTAATTAAGTTTAGTAAAAGAATTAAAGGCAACTAACTTCATTCATGTGAATCCTGTTATTATAAACCAAAATGTAATAATGTAATACCAATGGTAGATTAATAGCACTTTTCTTTTATATGAATTGTGTTCTGTCAGTAATTCATTCTATTATAAATAATTAATTTATGACTATGAATAATTGAAAAGAGAGACAAGCCTTGTAAGGAAAAAGATTGTTTTTTTATCTTAGACCTAGGAAACCCTTCTTACAGAGTTTATAAGTGGGTTAAACAGCAGAATGCAAATTAAGAACATTAGTTTTAACCCCTTATTAAAGACTAGTCTTTGAAATGTTATGTTAATGTTGGGCTAACTTTTTTTCTTTCTCCCTTCCTAACCTGATGCCACAGTGATTTATTTCCCTTCCTTTATTGATTTTCTGTAACTTTTGTGGTTTGTGACTCTCCTTTGACATTTAGCATGTGTTTTCTTGTGTTATAACTCAGTAAATATTTGATCACTATTCATACATTGATGTTTATGCTTTATGCATTTGTTGCTATGACAATAGTAGCTGGCATTTATAGAGTACTTTGTGATTTAAGTACTTATCTATGTTGTTTCATGTGATTCCCACAAACGCTTGAGGCAGCATTTATAGATGTTGTTACCCTCATTTACAAATGAGTAATTCCAGTTAGACTGTAAGCTTTATGATGGAAGACATCAGAAAACATACACACTTATTTATTCTACTATTTTTCTTAATAACTTAATGTACTTAATACGTTTTAGCAATGAAGATAAACATAGTATGCTTCTAAGAGTTGTGAAGAGCAATTATAGATGAAAGCAGAGCACATTAAAATATGAATGCCACATAGGAATGTTGAACACTGTTATTAATTTAGCTTAGTGGAGAAAGTGTCTCTTTAATAATAAAAGGCAAAGTTCAGTTGTCAAATGTAGCTTTCAACTTTTTCAGCTCCCTTAAAGCAAAAAAAGTAAAACTTTTTTGATGTAAAACATATCTATAGATAAGCATTTGTTAAGCACTTGCCAAACATTTTGCTAAGTGCTGAGGATACAAAGAAAGGCCAAAAAAACAAAACAAAACAAACAAATGAAAACAACTCACAAGCAAAATAAAACAAAAAATCTGACTTTGCCCTCAGGAAATATAAATTCTAATGGGAGAGACAACTTGTGAAAATCTATGTATATATAAGATACAATATACCTATTCTCTGTATAACATGAAGAGTTCATGGAAGGTAATCTCAGAGGAGGAATCACTTAACAGCTGAGAATAGGAAAGGCATTCTGTAGAAGGTGGAATTTGAGGTGAGTTTTAAAAGAAGCTAGAGAAACAGATAAGGGGGCAGAGCATTGTGAGTTGGGAGGGAGAGGCAGGAATAGCCAGTTAAAAATATGTTCAGAGGAGGACAAATAAGTGATTTTTAATAAATATCCTATGGGCATCTCAGTATAAATATTTGTAGAATGAATAGTTTGATTATAGAATATTAAAATCTGTTTTAATATAGGTAAGCAAATACAAAGACATTTTCATATGAATAAAATAAATGTAGTGATAAAGTCTAGCTAAATCAATTACCTTATCTAACTTATATATGGAAAAAAATAATTTTAAAGGAGTCACAGTATGTGCTATGGTGCTTTACTAACTGATGGTAATCATTAAATGAATCTAACTCCCTAACATTCTATAGCTTTCTCCCGTGTATGCTTGCTTCTGTGTTTGAGACAGAACGTAGATTCTATTGAATGTGCTATCCTTTAGCATAGCCTAGTGGCTAAGCATTAGTATTGTCTCAGAGCTTAAATGAACTATCAGAGGGCATTTATGTCTTGCAGCAAAGAAAACCACAATTAAAATTAAATTTTAAAAAACCTAAAATGCATTTATTGATATATATAAGCTAAAGAAAAGGAAAGAACTTAACTGGATGTACATTTGAGTGTATGTATGTATGTAGTCCTATGTATAAATCAGAAATTCTCAGTCATATAAACATGCATGTAGATTATTTTATAGTAAAAATTGTACAAAGCAATTCTGGTGAGTATTAGTATAAAAGCTTCTCCTGTATGTGTGTGACTGGGTACAAAAGGTTCAAAGAGTTCAAAAGAAAAAGTCCCTACAATTGAAGGTACATGAATCTAACATTTTTCCCTATCATACTTATTTGTGAATCTATGATTTTTTAAAAAATATCATTCCTGATTTATCTTCATGTAGAAAGCAAATGGAAATTTCAAAATGATTTTTTATTGTGTTCCACTGCCAAAACAATATTTGTTAAGTTATATGTGGCTCTTTTCCTATTTTTCTACAGTATATGAATTAAGTGATTCCGAGTAGTAGAATAGTAGCCCCCCACCAAAAAAAGAGCCACTCATATCACTGAGTTTATCCCTTACCCTCGATTTCTTCTCTAGCTGCCCTGAGTCTCTTTGCAGTGGTGATGAAAACTTTGCTCAGAAACATTCATTGATCACTTTCATTCATTAATCCATTGTTTCATTCAACAAGCCTTCATATAGCACTAGTTTCCTGCATGTCTTTAAAACTGTTTGCCTCCAGCATATATTTCTAAAATATGAATTAGCTTGGGTCAGAGTACTCTTTTATATTTTGACCTTCTGAAATGGCACAGACACTCTTTTACATAGTACATGGGTAATTGAAGTACTCGTCCAAATGTGATATCTTCACTGTTGTTGTTTAGTCTTTTTCAGGCCTGTCTAACTCCTCATGACCCTTTTTGGGGTTTTCTTGGCTAAGGTATTGGAGTAGTTTGTCAATTCTTTCTCCAGCTCATTTTACTAGTGAAAAAACTGAGGGAAACAAACAAAAAAAAATGATTTGCCTAGGGGCATATTTGAATTCAGACCTTCCTGACTCTAGACCTGGCTGTCTATTCACTGTACTACCTAGCTGCCTCCTTGTCAATGGCATGAGATTACTACTGGAAATTACATCTCTTTTGTTCCATTTCAAATGTCTTTATTGTCCTTCTGGTTTCTTCTATAAGTACACTTGGAATGATCTGGCTTAATTAACTAAACTTTGTACCAAGATCTTACAAAAATGAATTACCTGTATTGTAAGATGCTAATTGCTTACAGTGCTCCATCATGAAGAATCATGATGCAATAAAAAGAACATTATCTCTGGAGATAGATAACCTGGGTTCAGATCCCACTTATGCGTAACCTTTGGCAAATCACTTCTTGCCTATGACCTTCAGTTTCCTCACAGGTAAAGTAAAATTATTAGACTAGATAGACTTTGAGGGCCTTTCAAGCCTAGATAGATGATCTGGGTATCTCCGTTCATAATGCTTTGTCCAAGGAGTTTGTGCTTAAAGCCAGTGCCATACCTCTTTATTGGGCAAGAAGATGGAAAATCATTTCATAGACGTGACTTCTATCTCTTTTAACCTCCTCTTTGTTTTGAACACTGGTTTATATCATTTAAATGTTTCTGAGAACTGTGTGGATAGAGTCAACACCTTTCCTTTTGACCATTTCCTATTTTTATAGTCAATAGGGTGCTTAATCAGACACTTTAATTATGATATACAATGTCATTTTCACATTTTTATCCTGTCTCCTAATTTGATATTTACCTTGATCTTTGCTGTTACCAACTGGCATTCTGGCAGGAGGTTGACTCTGAAATGACAGCAAGAAACATGTTAACTACGTGACTCTGGGCAACTCATTTAACTTCTGTTTGCCTTAGTTTCCTCATCTGTGAAATGGGGTTAATAATAATGACGATACATGCCTGCCGGGGTCATTGTGAGAATTACAGCACCTGGTACAGTGCCTGGCACATGGTAGGTTCTATTTAAATGTTAGTGAGGATGATGATGACAGACAGACAGACAGGCAGATAGATAGATAGGTAGATAGATAGATAGATAGATCATAGTCCATTTCACTTTTTATAGTGTTGGTGTTCACCCATACCCATACTTCTAGAGTCCCTTTGTAATAAAAGTATTCCTACTATTCAGACTTCAGGTTTCTTAATAATCCAGAGTCCTTTGGCTTCTTTTGCTTCTTGACACGGCATGAAGCACAGTACGTGGAACTTAGCAGATACTTAATAAATACATGCATATTAATTGATTGAATGGGGCACTTATCCAGGATATGGGGATTGATGAACATCCAACTGCTTTTTATATCCTGAGCAGTGTGTGTGTGTGTGTGTGTTTGTGTGTGTGTGTGTGTGCGTGCATGTGCATGTGCTTCAGCTTTCATTTTCCAGTGCCCTTATTAGACCAACATCTTGCATATTAGGGTAGATTTGGAGTCAGAAAGACCAGAGTTCAAATGCTCTCAGATATTTACTAACTCTTCATACCTGGGAAAGTCATTAACTTCTCTCAGGCTCAGTTCCCTTATCTATAAAATAAGGATAATTTGTAATAGAACCTTCCTTTCATAGTTGTTGAGAGGATCAGATATATGTGTATTTACACATATTACCTTAAAAAATTTAAAGCACTTCAAAAAAGCTAGTTATTATGTTTATCATCATCATCGTCAGTAGTAGTAGTAGTAGTAGTAGTAGTAGTAGTAGTAGTAGTTAGTATTATGTTGCTGAAAAGGCTTTGTAACATTCCAGGGTTAAATGAAATTAGTAAGTACCTGGTAGTCTATGAATAAGAACATTTATATACCATCACTATTAACAGGAAATCTTACCTTTATTTTAAACTTAAACAAGACATTTTCCATTATACTGACACAGTTTCCTGGGTTCCTATTTCTTCCTATTTGACAACTCATTAAATATCAATACGTTTTGGATTGTTGCACAAAGTAAACTCTCTAGTCACATCTGTCATGGAGTCTTACATAAATCATAATAGACACCTTTTCTGAGGAGGACTTTCAAGGCTGTGATTGGCTCTGCCAAGTCAAATGCTTTCTTAAAGTCAATAAACAATAAGCACAGAAAGATCTTTTAGTCTTTGCCCTTATAAAAGATGTGTGACCCTAAGGGTGTCATTCACTCTTTAAAAGAACCTGCAAAAACTAGTCTGTTCACAGGTTATTTTCCAACAAGGCTGCCCTTGATGAGCATATATATATACATGTGTGTGCATGCACACACACACACACACACACACACACACACACACACACACATTCCCTGAAATACTTGATAGAGATTAAAAATGCGAGCTTCTGTGTTAGTAGTTGCTAATGTATTTTTAATTACCTTTTTTCCTCAGTAAAAAAATACTATTCCTGATCTTTTCCATTCTTTTAAATCTTTATCTCTTTGAGAAGTCTTGAGAAATAAGTCCTGCAAGTTTTAAAAATTCCATCACTTCCAGTTGTAGTTTCTCCTGCAATTATTTGCTGAAGCTCAAACACTGCTTTTAACTTTACAAGTGAGAAAACTGATGGTCTTGGAAGTTAAGTGATTTGTAATCCAAAAACAGGTGTAGCAGGGTTAGGATAGAACTGGAATTTTTCGACTGCTTTCAACTTTCTTTATACTATCCTTATGACTGAGCACTCCAGGGTATCTCAGTGCCCTGAAAGATCAGATTTTCTGCTTCTGGATCCCAGCATTCCTGTGACCACATGTCAGATACTTGTCAAAAACCTCCAATGAGAGGATTACTTTTGCCTGAATATCAGTTGTTTGCCTGCTGCATGTGGACTTCTTTCTAGATTACTTGTCTTTGTTTCTGGGGCTTAACTTTCCTGGTAGGGAGTTGGGTGAGTAAATGGGTGAAAACTCACCACCATTCATTATGTCAAGCTGGCCCCAAACAATACTTCACTTCCCCTATAGGTATCTACAAGGATGAAATTGACTACCCAGTCTTGCCATCTGCTTTGTCAGTGCTCCCTTCTCCCCATCAGCAACTGGGACCTTACAATCTTCCTATCTTTCCACTTTATACCTCTTGCTATCAAGCTAGGGAAAATAAAATTAATAGTGCCTTTGCTTGTGGAAAGGAGGTAACAATCTATTATCCTGGAATTGCTGAGACCAAAACTCACTTCCCTAATCCTATTCCTCTATATGCATACTATTAGGCTAAGAGTTGCTAAAACTCAAGTGGGGACAATCTCAGTTTTTCTCTTTTATTCATGGGATAGCATGTAATAGATACTTAATAAATGCTTGTTAATTGATTGGTTGATAAAGATGATCTTGCATCACAAAGATAAGGGAATTTTACTAATATGCTTTTAGATTTCCACCCCAATCCCTCAAGGGCTCAATTAGGGCTTTCTCCTTATACATCATCTACTTAACCAGGAGGGGAAGACCCTCAGGGTTTCTGGCCAAAAGAGAAACAATACAACCACAACCACATGGTCTACTTAAGCAGAAACCTCAAATAAGTAGAACATCTCAATCATTTCAGTTAAAGAAGTGTTTTATTATGCATCATTTAAACTCTGAACCATTTGTGTGTTATGGTGGTCCTAGAACCCCAATAATTTAAATGCCTATTAGAAGTCAAAGTATTTTCTAATATTACCTGCTAGCATTTCTGTATAGCACAATGGTTCACTGTGCATGAGTGAGTGTGGAGGAGAAAGACTGTAATCATATGCTCACTATGTTGGGGCCCCTCCTCTTTTCCCCATACTCTTCCTTATATTAGATTTGTATTGTGAGAAGATAAAAAGGCATAGGGATATTTGACATTCCTTTGGCTCCCCTTTTTAAATCTTGACTCAATCTACAGAAATTTAAAAGGAAAGAAATAATTTCTAATATTGTGGAAGCAGTGGTAATCATAGTTCATATTTATATAGTTTTTTAAAATTTTAAAAGTGCATTACATATATTAACCATTTTGTTATTTTCTTATAAGAATTTCAACAATAATAATATGATGAAAAGAGCAAAACTTAGAGTCAGAGTTTGTGGGTTTAGTATCTAGTTCTAAGACCGTCTAGATTTGTGACCTAAGGAGAGTAATTTAACTTCTCTGGGCCTTAATTCCTCAGCTGTAAAATGAGGAAAGGAGACTAATGTACCTTTAAAGTTGCTTTAATGTAAATGGTGATTAAATGTAATGATGAAGTAAGTAATTTAATAATATAATATTAATTGTCCTGTTTGTCATTTTAGCTACTTAGTGTTACTTTATGGGGAAAACAGTGCTGGAAAACAGACAAACAAAAGGAAGACCTTATACTAGGCTTGGTCATTACTTAGTTCTTAGAAAAGCAATGCATTATTTTTTTCATTCCTTTGACTTTTCTGTTATGACATGCATGTGTGTGTGTTTTTTTTTCCATTACTGCTATAATCATTTTTGTCTTTTTACTTTCCTGACTAAACAGTTATGATTTGTGTTTGAATAGCTGATTTGTATTTATTTGCTTATATTTACAAAATAATCAACTTTGTAAGAGATCACTTAGAGATTAGCCCTTAGCAAATGAAACGATAGTAAAATATACCTTTTCCATTTATTTCTGTCCTTTTCATCCTAGCTTTTACATCATTTGTAGTTGCTAACAAAACCCAAAATATTTTGTGAATAATTAATTTTTCTTGATTTAATTTAATTGCTAATTTCAGCCCATTTTCTTGCTCAAATGAAAATGTATAGGTTTTGTTGCATCAAAATGATGACTGATCAATATTGCAGCTGATCTTTATAAGTTTCATATTCAAAAACAACTTAGTATCAAATGAGATAATATTTGTAGAGTGCTTGTTAACAGGGTCTGGAACATAGTAGGTGCTTAGGAAATACTTATTCCTTTCTCTCCCTTCAATTTTGATTTTAGATATTGTTCGTATTCTTTATTCTTTTACCTTTACTTGTGATATTTCTTCATAATAAAAATAGTGCCTTGAGGATAGGGATGTATAACTACCTTTCCCAAAGTCCCAGAAAGAAAAATTGAAGTTTTCTGTGAGAAATTTGTATTCCTAAGTTTTTTGTTTTTCAAGTTTATGATTAGCCAACTGGATAAGATATAGAAAAAAGGTAGAGGATGACCAATGGACAATATCTTTGTGACACTGGTATTTATATTATAGAAAGAGATCTAGAAAAAGACTCCCATTATAGTGAGGTGACCTTAGTGTAGGATTGATTGGGAAGATGTAAGTAAGAGTTGCAGAAGAAAAGAAGGTATAAATAGGTCTGCCCCACTGAATGATCACCCACATTGATGAGAGCCCAGATACTTAGGCATATCAAGGGAGAAGTAGATGTAGGAACCATAGCAGTTTCCAGACAAATTGAAAGGCCAATGGAAAAAAACCTGTGGGACCTGTATGAGAGAATAGTATGGTCTGGCCCCAGGCACAGAGTGAGGAAGGAGGTGCAAGAGAATATGGTAGACACAGCAGCAGCAGGGTCAGTGGCAGCAACTGTTTCTGAAGCAAGAGCTCACAAGAGCCAAGAGGCTCACAGATTTGGGGGGATCCAGTGGCTGACAGTACACCCCACCCATACTCCAACTGGAAGCAGAGAGCTACCTTGACAAAGAGCCCAAAATTCAAGTAAATGGCAAGGGAAATGAGCAAAAACCAGAAAAAGAAACCAGACTATAGAATCTTACTTTGGTGACAAGGAAGACCAAAATACATAAACAGAAGAAGACTGAAAAATCAGAGCTTCTACATGAAAAGCCTCCAAGAAAAATATGAATTGGTCTCAGGCCATGGAAGAGCTCAAAAAGAATTTTGAGAATCAAGTAATGGGGAGAGAAATGATAGTGATGCAAGAAAATCATGAAAAACGAGTAAACTGCTTGCTAAAGGGAACCCAAAAAATGCTGAAGAAAATAACACCTTAAAAATACACCAACCCAAATGACAAAAGAGATCCAAAAAGCCAATTGAGGAGAAGAACGCCTTAAAAAAGCAGAATTGGCCAGAGGTCCAAAAGCTCACTGAAGAAAATAATTCCTTAAAGATTAGAATGGAGCAGATGCAAGCTAATGACTTTATGAAAAATGAAGAAATTTAAATTGGGAAAAAATTTTTACGGCTAAGCTTGGGGACAAAGGCCTCATTTCTAGAATATATAGAGAACTGA
>CM053770.1:103016858-103046513 GCA_028658325.1 Potorous gilbertii
AAATATGCTCAATAGGAAAGTATATGTCGAACCCATACAGAATTGTATGCTGTCATGGGGAGGGAGGGGGGTGGGGGGAAAGGTGTGGGGGTATAAAATCTTAACTTTAAGGAAGTGATTGTAGAACATTTATAAATAAACAAAATAAATAAATAAATAATAAAAAAAAAAAAGAAAAATGAAGAAATTAAAAAGCAAAACCAAAGGAATAAAAAAATGGGACACTGTGAAATATCTCATTGGAAAAACAACTGACCTGGAAAATAGATCCAGTAGAGACAATTTTAAAATTATTGGACTACCTGAAATCTATGATCAAAAAAAAACATAGACATCATCGTTCAAGAAAATATCAAGGAAAACTGCCCTGATACTGTAGAACCAGAGGGTAAAATAGATATTGAAAGAATCCATCAATCATCTCCTAAAAGAGATCCCAAAAGCAAAACTCCTAGGAATATTGTAGCCAAATTCCAGAGCTCCCAGGTAAAGGAGAAAATATTGCAAGTAGCCAAAAACAATTTGAGTACTGTGGAAATGCAATCAGGATAACACAAGATCTAGCAGCTTCTATAATAAGGGATTGAAAGTCTTAGAATATGATATTCCATAGGTCAAAGGAACTAGGATTAAATCCAAGAATCACCTACTCAGCAAAACTGAGTATAACACTTCAGGGGAAAAATTGGTCATTCAAATAAATAGAGAATTTTCAAGCATTTTTTCTGAAAAGACCAGAGCTGAATAGAAAATTTGACTTTCAAACAACGAATAAAGAGAAGCATGAAAAGGTAAACAGGAAAGAGAAATAATAAAGCACTGTTTACATTCCTGCATGGAAAGATAATATTTGTAACTCTTGAGACTTTTCTTATTACTAGGGTAGTTGAAGGGATTATATACATATAGACAAAGGGCACAGGGTGAGTTGAATATGAAGGAATGATATCTAAAAAAAATAAAATTAAGGGATGAGAGAAGAATCTATTTGGAGAAGGAGAAAGGGAGAAATAGAATGGGGTAAATTATCTCTCACATAAAAGAGGGAAGAAAAAGCTTTTTCAATGGAGGGGAAAGAGAGGAGGTGAGAGGGAAAGAGTGAACCTTACTCTCATCACATTTAGCTTACCGAGGGCATAACATGCACACTTAGTTTGGTATGAAAATTGATCTTACACTATAAGATAGAGGGAGATGGATTAAGTGGGGGGGATGATAGAAGGAAGGGCAAATGGGAGGGGGTAATTAGAAGCAAACACTTTTTGAGGAGGGACAGGGTCAAAACAGAGAATAGAGTAAATGAAGGAAGGATAGGATAGAAAGAATATAGTTAATCTTTCACAATATGACTGTTATGGAAGTGTTTTGCATGACTGCAAATGTAATCTGTATTAAATTGCTTGCCTTCTCAATGGGTTGTGGGGTGGGAGGAAGGGAGAGAAGTTGGAACTCAAAGTTTTTAAAATGAATGTTAATTGTTTGTATATGCAGCTGGGGAATAAGACATACAGGTAATAGGGTATATAAATCTATTTTGTTCTGCAAGAAAATAGAGAGGAAGGGGATAAGACAAGGGAGGTGTATGATAGAAGAGAGGGCAAATTGAGGAAGGGCTAATGTATGTTGTCTTGGGGTGGGCATAGGGAGAGATGGGGAGAAAATTGGAACTCAAAATCTTATGGAAGTGAATGTTGAAAACTAAACTTAATTAATTAATTAATGATAAAAAAGGAAGAGACCTTAGAGATGGCTCATCTGGTCCATGCTCTTCATTTTAGTGATTGTAAACATAGCTGATGCTTGATGCTATAAGGCTCAGAGTTCCCATATTTCACCTGGCTGCATTTTCGCTTTTAGTAAACCTTCTTGTACCCTCTATTTAGCATAAAAAAATTCTAAAGTTCACTATGCATATGCACTTAAACAAAATCAGGATAATTTTTTCATAAAATCAATGCATAACATTCTTAGTACCATAAAATGCTCCCTCTAGTCCTTAATTTTTCACAAACACTGTACCTTTTGGAGTAGTTCAATAAAATAAAGTAGTTATTTATCACCTATTCCCTGTACTCCCTTAATGATCTCTTTCCTTCCCTCTGCCTCCCACCTTTCTTCCAGAATCAGTTCATTTCCCATCTTTAGTAACATTCCTTTACTAGTTTTTCTTACTCACCCACTTCTCTTCCCTGCTGATGCTTTCCACCTAAGATTACCTCCCATTTATACTTCTGTTTACATAGCTTTTTGCATAGTTTCTCCTGTAGGAATGTGAGCTCTCTGCAGGCAATGACTGTATTTTTGCCTTTCTTTATATCCTCAGTGCTTATCATATTGCCTGGCTCATGGTAAGTATTTAACTGTTGACTATGAGTATTTGACAAGCTTCTCATAGCTCATATTGGGGTATATATGCCCCACGATGAGAACTCCTCCTGTAATGATTACAGAGTGCCTTCAAAAAGAAAGATTTACCTAGCCCACAATACTTAGCCAGATCTAGTTCACCAAATCAAGGTCCATATCTCATCAAGCCTACTACCCAGATCTTGAATGTTTCCTTGCTTGTACTGCTAGACTTCTCTTTACCTGGATCAACCCCTCCAAAATCCATGTTCCTATTCCATGGGGAAGTTAATCCACTCATCTTTGGAACTCCCATACTGGGACTCAGTCATTTTGACAGGTAACTAAGTGAATGAAAACCTGTCCATTGTGCTGTATTTTTCTGGTCCCAGGCCACCAGACCAGATTTTGAATCCCATTTAGATTCCAGGTAGACCATTTTGCTGTGTGTGCCACAATGCATGTACCTCCCCTATCCTTTCTGAAACTACTTTTGTCTTTTGCTCTAGGTATAATAATTGAGCAAATGAAGATAGGTAAAACACAGAATATCCCAAGCCATAGCTAAGCATGTGAAACCAGATGAGTAGTGAAGAGGTAAGACATACTCAGGCACCATGTGAAATTAATCAGAAACTGAAAAACCAGAGCCTAAAGTCAAGAAAGTAGATCAAAGGCCAAAGAAACAGCCAAGAATTCAGATTAGAATGCTGAACTACAGCTGGTAAAGGACTGGAACTTAGAAATTGGAAATCAAAAATGGTCTTCAAGCAGGAAAAACACAATAATGCTGAGGCTACCTCCTACTCTAACCAGGAATTTTATGTCTATTTCCTGTTGGAGGCAGGAGAAAATTGGGCATGATCAATCAGCAATATAAACTAGGCAATATAAACTTTGAAAGTCCCTTAGTTTCTTAGTACTTGGTAAGTACCAAAAAAAAAAAAAGAAAAAAAGATGGTGGGATAAATTGCAAAGGCTTAGAGAGTAAAAAGGATAGGCAAAAAGGAGGAAAAGAAGGGATAATGCAGGTACAAAATGGACAGCTAATAGAAAGAATTACTTCTAAAATAGTTTTACCTTCTAGCCTACCTGGTAATCTATTTAATAGATTCATTACTTCTATAAATGTTAATATGCAATGTGTACTTTTTAATCTTTTCTATGTCATTGTAGCTGGAGTTTATAGGCTCAGTACATTGGTTGCAGATATGCTCTTTTGCCTCAGGGTTACAGTTCCATATGCAGGTAGTATTTGAATTGCCTGAAAGCCATCACACATTAATTGCTATTTGGGTGGAGAGTGAAATGAATTTGTTTCAGTAGACCGGATGGGTGTCCAGTTAGCAAAAGAAACATCATCACAATTTAACACTATTTGACACCAGTGATGATGGTCTGAGCAAGAGAAATGGAAGGTTCTACTAGTGTTAAAATTGCTAATCATCCAGGCGTTATTTATCTCTTGAAGAATAATATGCTGCTATACAAATCAGAGAGAGATAAATGAAAAGCATGAAAAAGCACATACTTATGTCACTGTCAGAAAAACTTGATGCATTCTTTTTAGGGATAATCTTAATTATGGTATAAAATGGCCCTCTATCTTGTATTACCCCCTTCTATTTCCACACTGATGATGGTAGAGTACCTGAAAAGAGGGGAAAGGGGGCCAAGAATCATGTCTTTAACTTGTAAAAAATACTGAACTTATTAAGTGAGAGGAAACATGGTAACATGAATGGATAAAGAATGAGCCTTAGAATCAAAAACACTAGAGTTCAAATTTTGCCTCTGATATATACCAGCTATGTGATCTTGGACATGTCACTTAACCTAACCTCTCAGTACCTCCAAGAAATTGTCTAAGACTGTAACTTGCGTAGCTTGGTGGAGGAAGTTTCTTTTGTGAGAATGCCCTATAACAATGAAATCAAAAGACCAAACTAAACAAACAGGAAAACAAAACTATTCAGTTAAATGCTAATAATCCAGATAGGATAATCCAACAGTCAAGAAAGTTAATAGATAAAAGAATTAAGCAACACAGTACAGACATTCTAATTATTAATGAAACCAAAAGACAAAAAGATATCACAGGTAAATGAATGGACAGATTACAGATCTTCCTTAGAGAGACAAATAGAGCAATTATCAGAGTTGGTACAGAAGAGAAACACAAAAATAAAATTTTATGGGATTATCAGTTATCTTACCTTGCAGAGCTCGTGAAAAACATAAAACAATCAAAAAGCATTGATCAAGTGCTTACTGAATTCAAGCACTGCACTTAACCCTGAGAATATAAAGAAAAGCAAAACCGTAACAGGCCCTCAAGGACTTCACATTCTAATGGAGAAGATATTGTGTAAATAATTAAATATAAGCAATATACAAAGGATTGTAAATTTCAGAAGGGAAAGTAATAGTAGCTATGGGGACCAAGAAAGACATCTTGAAAAACTGGAATTTGAACTGAGACATGAAGGAACTAAAAGAAGGAGAGATGACCAGGGAGAATATTTCTGACATGAGGTACAGCCAGTGAAAAAAAGCATTGAGTAATACGTTTTGTGTTCAAAGCAGGGAAAGAAGGCTAGTGTTGCTACATTGTGTTATATAGGGAAGGGAGTAAGGTATAAGAGGGACAGTCAACTGCACAGTAGACAGACCTCTGGGCCTAGAGTTCGGGAGATCTGAGTTCAAATCCAGCCTCAGGCACTTACTAGCTGTGTAATCCTGAGCAAGCCACTTAACCCCCATGCCTCAGTTTCCTCTTTATGAAGATTCAGTCAACTGAAACAACTGAACAACAATGAAAGTATAAGAAGACTAAAAAGATAGAAAGGGCCCAGATTATGAAGGGCTTGAAAAACCAAAGTATTTCATATTTGATCCTTGGGGTAACAAGGGGACACTGGAGTTTATTGAGAAGGGACTGACATGGTCACATCTGGACTTTTAGTAAATAGCTTTGGCAAAGGAGTGGAGGATAGAATGAAACAGAGAGAATCATTCAAGACAAGAAGACCAAGTAGAAATTTTAAGAGCCTAACCAATGTGGTGGTTGTGCGAGTAGAGAGAATAGAATGTATGCAAATACGTTGTTAAGTAGAAACAGCAAGATCTGCCAACTTTTGGAATATGTGAGTTGAGTGAAAAGGAGTCAAGAATGACTCCAAGGTTGTACACCTTGGGTGACTGAAAGGATAGTGGTACTCCCAAAAATAATAGAGAAAGAAGAGAGGAGAGCTTGGGAGAAAAGATAAAGAGCTCTACTCAAGATGCCTTCAAGAAATCCTTTTCAAAATGCCCACAGAGCAGTTGATGAGGCCTGTCTATAGACCAAGGGAAATATATGGATCTGGGAACTACCTACCTAAAAACAATCACCAAGTGAAATAGAATAGAGGGAAAAAAGATGAGAGCCAGGACAGAGTGTTATACACCCACAATGAATGAACGTGACATGGGTAAATAATTAGCGGGAAGACTGATAAGAAGTTGTCACGTAGAAAGGAGAACCAAGAGAGAGACTTGTCACAAAAACCTAGAGAGGAATATTCAGGAGAATAAAATGTCAAATGCTGCAGAGTTGGCAAATAAGAGATCAATGGCAATTTTAACAAAGCAAAATGCGCACATACAATGAAGATGATTGCCACTTATGTGACATCTATTGCAAAGGATTAGAGAGGTCACACTCAATAGTATCAGTAGATATCAATATCAGTAAAGAAGGTCAGTGAAAGAAATAGAAAGCATTTAGTTTGGGATTAAGGAATTAAAGAAGCTAAGTATTTATAGACTACGCAGAAAGCTCATACTTGTATACTGGGAACATGTTATTCAGGAAGAGAATGTCATGGGACATGAGGAGGTCTGAATATCACAAAAAAAAAGTAAGGAAGGAAAAAAATTGGCTCTATCTTAATAGATAGGAAACTGCTACTTACTCATGCAGGACTCATTTTGGATTTGTCTGTTTGTGTCTGGTCAGATCATCAGACAATTGGAACAGGGGTCAGATTCAACATCAAAGGAAAAGAAATACTAAAGATAAGAAAAAAATAGTGTGTAGAATTGCAAACATTCCAGTTTAGCCCTATCCAAACAAGCTTACAATAGTGGTAGCTGGTATTTAAATGACTCTTTAAAGCCTGTGAAGAACTTTATATGTATTGCTATGTATGCGTCTCAAAACAATTCTGTGAGGTGGGTACTATCATTATTCACATTTTGTAAATGAGTAAACTGAGGCTCAGACAGATGAAATGATTTGCCTAGAATTACACAACAAATAAGTTTCAGAAAAGGGTTTTTAACCCGAGTCTT
The DNA here is from genome assembly GCA_028658325.1 of Potorous gilbertii. NCBI lineage: Eukaryota > Metazoa > Chordata > Mammalia > Diprotodontia > Potoroidae > Potorous > Potorous gilbertii. The sequence continues at coordinate 103,023,540 of CM053770.1, forward strand.
AACTAACTGAAGTACTAGTGTACTATCCACTATAAAGCACTACCACTTGGATTAAGGAAAAGAATTATTCCAATTTTTACGTTTTCCTTCAAAATTACCAATGAAAAGCAGTTGCCATGATAAGGAAGTCGAAATACCATTTTGGCCAGCAAACCCTTTTACTCTCCTTCTTGGCAGGGAGATTTGACGATCAAAGGCAACAAGAGTTTATAATACACATTCATTTGTAAAATAATTATAGACAAAATAATAAAAGTGTAGGGGCAATATAACTTCACAAAATATCAAAGAACAGCAGACAGATCATTTGAAAGCTTGACATGAGGCTTAACTAGGCAAGAACATCCTTTAATAGAAGAGTATATACTGGGAAGATCATATTCATTTCCCATGAGGTGGAGAACCTGAAACGTTAGATCTAATAAACAATTAATTCCACAACTTAAAGTCTTGTTTGAGGCAATATTTCTGGTGGCAGGGTGATTGTGCCATTTCCGCAGCCTTTCTTTTAAAGCAAGATGCAAAATGAATTTAGCGGCCTTGGTGCTGACCCAGACTCACAGAGGCAGTTTTCTCACTTAGGGACTTCCTATACCATTGAAATGACAGATTCAACTTCTATTTCTGTCTTTTACCTCATCTGAGAAACTCACATAGTCATTTTAATTCAGCCTACATCTTGCTAAAAGACTAGTGAAAAATTTCATTGCAACTTAGAGTACTTTTTAGATGCTTAACAACCTCAAGTTTATGGTACATGGCATATGAAAAAAATAGAGAGCAGCTTCAATAGAATAGTAGGAATATACCATATGAGAAAGTGGAAATGGACCTTGCAAATATGAAGTTAGAAAGGACAACTGGATGAGATCATGTGAAAACAGAGGAAATAAATTTGTGTTTGAAAAGGAAATTCAATTGCAAAGGCATTAAAAATTGGTTTTCAAGATATCAAATAGAGGGAAGGATGCTGAGTGACGGAAGAAAAATGGTAGATTGTATCATTACCAAAAGCAATCAAGAGGACCTTAATAACTACTTACCAATATGCCTGTGAGAATAATCTCCTCTCCTATTGGGCATACACTTGAAGAAACATGAGAAGACTTTCACAAACAGCATTCTGTGACACACCATATCTTTATAAATACAAAATTGATGAAAGACTAAAGAGAATAAAAGATTCCCTATAGTTATCTGATAGGAAGACATGAAAAAAACTGCCTGAGGATGAGAGGGTAGGAATGGACTATGATTTGCTGTACTGGAGGGAATATCTGGACAAATCAGTTTACCAAAGCAATCTTTATTTACTAGGTAACAAAATGTTCCTAGAGAAAAAAAGCAGAGACTCCATCTCCAACCATGACTAGAATGTTCACCCTCCTCATCACTGCCTCCTGTGTTCCTTGGCTTCTTTCAAACCTGATTAAATCCTACCTACTACAGGAAGCCTTTTTCCACTCTGCTTAATTCTAGAACCTTGCCTCTGTTGGTTATTTCTTTTTTATTCAGTATATAGCTTGTTTACAGAGAGTTGTTTTCATTGTGTCTCCCCCATTAAAATATAGGGTTCTTGAGAGCAAGGACTGACTTTTACCTTTCTTTTAATCCTCAGCCTTAGCACAGTTCCGGGTATATAGTAGCCACTTAATTAATCTTAGTTGAGTGAATGGTATCTAACTCATTCAGAATATAAGCAAAAAGCATAGAATATGTGAAGGCAATGTGTTTTTTATGAGAGTATCAGTATTGGTTTGGTTCTTCCAAAAGTATATTAATATATTAGGGAACAAATACCCCATATTTAGAGTACCTGAAGTTAAATGAATGTTTTTACATTGTATAAAAGCTATATAATTCTGTCCATTTTTTCTACCCTACTGCCATGACTTAAAAATGGAAGGAGACCACAGAATTTCATAAAGACGTCCACTGTACAAAAGGCACCCTGGAAGAAGCACTGGGGTCTGAGAATTGGGGTTCAGATTCCACTTTTGATGTTACTACCTGTGTGACCTTGGACAAGTCACTTAACATCCTGGACCCTCTTATTATTGGTTGAATTGGATATCCTGTAAGGTCCCTTCTGGTTCTAAATCTACGATCCTCTTATCTTAATTTTTCATTGCTTCATAGATTATTGAAAAATTCATCTAGTGCTCATCCTACTGGGGATGAGCCTCTCCCAACTTAGCTGAGTAGATTTTCAGACAGTATATGCTGTTGTCTTTGGGACCATACTTGAAATCTTTTAACATGGTTAAACTTACAGTCCGTTGGCATGCTCTCAGGTAACTGAAGTCACCTCCACATCATTGTGAAGCTTTAGGATAGTGCTTTATGAAGGGCCTCCTAACATTTTTTTTCTTGGTTACTTCCACCTTCCTAGTCTTCTAGGAGAAAGACATCAGAGACATCGTTGACTCCTTTTTTAACTATAACACCAACCCACAATTATAACAGTTATCATCTTATATATCTGTAACCTCCTTCGTACATTTTACATTTCAACTTAATTACATTTACTATCCCAGTTCCTTATTTTTCTGCCCTCTTCTCCAGGTGTTGTTTTTTTTTTTCTCCCATCATCTCCTATATCTGAATGAATTCTCCTTTACATTTCTCTTTGTTGAAATCTCTTTATTTTTCCAGTCCTAGCTCTGGTAACCACTTTTTCTCTAAATATTCTCTGATCCCTCCCATTGAAATTGATCTCTTTTTCCTTGTTTCTTATTGCTTGTTCTCCAGATCTCTCCCTTGCACTTATATTCTGCTTTGTATTCTTTGTGTACCTGTTATCCCACCTTTCAATTGTCCAAGCCCTCAGGCAGATCATAGTATACTTCCTCTTTGTGCATATGTTATCCCACCTTTAGATTATCCAATCACTAAAGATGCTGTATTTCATCTCTGTAATTCCAGGAGAGCAGCTGGAATTATCCCTTACTGTTTCCTAATACAAACCTTCTAGAGCTGGAACAATCTCTCCAGTTATTGATATGTTTTGCTTCCTATACCACCCTTCCTACATTGGCCACCTTCTGATAACTATACAGTAATCTCTTGGTTGGATTAGTAAGCTTTGACTTTGTCACATATCCCCAACCTCCCCCCAATGATAGGTGTGTGTGTATATGTATATATGTGTATACATGCACATATATAACAGTAGTGAAAAAATGTACTGGGCAAGATATTTGGCAGCTGCAGCTACTTGACCTTTGAGTCCTCATGTCTTTATTTATAAAATAGAGATAGTTATGATTCCACCACCTTTGTCCCAGGAAAGATGTGAAAAAGCAGCTTCAAAACTGCTAAATAGTAAATAAATACAAACTATTGATAACTCTTTTTTTTCTGTGATATCTGTGCTTTCATTGGCACCTGTAGCTCCCAAAGAAGAACTTTCTTTAAGATGCATTTTGTCTAAAATTCACGTTCTTAGAAATTTACCCCAGGTGCAGAGAAGTTTCGTGACTTGCTCAGATTCACAAAGTCAGTGTGTTGAGAAGTCGGGGCTTGACTTCCCATGTTTTTTTGCCACGAAGATCATCTCTCCACCATATCACACTGTCTCTCATTATTATATAATATGGAATAAAATATTAATGTAGTTTAATCCTATATATCTATGCCAAAACTTCTAACTGGTTTAAATTGTATATTTATATCATAGAATATATTTTGTATGTAACTTGTATATAGTAACAATATCAAATGTACAAAATATATCATGACATAAAAATGAAATGCTTAATATACAGTGTATCTGTATGTTATAATTTCTTGTTTTCTACCTTTCTATACATACATATATATTCTACATATTTAATGTCCTGAACATTAAATTCATAATATTAGTTGTTTTAATTAAAATAACTTTTATAATATATATCTCTTCAAAATGAATTTATCGTATTAAGTAACATTAACAAACACATTGTGACAAATGATGCATATATTATTATTCATATTGGTGGGATAATAAATGCATATATTCTAGAGAAAGACATTATTTGTCCTTGTACTATATCCTCTTTTTGTGTGTTATATTCATGATCTTGATTTTGCTACTCAGGTTATAATTGTTATAGGGAGGAGGCATGGGCAATCTCAAGGTCCTAACAACATGCCTGTGTTATTTGAATTGCTGAAAGAAGCAAAAGAACCTAAGCGTTACTAATTAAGGTGTCATTCTGCATTAATTCTAAGGTAATTAGCTTGAATATTTGTAAAAGCTGAGATATAAATTTAGATTTAAATTCAGTAACTCAGCCAAAACAGATTTTCTTAAAATATTCTGTGACTAATGATCTGTGATTAATATGTATTGATTTTAAAGCTCTTTCCCCTTATTTGTGGTACATTTCCTTAATAAGATACAATTTTACTTTTCTTTTGGGTTATTGAACTTTGAATATGAATACAATCTTATTTAAATTTTGTGATTTTTAAAAATAATCATCTGTATTTAGTCAAATTTCTAAATTACATTTATACCAAGTGTTGATATTTTATCAACACTGGTGCTCTAGGGTTCATACTCTGATAAAACTTACTTTCTCTTACTTCAAAGTATATAGCTAGAGGTAAACATGACAGCCATGTTCAGTTTCTGTTGAATGTTTCTCACATTTTGCTTATATTTATCATGGGAATTAAGTTATTTTTATTCTAATGTTCATCTAGAATATTGTTTATATGGTGAGCAAAAGAATATTTAATGGAATGGAATAAGCATTTATTAAGTGCCTACTCTGTACTAGGTACTGTGCTAAATACTTTATAAGGACAATCTCATTTAATTTGACTTAAGAATTAGAACAATAAGCTATGATGAAGAAAACACAGAAATTTTATATTATATATGATCCTTTATTTAATTATCAAATAGCCTCAGTTGGAGATTCTCCAAAGTTCAAAGCCTATTGCAAAAAAAAAGGTGAATAAATAAAAATAAAATAAACCTAGGAAGTTATGGTTGTTGGTCTTTAGGCTTATGTTTTTCCTTTAACCGAGGCACAAGTGTAGTTACATGAACTGTTACATCCAAAAAAATGGCTATCTGGAAAGGTCTACACTAATCTCCATATAGTCTGTTAGTAGAAGCTGGGCAATGTTGGAAAATTATTTTAGGAGAAGGATACAATGGTAATGAAAAGAATTTTTAGAAGTTGCCAAGCCCTTCATTTTCATTTTCTTACTTGGTCCTCACAATGTTTGCATAAGGTTAGTAGAGCATGAATTTCTTTATCTCCCTGTATTACAGGCAAAGTAACTCAGGACACAAAGGAAAATGAATGAACAGAGGGATTCTGACTTGCCCAAGTTCACATGGCTGACACTGGAACTGTAGTTTAGGTCTTCTGTTTTCCTGTCTGCTGCTTCCATTTTGCAGTCAGCAGCACATTTGAATAGGTCAGCTTAGAACTGTTGCCACTGCACAGTATTTCTCTCTTTGTTATCCATTGTTCTAATTTACAGTTGGTTTTAACCTTTGCTCTTAGCAGTCACTAAATTAATACATGGACCCCTAATAGTCAATGACTGCAACATCAGAAATATCAGATATTTCCTATCCATTAAAATGTCAAGTTCATTTGTGTGTGTGGTATGACTGGGGTGAGTAACTAGATGGAGCAATGGATAGAGCCCAGTGTCAGGAAGACTATTCTTGAGTTTAGATCCAGCTCAGATACTACCTAACTCTGGGCAACTCACTTAACCCTGTTTGCCTCAGTTTCCTTGTGTGGAAATTTATCTGGAAAAAGAAATGGCAAACCACTCTAGGATCTTTATCAAGAAAACCCCAAATGGGTTCACAAAGTAGACATGACATATGACTGAATAGTAACATAAATGGCTTGGTAATTGGCCATATCCTACTCCTCTGATTGCCTTTTTTTCTAATTGATTGTTTTATTTGAGTCAAGGACCAGAACACAAATACTGAATAGAGAAAGGAAAGAAAAATATATTATAAACTTAAATATCGAAACTGGAATAGAAAGTAAGAAAGAGAAAAAACATATTGTGTGCATAGCCGAATATGAGAGGAATCAAAATATGTAACAATAAATTTTCATTTCAAGAAAGCCTGTATGATGAAAAACACACATGGTATTGAGAATTGTTCATCTATTCTTTGCTTCCTTGTGAGTTTTCTTTTGTTCTCTGCTGTGCACTATTTTTATTTTGTTCTTTTTTTCCCCTCCCTCTTATCCCTCTCCCCAGGGCTACAGTAAAATTTAGGTATGTTTCTCTACAGTCTTCTACATACACATATACATATACATATGTATACACATACATGCACATATACATATAAATACATATATATTTCCAAAAATATTCTTCTCCTGATCTTTGTTCTTATGATTGTGCATGTCTTTTGTTTCCTATCCGTCCTTCTGTAAAAGCAAGATCCACAGCATACACAGGAGGGCCTGCTGTTACAGGTTCTTTGATCTGCTTTTCTAAAAGGAAAGGCAACCTTTGAGAGGTCAACACTGACTTTAGTCAAGTACCTACACCATTTACTTAGTTCAGAGGGAAAAGTTAGCACCCTGAACTAAAGAGAAAACACAAAGAAATCCAGCTTCCAACTGCCTGACTGTAGGCAATACATACATCACAGATCAATAACAGATCCAACTGTCTGACTATTACATACATACATAATTGCCAGAGAGAGAAGCACCAACATCTGAATTTTCAAAGAGGGGTGCTCCTTAGTGGCTGTCCAGAGTCTCCTCTGGCCAAACAAACACTTGCAATGAGCAAGTCCCAAAGTGAAACCTCACCTCAGAATAATTATACATTTTTCAGAGCCAGAAGGCATCACAAACCTTGAGAACCAGTGAATTATTAACAGAAGGTAGGGGCCTTCCTATAACTCTTCCCTAATCAAACTCCTCTCAATGGACAGGCCCATTAATAGGTGGGGAAGATCTTTAATCTAATTAGCATTATACCTTCCTCCTCTACTTTACTTCTACCTACTACTGTTTCCTCCTATTGCTTGCCTACTCCCCTCCAAGGATCCCTCCCCTATGCTCCCATTCCCATTAATTCGAAACACTCTTTTTTAAACCCTTTTATCTATCTCTTCACCCTCCCCTCTAAAGATACCTTCCTTGTCCTCTCCCCCCTCCCTGTGCCCCTACCATTTTTTCCTCTGAATTTTGGATATTTTTATATTCTTCAAAATAAATTTGTATTGTTCCCTCTTAAATTCATTCCTGGTAAAAGTAGGTTACCAGAACTACCAACCCTCCACTCCATCTGATTCCTCTGTATCAGTTCTTCCTCTTGCACCTCATTTGTATAAAATAATTATTCTTTTTAGCTATTCCTAAATGGATTTAATTTTTAAATTAACATCAGTCTTTGTTATGAGCTACTCAATTGTTAATAAGAATCTTACATTTTACATATATAAAACGTTAACAGTCTGTCCTTATGAATCCCTTATAATCAGTCATTGGTATATACCTTATATTTTTCTTGGTTCTTTTATGTCAAGTTTTCTATTAAGTTCAGGATTTTTTTAAAAGAAGCCTTGAAAGTCTGAGAGTTTATCAAATGTCCATTTTTTTCATTCAGGATAATACTTAACTTTGCAGGGTATGGTATTTGGCTGTAGTCCCAGTTCTTTTGCTCCTCAATATGTTGTGTTCCAAGACTTGTGGTCCTTTAATGTCTCTGCTGCTAGGTCTTGTGTGATTTTAATTGTGTCTCCATCGTATTTGAATTGTTTTAATCTTGGTGCTTTAGAATTTGACTGTGATATTCCTATGAGTTTTCCTCATAAGGATCTCTTTTAAGTGGTAATTGATGAATTTTTTTCTATTTCTACTCCCCCTCCTTCCTTTGTTCTAATGCTTCAGGGCAATTTTCTTTTAATTATTTCTTGTATTATTAAATCAAGATTCTTTTTTGATCATAACTTTCTGTTAGTCCAATTATTTTTATATTGTCTCTTCTTGATCTGTTCTCCAAATCTGTTGTTTTTCTTATAAGATATTTCACTTTATTTTTTTTCTTTTTCTTTTTAATGTTGCACAATCACTGCCATAAAACTTAGATTTCCCCCCCCCTACTTATCCCTCCATCCCCCTCCCTCTACACATACTTTTCTATTGAATATGTTTTCACTATAGTCATGCTGTGTAGACAAACTAAAATAAATGGAAGAAATCCATGTTTCAATTTCTCTTCTGTTTTTCCATTATTAGTATTTTGTTTAATTATTTCTTGATCTCTTATAATTTCACTGACTTCACTTTGCTGATTCTAATTTTCTTCTTTAAGATTCTGGATCTCCTTTTAAAATTGGTTTTCTCATTGGTTCCTTTCATATTTTGCCTGTTTTTCTTAGATTATTCTTGTTTGTTTTTTGGGTTTTTTTAGTTTTGCTTCCATCTCTTTCATTTGATTTTTAAATTCTTTTTTAAGATCTGTAAATTCTTTTTGGGCAGGTGACCACTGGACATTTCTCTTTGGGGATTTCTTTACTTCATCCTCTTCTGAAAATGATCTCCAGTCATCCCTCTTCCCATAATGGTTTTCTATGGTTGGATTCGTTCTCCTTTACCTGTGCATTTTTTGTGGTAATAGCTTAATTTTTGTAATCATCCCTACCCTTGGGGTACGGGAAATGGTGCCTCTTGTCCCAGATCTTCAGTTCTCCCCATTAGCCTGGAACCAAAGTCAAACTTCCAACCTCCTTTAAGAGTCCACAGCTACAGCCCTTCTGTCCCACTGCTTCATCACTCACCAAGTATGTGCTGGATCCTTCTCACCCAGCTCCTCTTTGCAGCACAACTGGGTCTGGTGTTCCTTATCAGCAGAAGTTCCCCCAATCTTCCTGGGCTCAAATGCCCAACTCCCCCCACTTTCCAGGGGTTAAATTCCTCTTGCTGGGGCAGATGCAGTCTCCCAAACCCAGTAACCCCAGGACTTGCCCCTTGTTTTTTAAGTGGCTTGTTGTTAAAATGGAACCTAGCCTGGAAGTGTTTGCTCTTCACTGGACCAGACCTTGTCCTGGGATTTTTCTTCTGCTCTTCTTGTGTCTCAGAGAGACACCTGTTGTGCCCCTATTCTTATTTATGTACACTCACACTTTGTTGGCCCTAAGGTGCTATTTTGACTCCTTTGTGGGGGAAAATCTTGAGACCTTGGAATTTTCTGACCTACTCCGCCATCTTCCCAGAATCCTCTCTCCTGATTGTCTTAAAAAAAGTATTTGTGACATAAGGAGGGTATGATGTTTCTGGTTGTGAAACTTCCATTTCTCATCCCTCTACCATATCTTACATCTTTTCTGTCCTCTACTGTTCCTAATGTCACATTGACATCAATAAGTATCAAGAAATATGGTAATTTTATTTGGAAGTCCTTGTGCATAAAATGCAGTTATCTTCACAGTGGTCTTTTTTATTTTATGTTCTTTATAAGTATTTCTCTCCCTAACACATGCTGAGTATGTAAACCTGAGCAACATCTCACTATTCTAGACAGTTAAGACTGGGAGTGGCAGAGAAGGTACAGACCCACGTTAGCAGGGGAGGTTCTTCACCAAGTACTCCCTACATCAATGAAATCACAGGTCCAATACCCATCTCCTGTGAATATGCTTTTTATTATTTTTTGATACTGCATCTTCTTACACTACCCGGGCTTTAAATGCAGGGGCTACTCACATGTGCCTGATTCCTGTGATCAACACGAGAGCTTTGACCAGCTTTTTCCAATGTGGGTTGGGTTACATGCCTTAAGTAACCTTGCTGCCTGGAATTCACAATAGTAATGCAAGACTTAATAAAGCTACCCAATTGATTTAACCCACTGTAGCTTAGAACATCATACACTCTGCCAGCCTTAGCCTCCCTGGAAGTAAAAATTACAGGTGTGGACCACCACCCCTGAAACCCTGCGAATATTCCAAGACAAGATCAGTAAATACTCTATTTAATGATATTTTCTTTTTTTGAACATACAAACAATTCCTCCAAACCCTTTATTTGTCTCTCTCAGGAGAATAATTGACATATACTTTGAACCTTTAGAGTAATCTCTGTGCCAGGTAGACACATCCAATAGAACTTTTTGGGAGTATGTAGTAATCTGGTCGTCTATAGTACTACATTTATCAAAACAAGTTCTATATATATAGGCTTTCTGAAATTCTGTAGGTTGTTGCCTATCATCACTTCAGTCAAATTTACTTGAGCAGCCTCCCCTTACTGAAAATCCCATTGGGAGATTATGCTGTAATTCTAAGAGAATGAGAATGACATTGTGGGAAAAGTTGGACATGGAGTCAAAAGACATGAGTTTGTGTCTTAGCTCACTTACAAGCTGTATGTGATGAGCAAGTCACTCCCCTTCTCTGAACCTGTTTCTTTCTTTGTAAAATGAGGAGAATGGGTTTGGTGCTTTCCAAGTTTCCTTCTAGTTCTGAATCTCTGATCTGTGAAGTCTATGTTTAATCATCAGTGTACTCATAACTCCTAAGAAAGTCCATCAGGATGATGGCTAATAACTCTGTTGTATTCTGATTTTCCAAGATCATGGTCCCCTTTAAGTTGCTACATCAGAAAGATTTAATTTGAATTGTTCTGGGCTCAAGATGGGACCCCTTTATATTCATTTATCAATGTTGGTGGTTGGACCAGGAAAGTCATGTGAAAACTTAGTCTAGTCTTCACCAAAGGTATATCATATAGGATTCAACTTGAAATGTCGCATGCAAAGAAATATATTTTGAGGAATTTGTGTAGGAATCCAAAACTGAAGACCTAATTTGTTTTTATAAAAAACAAACTAACTCCTAAAGATCTGGATCCTACAGAATATATAAAATAAAGATAATTGAAATTTGGGAACATTTGTGTTTGTATTCATATTGGCATGAAACTGACTATGCTCATCCTTTCACAATTCTGAAAAAAATTTTCTCTAGAAATGGCACTTAGGTAAACATGACTTTGACGGCACCATTTTGAAGTGGTGACTTTGTATGAACAACATGAAATGTAACTCATCAGAACCTCTTTCATGTTGCATATGGATACTTGAGAACACTTTGGCTCTTTTAGGTACTATCCTAGGAGGCACTATTGAAGTAGACATTTACATTTTGAAACTTTAGGCATATTAAAATGGCACTAATTTGCAGGAAATGTCAGCTTTATAAAATCAAAAAGTTCGAGTTATTTAAATGTTAGGTCAGTAAACAGTCTTGAAATTATATAAAAATGCTTGGAAGTTATTGTGTGAATTGAGAAAATAGCATCCTTTTAAAACCCTGAGTTTCACTAAAATGGAGATCAGAGCAGTAGCTCTTCACATTCCTAAATTAGTGGGAAATTGTGTAATACAAAGGCCAGTGATGTGAGCATTGCCTAATGAAGATAATGAAGTAGCTGAATGTGCCTCACACAGCACTTGAGCACGTTGCTGTGTCATGCCAATATGAATGCTTTATATTCACTTATCAGTTGAAGTGCATGTGTCCCGAGAAATGGAAATCTTGGACTTTCCTCGGTACACCCGATTACTTGTAATTGAACACCTGATTTCTATCATGTAACAAATTAACATCTGTGCTGGATCTGTCTTTCATGCATATGGATACACTGATTAGAATTCTGCAGATAAGCCGATACTTGAAAACAAAAAGACAACATTGTGAAACACTTCCAGCCATAATTTTTGATTACATATTGAGAATCGTTTAATTATCTTATTCCATTTAATTAGCCCCACTATTCAGGTCAATTGCTTTTTTTATTAACATGACATGTTAGCGGTTTGTTAATTGGCATGAAATAGCACGTGACTATTCCAAGTATTTCATACAAGAAATGTATGTGCAAAAGGAACAGAAGTCACAAAGGCACATTTCTTTCCATACCCGCTTACATTATATAGGCAGATATCATTGCATATATACCACAGAGCATAACTTTGTTCCCAGTAAACATTGTCATTTGGACTCACTGATTTGGATGGGTATAGAATCATAGATGCCTTACAGAGCAAGAATGCTTGGTAGTGAGAAAAAAATATAACTCTTTAAATGCATCAGAAAGGGAGATGGAAGGAGAGAGAGAGAGAGAGAGAGAGAGAGAGAGAGAAGTTACTGAGTAAGAAATGGGAAAAAAAAACCTACTAGAACCTGAAAACAAAGAACAGATGTAATCTATGTCTTCTTAACCCCCAAGTCAGTCTTTCAGCTGCCTCTAGCTTTAATTGACTTTCAAAAAATACTTATCATGAATTGTGTTTATAAGCAAATGTTGCGATTTCAAGACAGTGATCAGGGAGGTCCAGGTGTAATGAAAAATTGCAAATGGGCTCATTTTATTGTTAAGTTCTACTTATTTTGAGAATTATTTTCAAGACTAGAAAAATAATTTGGACAGTGCCCTGGAGAGCATTTTAATAGGATTTGACTATACCTAGAAAATTAAATTTCTTATCTACACATATACATAGACATCTATAATTGGGTATAGATATATTCCTTAGGTAGCTTGCACCCTAACCTAAATATAAAGAAACTGCAACCCAGATCCTAGGTCATGAGAGACTACTATATTCAGTGATTAGAATAGCATTCTTAGAGTAATCTAAGTGACTATAGTTTCCCTACTGCTAATTTTAGTGTATTTTAGTTAATATGCCTACTAATTGTAGTTAAATAACCTTGTCATTATTCATCTTAAGTCTCATTTTGTGATTAGAAATATAAAATTCCCAAATATATATGTGTATATATTCATACTTATATATGCATGCACATATATAACACTCTCATACCACCATAACTACACATAAGAACTTAGATAGACAGACAGATAGACAGACCAATCTAGAGTTACAGTTAGATAGAACATAGGTATCTATGGATAGATATAGACAAATATCTATAGATTTTTCTATGTAGAAAAATATAGGCTTTCTATATAGACTTTCTGTATAGAAAAATGTTTTGTATGGATTTTCTATGCATCTATCTCTAGATGTCAATATCTGTCTATAGATTTCTATGTCCCATTTATCTATAGATGTCTACAGATTGCTGTGTCTTTATACACATACATACATATTAATGCTCCACTCCTGTGTGAGGGACAGAATTAGTGAGATCTCTACATGTTTAGAGCAGAGGCAGAATTGGGAAGAATATGTATGGAGGTGTGTACATGTATACATCCATATTTATGTACACATAAATGAAGGCATGTGTGTATACATGCATATGTGTGCATGCACTTGAATCCCTTGAGTGTGATGAGAGACAGCATATTGCAGTGGATAGACATCTGACTCCTGAATCAGGACAACCTGGGTTCAAGTCCTGCCTTTGATACATAGTATATCCAATGAACTATGATACCTCATTTTCAAACAAAGAAAGTCCAAGTGATTCAGTCTAACATTCAAGGACAACTATGACTTGTTTAACCTTTCTGTGGCCTGTGAACCTCTTTCAGATGATGTGTTACGGAGCAGGCACTGATCTGGAGTGGCAGAGGAAGTTTCCTCACTGGAATATCCCTGGTCATGAAATCATAGGGCTAGACACTTAAAGAAGAAAAAGACATCATCATTTAGTAAAAAAGAACGCTAGATTGGAGACAGGAAATCAAATTGAGTCCCTGCTCTGTCGCTAATTGCCTGTATCCTTCAGGACGGGTGGAATTTCAAATAATCCCCACAGAAAGGGGGACACACATGAATATTGTCAGAATACAAAGCAGAATTGTTCCATTTCTCTCTCTTGTTGATAATATCATTATCCACTTGAGGGCACTATGGTCAAATTTGCAAAAGGAAAGAGAATAATTATTCTCTTATTTACACTCTGATTAATACTTCCATATTTCAATAACTAGTTGTCTTTCCTTCCCTTAGCATAGCTGAAACCTATTGTCCCTAATTTTTGGAAGAGGTATATATTAAAATGTATACACAGATGTATACACAGAGAATTATACTTACATAAATTCGAGTAGTAGTTAGTAAACATTTTGAAATAATATTTCTTAAACATTTTTAGATCTCAGAAGTTTTTCTAAAAATATCTGCAGCCGATAGTTTGTCAAAAGTGTCTGAATCACTTCAGAAATGTGTTTTCCATAAAACATCTCTACAGATGTCGCCCTGAGTCTTCCAATGTGAAGGAATTTTTTGTGAAACTTATGATTGTGTCTACAATATGCCAGGAGAGTTTATTCTGTTAGCTTACCCAGCAAACCAATCAGTATGGTAAAAAATGAAGTCAAGCTATTTGTGTTATGTCATGTGAATTGTTCAGTCAATTAATTGATTTAAAAACAAAACGAAACAACTTTTTGATCATTCCTTGAGAAAGGCAGTATGGTGTAGCCCATTGAGTCATGTCTGACTCTTATTAACTCCATTTGTTGTTTTTTTTTTTTTTTGGCAAGAATGCTGGAGTACTTTGCCATTTCCTTCTCCAGCTCATTTGACAGATGAGGAAACTGAGGCAAGCAGGATTAAGTGACTTGCCCAGGGTCACACAGCTAGTAAGTGCCTTATGTCACATTTGAACTCAGATCTTCCTGATTGGGGCCGGCACCCTACGCACTGTACCACCTCGCTGCCTATTGTATGTAGACAATTGGGCTTGAAATCAGGAATCAGGAAGCCCTGGCTTCGAATCCCACCTCTTAATCTTGCAATGCCTCTAGGCAATTCTCCGATTCTGTAACGTGACTGAGCCTCAGTTTCCTCCTTTGTAAAACAGGATTAATGGCACCTACAGTACCTCCCTTCACAGAGTTTTTGTGACACTCAAATGAGATCATGTCCAGAAAGTGATTTGCAAACTTTGAAGTACTATGTTGTCTGTTCCTAAGGTTATTATTTACATAGAAACAGAAATAAACTGAGCTTAAGTGACTTGTTCCAAATTACTCATCCAGTCAATAACAGAACTGAGCTAGAACCCAGGCAAGGCCAATTATAGTGGACTTCTTTGAAGAAGAAACCTTTAAAGAAACTTCTTTAAAGAACATTTTTCTTTAATTAGGTGGAAGATTTTGTCCCTCTTTTCTGAGCCTTCATGGAAACTGTGACTAAAATGATTCTCATAATGAAATAGAACATATTATAGTTCAAACAAATATGCTAATTAATAGCTAATATCATTTCTCTAGTTAATTTTAATAATATTGTGGTACTTTATTTCCAGTGTACTTTGTAATAATTTTATTTGTTATGACTCACTAGTAACCTTCTGAAGTACATAAGCCTATAATGGTTTCCCATTTTCTACCAAATAAAGTCTATATTCCTTGGTCTAACATTAAAGGCTCACTACAGTCAGCCTCAAGCTGCTGTGGAATCTGTATCTCATACTAACCTTTTACACAATCTTCACAGGCATAATTCAGGATTGAATTCCTGGACAATCTTGTCAAAGAAAGAGTGTCCCATGCCTCCCTTCTCCTCCAGAAGGGTCTCACGTGGCACAATGCCTTTCACATAGTTGGTACTAAATAAATGTTTGTAGTTGAAGACTAATGAAAGATTGGAGGCATGAAGGCCATCTTCCTAAATTCTAACCTTCTACAGCAAATCCCTGCCTCTCCCACCCTCAAGACAGCTTCAGCTTTTGTCCCTAAAACCCTCCATTGCTTCTGTGCCAAGAACTTACGCAGTTATAAAACAGCCTGAAACACATGTCCTCCTACTAAGGAAATGGGATTCAGACAAAGAATACAAATACTTTTCTAAAGGAGACATGCAAACTCTCAAAATTAAAGTCATGATAGAATAACTCTCAGGCATCAAAATGCAAAAAGAACAATATGTGGAATTATTCAATGACTAATATGCTGTTGGAGGTGGGCACTGGTCCAACCTTCTGGCAGACAATTTAGAACTAGGGTAGAAAAGTCACTAAAGTATTTGTGTCTCTTGAACCAGTGATGCTACTAATGAGCATGCCTAATGAAGTCAGGGTGTATGGGGTGCTCAGGGACGCTAATTCCGTTAATATGATGGCTATTGAGGTCTTTTCAGGGCTGCTTTCTACCTTTGGTGCCCACCTGCTACCCAGCTCTCACCCGTGGCTCCAGGAAGCATTAGCATGCCTTATAGCCACATCCACATAAAAACATCTCATCAGAAGAGCTATACCAGGTAACCAACAGACCTTTGACCTATCAGTGGGTTAGAGGGGTGTCTTCCCCAAGCATGTGGAGACTTTCAGGGAAGAATAAGCCAATGTGAACACTTTGTTTCAATGGGTCATAAAAGTGGCAGAGGCAAAGACCACCTACTATATCCATCCAGAGCCATTGCCAGTTGATTTGACATTTGTCTTACCACTGGCCTCCAATTATTCTGGAAGAAAGAGTGAGGCTGATGATTTGGGGCAATTCTTCCTCAGTTATATCCAATTTATGAGCAAATCAAAAGATATCACCCATTTTGCTATTTCATTATTTTGTTATTTTATAATTCAATAAGTTTACGGTTTTGTGTTTCTGTTATTTTACTATTCAACTATTTCATTATTTTTTGCTATGTTATTATTTTACTATCTATTTTACCTACTTCAAAGATGATGGGCTGGTGATTAAAACATCACATATAGATATATTGAGAACTATAGTCACAACCCTGCACACAGGCATCTCTGGCTATAAGGTTGGCAGCCCCCTCAGTATCTGAGCAGCCTTATTAAGGATGGCACTGCTCACCTCCTAGCATAAGGAAGGGGCTAACAAGGGTCCCCTAAAAATTGTTTGCTTCACCTTAACCCTATCTGCTTATTGCAACAGGCAAGATCAAAAACAAGGTCAAAAACAGACAAAAAGATCCCATGTATGCTCAAATATTTGCAGCTGCATTCTTGGTGATGGCAAACCATCCGTAGGGTCATCATAGCCCTTTTAACTACTGCCTGCGCATTCTCTCAGTGTGGAAGAAGGGCTGATATAGTCCTCAGAGCTAGAGATCACAGCTCATGCTGACCTCACATCTCTGCTGCCTCGGTCTTTTGCAGCTGTTTGGGGAGCAATGGATAGTGTGCAGATTTTAGAGTCCGTAAGACCGAAACTTAAGTCCTGCCTAAGATATTTACTTAACTGTGTGACTTTAAGCAAATCACACAGCAGCTCCCACCCTCAGTATCTTCATCCGTAAGATGAGGATATTAGCATCTACTTCATAGGTTTGTTGTGAAGATTGAATGAGATATATATCTAAAGACCTTGGAAACCTTAAAGTGCAATATAAATGTTAGCCACTGTTATTGCTGTCATTATCACTGCACAGAAGAAGCAATAGTCAATAACATTAATTGCTATAGACTTTCACTTAAGATTCAGAAAGAGACATACATATCTGGATATGGCAAATACACAAATTTGTTTTGCTTTGCTATGAATATTTCTTGTGTTTGGTTTTTCTCTTTAAAAATTCTATGGGGAAGGGAGTGGAAGGGAGAGAAATTAAAACCTTATTAATGAAATAAAGTAAAAGAAATCGACTTTAAAAAATAAATAATGAGAAAAGTTTGCCTCACATAAAGAAGGGCACTTAGTATTAAGCACCTAGGTTACAAAAAAAAGATAAGAGAGAATAAAGGAAGGGTGAAAAAAGATACCCAGAGAGATCAGAATACCAGCCATTCTTGATATCTCCAGAAGGGAGGTGCCAATAAATGAAATTGTTGAATAGTTAAGTTACCAATCTGATGAGAATGTTTGAGAGGCTCAGACAGCTAGCTGTCACAGTGAACCTGGATTCAGGAAGACCTGAGTTCAAATGTAACCTTAGACATTTACTAGCTCTGCGATCCTGGGCTAGTCACTTAACCTCTTTCCTCCACAATTCTCTCATCAATAAAATCAAGATAATTAACACTTATCTCTAAAGGTTGCAATGAAGATAAAATGAGATAAAATATGTGAATTACTTTGCAAAATCATACTTCTATATAAATATATACACCATATACATATATATGGTCTATATGTATATTCTTTCTTTTTCTTCTTTCTTCTCTTCCTTTTCCTTCTCCTTTCTTCTGTTCTTCCACCACCATCATCATCATTATTAATTATATTAAACAAGGCAGGGATAGTAAGCAGAAGAAGGAGGCATCTGAAGAGCATAAACAACTTACTGTCAGAAAGGCTAGCCTCCCCTGCCCTTCACCAGGGTTTTGAGGAGCTGCGCTAGCTCCCTTGGTTTCATTTAATGTTCTAACATTTTCTCCTGAAACAAAGCACCCAAAAACCCCCCCACAATTTATTGTTTTGTTCACTTTTTTTTTCTGGCAGATGGATGTTTCTCAGTATCTTCTCCTCAGTGATATCTGTATCTTGGTACCCCAAACAAACATTGGATTATGACATCATGGATTTAGAGCAGAAAGCCATTTTAGAGGTCATTAAATCTAGTTCGCTTCTTTTAAAAATGGGGAAACCAAGGTCCAGAAAGTCTAATGAATTACCCAGGTCACATGACTAGATATTTGAAGCAAGATTTAAATTCTAAGTCTAGCAGTCTCATTCCCTGACCATAGTCAGAAATTCTTTGATGAAAAATTACCCTTGTAAAGGGGGGAAAAAGGAGTATAAGCATTTATTAAGCACCTACTACGTGCTGGTCATAGCACTTTACAAATATCTCACTTGATAATCCCCCTCTTATTGAAAAAAGTATAGCTTTTTAACACTATTCAATTACATTTTTCACCTATGTGGTTAGTTTTTGCAACTACGAAAAAGGCTAAGAAGGGTATGGACAAGGGTCATTTACTTTGTACTAATGATTAGATTTTAACTGGCATTTTCTCTTTCCATATTATCCTGAGGAACTAATCTTAGTAGATACCTCATATAGAGGATTTAGTAGAACTTAGTATATATGTAAATGAATCTGGAGTCAAATAAATTTGAATTCATATCTAGCCTTAGACAAATGCTATATAATCCTGGTTAAATCATTTAACCTCTGTTTACTTCAGTTTTTCATCTCGAAAGTGAAAGTCATAGTAGCATCTACCTTCTAGAGTTGTTATGAAAATCAAAAGAGATTCTATTAGTAAAGCACATAGTAGTAGGTCACTTATTTAAATGCTAACTATTATTAAGCACACTCTATTACAAAACTTTTGTAAAATTACAAAGCTTTTTGATGATCCTATAAATATTATTTACAAAATTAGCTAGATTTCATATTTAGAAAAGGATTTCACCTAGCAGCAAAGATGTCCAGTTTGGTTCTTTGAGACCTCACTTCAGCCTCTGGGTCCATGCCTTACAACCATTGTTTGGGCAAAATTATGCCATTACTTATATAATCCTTTTAGTCAGTAAGGAAATTTTATTTTTAGCCAACCAGATCTGAAGATGGATGTAGCTAATGTTACCATAACTCAGACCCTGTGCGAGGTGACTTTTAATTTTTTAAAGGAAAATAGTCTGATTTGTATTAATATTGTTATAACATAAAACCTCAAATTAAAATACTGCTGTGTTTGTTATTTGAATGATTAAGTTAAATATAAAGCTTGGATTGTTTGATTGGTGGCATGTTTTCAAGAGAATCTAGCATTAATACTACCTTTATCATTAATCCCAACTGTTTTTTCTTTATTTTTTAAAGCATATATGAGGAATTATTTGGGCCTCTACAGTGCTGGTACTGGATATTTAATCAATCTTTAATCCACCTAGTTTCTGCAACCTTTTCTGCAGAGTCCTACTATTTGTTTATGGACATCTTACTGTGTAAATGTGACTAAATCCTATTCCAAGATGACAAGTCTGAGGGAAATACAATGAGCAGTAATGTGCTTTGCCCAGTAGATGGCTCTGGCATTCCCCAGACTCAAAAATGCCTTCTATGTGTAGCTGAAAAAAAGTACAGCCTATGGCGATGAAGGGGGCACTATTGAAGCATTTTTTAAGTAGGATGAAGAAATCTTCATAGAGAAACTTGTGATACTTCAAAACAAAAAGCAGAAAATTGTTAAAAGGAGGTGAAATGGTGGCTCATTTTGGACTTGTCAAACTTGTCAAGTCACTTCATTAAATTAGTATTAAGCCTCATTGCCGTCTGTTACCAGTATATGAATAATTAAAGATTTGATCTGGATTACAGATATGTCTGATTACATTTATAATTATGGATTAAATTTGAGGCTTAAAATTCAAAATATGTTAACAATCTTGAAGTCTAGTTTCTATCAGCTCTATTGATTTTTTTATTTGCATTATATGTTTATCATGAAAACTGTGTAGCAAAAAAAATTAGACACAAGTTTTTGTGTATGTAATTTTTAAAGTGATAACATCCTATGATGGTTGGTTTGATTTTGACGTACACATATCTTTACTCAAAGAGTAATATGTGCCATATTAAAAACAAACAAACCCTCTGGTATAAAGTGCTTTAAATCTTCATGGATTTGGTTACACCATGGTACCTAAATTTAGTCATGCATTCCACCACCTTCTACATTACATGTAGTACCTACAATGTAGACTTTATCTGTCTCTATATCAGTATCATAATGACATTAATCAATGTTATTGTGGGATGCTGCTATATATTTTAAATAGTTTGAAAGAGGAATAGAGTCATTAGTATAGGAAGCTCTCTTTTTTCAGTGCAGGTCAGCACCTTTGCAACTTATAAACTGAGTTGCCTGTGGCACAGAAGTTTAAGAGACTTGTCTGGCTTTACTTTATCCCAGGTCTTCCCAGCCTCAAGGCCAACTCTTTGTGTATTATGTCATGCTTCTTCCCTTTTACAAACCAGAAGAAATTAAAGTTATTTTTGTTTTTTTAAATTTCCTGTTAATGCCATTTGAGATAAATATAAACAGCATTGTATATCATTGAGCTAGGGTTAGAGCTACGAGTCACTGTTTTAGCTTTTATGAAAGTCTGACTTTCCTCTAAAGGAAGCTTTGTATAGCATGCTTAGTACCCAGGTAGATTTTCAAGATATTAGGAATATTAGATTAGAAAAATCAATAGCCCAGGCATTTAATTCAGCACATATTCTCCACTGAAAGGGGAAGGCACTTTCCTCTTTGTCAAAGGAGGAAAAGGGATCAGAATCTCAAAGCATTTTAAAACTAGGATCTTGGACATCATCTATTTCAGGGATTCTTAACCTTTTTTTTTGTATCATGAGCCCTTTTGGCAGTCCAACAGAACCTATGGAACTTAATCTAAGAATAATATTTAAAATGCATAAAATAAAATGAATGGAATTAGAAAGGAAACAAATCCTATTGATAGTTTTCATTTCTTAATTTTACATTCAAGAATCCTAGATTAAAAAATACTGATGTAACACAACCTCCTCATTTTTATGATGAGAACTGAGCAGATATGATAGAACTAAGGCTGGAAAAAGATTAAATAACTTGACAGAGGTGAGTCAAGATGCATTTACTAAATAAAGCAGTACTAAAATAAATGTCTCCTGACTCCCTAGTGTCCAACTTGTTAGGCATGAGCGTTTCTATGCTTTGCTAAGTCTCAGGAATTAATTTGATACCACCACTGTACTCAAAACCTTTCCAATTTGGGAGAACCACCTAGAGCTTGCCCTCCATTGGCAATCTACGAAAGCGCAAAACCCTCTTCCATGGACTAAAATAGGAAATTTCAAAATCATAAAATTAAAAGCATATTTAAAAGCTAAATTATTAAAGAATCCTCCAGTGAAGTATGTAGTAAAGAATAACACTGGTAACATCATTTTGTGGCATGATAGGGTTTATTACACTGTTTATAAACATCAAAGATATTTGAATAGAATTCAAGGATTAATAACTTTTGATTTCTCTGAAAAGTTCATTTAAAATTTTTCCTGGGGGCGGAGCCAAGATGGCGGAGTAGAAAGACTCACATATGCTAGCTCTGAACCTGCAGCCCATGGATCTCCTGTAAAAAGAACTCCCAACAAATTCTGGAGAAGGGGAAGTCTTGCAGAAACAGAGTGAAGGAGATTTCCGTTCCAGAGAGCCCTGAAAAACTGATCCCAAAGGTCTGTCTCACACCAGACGGGAGCAGAGCCCAGCCCTGCCCTGGCCACATGGCACTGAGAGGAGCAAGCAGATTGGGGCAGGCTTCAGGGACGGAATCTCCAGCGGCTGCGGGGGTCCCTCCACCCACAGACGCACAGGTCAGTGAGAGAGACTTCTGGGCTGTCTGAGAGGGGAGCAGGGTGTCTCCATAACTCAGGACCCCTCGGGAGGCAACAATAGATGCAGCAGGTGGCCAGACGCTCCTGGAGCAGGCAGGAGAGCAGGAGCTCCATTACAGAAGGTTGATGCATAAACCCCCTAAGGGAACTGAGCCTGGGCAGCTGCCCTGCCCCCACCAGAGAACCTGATTTAATCATACCCTGAATAGCAGCCCTGCCCCCCCTCCCTCTCCCCCCCCTGCCGAAAGCCCTGAGGCTGGGGAGCAGCATTTGAATCTCAGACCCCAAGCACTAGCTGGGCAGATCTAGGCGGAGGTGGAGAGGAATCTCAGAAGTCAAGTAACTGGCTGGGAAAATGTCCAGAAAAGGGAAAAAAAATAAGACCATAGAAGGTTACTTTCTTGGGGATAAAATGATTCCAACCTTCCTCTCTGACGAGGAAGAAAACTGCTTACCATCAGGTAATGACATAAGAGTCAAGGCCTCTGTATCCCAAACATCTGAAATAGATAATCCTATGGGCTCAGGCCATGGAAGAGCTCAAAAATGATTTTGAAAATCAAGTTAGACAGGTGGAGGAAAAACTGGGAAAAGAAATGAGAGAGATGCAAGAAAAGGATGAAAAACGGGTCAATACCTTGATAAAGGAGACCCAAAAAAATGCTGAAGAAAATAATACCTTGAAAAATAGGCTAACTCAATTGGCAAAAGAGGTTCAAAAAGCCAATGAGGA
Source organism: Potorous gilbertii (assembly GCA_028658325.1). Lineage (NCBI taxonomy): Eukaryota > Metazoa > Chordata > Mammalia > Diprotodontia > Potoroidae > Potorous > Potorous gilbertii. The sequence goes on from CM053770.1 coordinate 103,046,497, forward strand.
GAAGAATGCTTTCAAAA